>SJYX01018662.1:226536-356435 GCA_006410675.1 Oreotragus oreotragus
ACTAGCTTTGTTAATACTGATGCTTCCTAAGGCCCACTTGACTTCACATTCCAGGATGTCTGGCTCTAGGTGAGTGATCACACCATCATGGTTATCTGGGACATGAAGATCTTTTTTGTATCATTCTTCTGTGTATTCTTGCCACCTCTTCTTAATATCTTCTGCTTCTGTTAGGTCTATACCATTTCTGTCCTTTATTGTGCCCATCTTTGCATGACATGTTCCCTTGATATTTCTAATTTTCTTGAAGAGATCTCTAGTCTTTCCCACTCTGTTTATTGTCTTCCTGTATTTCTTTGCATTGATGACTGAAGAAGGCTTTCTTATCTCTCCTTGCTATTCTTTGGAACTCTGCATTCAAATGGGTATATCTTTCCTTTTCTCCTCTGCCTTTCGCATCTCTTTTCACAGCTATATGTAAGGCCTCCTCAGACAACTGTTTTGCCTTTTTACATTTCTTTTCCTTGGGGATGATCTTGACACTGCCTCCTGTACAATGTCATGAACCTCTGTCCATAGACATTCAGGCAGTCTGTCTATCAGATCTAATCCCTTGAATCTATTTGTCACTTCCACTGTATAATCGTTAGGGATTTGATTAGGTCATACCTAAATGGTCTAGTGGTTTTCCCTACTTTCTTCAATTTAAGTCTGAACTTGGCAATAAGGAGTTCATGACCTGAGCCACAGTCAGCTCCCAGTCTTGTTTTTGCTGACTGTATAGAGCTTCTCCATCTTTGGCTGCAGAAAATATAATCAGTCTGATTTCGGTATTGACCATCTAGTGATGTCCATGTGTAGTCTTCTCTTGTGTTGTTGAAAGAGGATGTTTGCTATGACCAGTGTGTTCTCTTGGCAAAATTCTGTTAGCTTTTGCTCTGCTTTGTTTTGTACTCCAAGGCCAAATTTGCCTGTTACTCCAAGTATCTCTTGACTTTCTACTTTTGTATTCCAGTCCCTTATAATGCAAAGGACATCTTTTTTGGGTGTTAGTTCCAGAAGGTCTTGTAGGTCTTCATAGAACCGCTCAACTTCAGCTTCTTTAGCATAACTGGTTGGGGCATGGACTTGGATTACTATGATACTCAATGCTTTGCCTTGGAAACAAACAGATCATTCTGTCGTTTTTGAGATTGCATTTCAGACTCTTTTGTGACTATGATGGCTACTCCATTTCTTCTAAGAGTTTCTTGGCCACAGTAGTAGATATAATGGTCATCTGAGTTAAATTCACCCACTCTAGTGCATTTTAATTCACTGATTCCTGAAATGTCAATGTTCACTCTTGCCATCTCCTGTTTGACCACTTCCAATTGGCCTTGATTCATAGATCTAACATTCTAGAATCCTATGCATTATTGCTCTTTACAGTATTGGACTTTACTTCCATCGCCAGTCACATCCACAACTGGGTGTTGTTTTTGCTTTGACTCCGTCTCTTCATTCTTTCTGAAGTTATTTCTCTGCTGATCTCCAGTAGCATATTGGGCACCCACTGACCTGGGGAGTTCGTCTTTCAGTGTCCTATCTTTTTGCCTATTCATACTGTTCATGGGATTCTCAAGGCAAGAATACTGAAGTGGTTTGCATTCCCTTCTCCAGTGGACGATGTTTTTCAGAACTCTCCACCATGACCCGTCCATCTTGGGTGGCCCTACATGGCATGGCTTGTAGTTTCATTGAGTTAGACAAGGCTGTGGTCCATGTGATCAAGTTGGTTAGTTTTCTGTGATTGTGGTTTTCTCTCTGTCTGCCCTCTGATGGAGGAGGATAAGAGGCTTATGGAAGCTTCCTGATAGGAGAGACTGACTGAGGGGGAAACTGGGTCTTGTTTTGATGGGTGGGGCCATGCTCAGGAAATCTTTAATCCAATTTTCTGTTGGTGGGCAGGCCTGTGTTCCTTCCCTGTTGTTTGACCTGAGGCCAAACTATGGTGGAGGTAATGAAGATGGTGGTTTCATCCTTCAAAAGGTCCCATGCATGCACTGCTACCCTCAGTGCCCCCAACCCTGCAGCAGGCCACCGCCGACCCACACCCCACCTGAGACTCCTGGACACTCATGGGCAAGTCTGGGTCAGTCTCTTGTGGGGTCACTGCTCCTTTCTCCTGGTCCTTATGCCCTCCAAGAGTCTGTTTCCCCAGTTCTGTGTAAGTCCTGGTAGCTGTATGGTGGGGTTAATGGTGACCTCCTCCAAGAGGGCTTATGCCATACCCAGGTTTACTGCACCCAGATGCCCTGCCCCTGCAGCAGGCCACTGCTGACCCATACCTCTGCAGGAGACACTCAAACACACTTCTGTGTCAGTCTCTGTGGGGTCTCTGGGCCCTGGGGTACACAAGGTTTATTTGCACCACCTGAGCACCTCTGGCAGGTATGGGGTTTGATTCTAAATGCAATTTCACAGCTCCTACCATCTTTCTGGGGCTTTTCTACCCTTGGAAGTGGGGTATCTCCTCAAAGTCCATGGCTGTGTGGCACTGGAGGGCTGGAAAGGACCCTAGAAATAATCTAGTCCACATATGGGCTTCCCTTGTGTCTCAGTAAAGACTCCACCTGCAATGCCGGAGACCCATGTCTGATCCCTGGGTCAGGAAGATTCCCAGTAGAAGGGAATGGCAGCCAGTATTCCTGCCTGGATAATTCCAAGGACAGAGGAGCCTGGCGGTCTACAGTCCACACGGTTGCAAAGAGTCGGACATGACTCAGCGACTAACACAGACATACAGGAAACAGAGGCTCAGACCTGGGAAGCAGCTTCTCCAAATACACAGAGAGCTGGTGGTAATCAGCAGGTGGAAGAGAGAGAGAAATCAAAGATGTTAGCAATGCTTGAGAAATTAGGAGGCTGCGGGGTTTGATGGAACTTAGAAAGGATGACAAATTGGGGGATAACTAACTTTGGTTTTGGACAGCCTCTAACACAGAGAACAAGCTTTATCTTTCTTCTCCATGACAGCCCTTCAGATAATATAAAAAGGAAACTGACTCTTATTAAATACTTAACCACATACAGGTGGAAAACAGCAATCCTGTCCTCCCTGTGTCTTCTATAAGTTTAACACTCACAGATAATCAATTAAATAAACAAGTAAATTATGTGTCTCAGTTTACACAGCTAGTAAACCCGGGTCTGACTGAGGCCAAAGCCCAGGTGCTCACTACTGCGTGGGGTCACAGGTAGCCTTGGCCATATCTCAGGGTGACAGGCAGCAGCTCCAGATGCTGAATGTTACGTCTGCAGCCTCCCCCACCCCCTGAAAAGGCAGAGAGCAGGCACCATCCTTCACGAGCACTTGGCTGACAGGCTAGACCCACTGCAGAAACAGGTATAAGATAGAGAAACAAGAGGCCCGTATTTGCCCTCGACTTAGAGGATACCACTGATGACTTAAAAGCAATGGGGCAGCTAGGAGCCAGATGCAAGCAAGGCAGTCATCAGAACCATAGCCCTTGGTTTCATCAGTCAACACTGTATGACGACCCTCTGCCCTGGACCAGGCCTCTTTTTGGCTTTAGATTGAACCAGGCTTGTCCTTACCTGGGAGAAGCTCACAGTCAAGTGGGGCAGGTTACATGGAAACACCCCATGACCACAGGGCCCAGGGAGTGTTATCCGGGAGGAATGACAGAGTTGGGGAGGAGGGCTCTCCTAGCCTGGAAGAGACCTCCCAGACAATGCAGGACACTTTGATGTGAGGATATTTCCAAGCGGCTACACCAAACAAGTCTTTTCAAAATGGGGAGTTGATGTTATTTATACCCAGCAAATAAATTGAGTAGAAATCTCTGACGTGCTCCCCCTCTTCTGCCCTTAGGGCTCCAAGCCATAAAGTGGAATATCTGCTTTACTAGACATTGAGATGGTTGGATGGCATCACCGACTGAATGGACATGAGTTTGGGTAAACTCCAGGAGTTGGTGATGGACAGGGAGGCCTGGCGTGCTGCAATCCGTGGGGTCGCAAAGAATCGGACACGACTGAGTGACTGAACTGAAATGAACTGAAGGTCCATTTCAGACCTGAGGTTTTTCCAGGTCATGTCCAGTGGGATGACCAGGAAGGGGGAAATCTAGGGCCCTGGTGAGGACACAACTGAGGGCAACTTTGGGTGGGCTGCTCTATCTGCCTTTCCCCTGAGGGCTCAGTTCAAATGCCAGTCCCTCCTCAAAGCCTTCCCAGCCATCACCCGAGGCATGGCCAGCCCTCTGCTGGGCTCCTGTTAGTCTCTGTAACATGCACCACTTTGCCCCACATTGACTTCCTCCAGGCTGGGCAGGAGCCATCTGATTCACCTATCTCCTCTCTCCTCCCTAACCCTCCTGTCCCCTTCCCTGCACAGGCATTTCTTAGCAAAGCATATTGAACTGAGTGGAGCAGCGGTCCAGGAGGCCGTGGTTGCCATTTCCTTCTCCAGGGGATCTTCCTAACCCAGGGATCAAACCCAGGTCTCCCGCATTGCAGGAAGATTCTGTACTGTCTGAATCACCAGGGAAGCCCTATTTGAAAGTGATTTAGCAGGAAATGAGGCTACACAAGTAGGTCAGTTCCTAAAGGGGGAGGATCTTCAGACACCCACTTAGGAGTTTGTTCTTTATCCTTAAGGCAATGGAAGCCATTGAAGGGTTTTGAATGAGGGCTAGGCATGACTAGAGCTGTGCTTTTAGTAAGTCTGATCTGCTGTTAGTGTATGATGTAGATTGAAGTGTGTGAGAGGGAGTAGGTGAGACTTCTGTTTTTATTCTGTAACTGTTTTGCAGCAGTATGTTGATATATTGGAAAAATCATCTCAGTGTTTATTTAGGAAGTAATTGGTTTTTCTTATGAGAGTCATTGGATTTTGAAATAAGCTCCCATGGCCTAGATTATTGTCCAAGGAAACACAGCTCTAATTTTATAATGGGGAATCTGCAAGAAAATAGAAACTGCTTAACAGAATGGCTTTATAGAAAACTTTCAGAACTCCTTCCTTCTTTGTTTTCTCTGCTGACATTTTCTTTTAAGCAAAAAGTATTTGTATTCATTTTACTCAGTAATGACCTGGTAATGCCAGGTCACATAGACTCTATAAATATTGAATTCCTAAAACATGAATCTTTGTTTTCTTTTTAAGATTTTTTTGATATGACCATTTTTTTAAAGTCTTTATTGAATTTGTTACCGTCTTGTTTCTGTGTTATGTTTCGGTGTTTTGGTGTGAAGCATGTAGGATCTTAGTTCCCCAACCAGTGGTTGAACCTACACTCCCTGCACTGGAAGGTGACGTTTTAGCCACTGGACAGCCAGGGAAGTCCCTTCTGCTGCTTCTTACTCAGCCTCCAAGGTAGTTTTCCCTCTCACTCATGGCCTTATTTTGTTAACACACCTGAATAAAATTCACTTTACAAGGATCTGCCTTATTCCAGTGGTGGATCTAGTGGGAATAGTGGTAGGAAATCTGAATATCATAAGTTTTTTAATGTCTTGTTACTTCAACTATTTGTTGTATTGAGAAGACCCTGTTCATTGTTGAGTTTTTTTTTCAGTAGGGCTATCTTTGTAGGGTTTGGCTTTGACTCATTAGCACTAGGCTTCCCTGGTGGCTGAGCTGGTAGAGAATCTGCCTGCAGTGCAGGAGACCTGGGTTTGATCACTGGTTGGGAAGATCCCCTGGAGAAGGGAACGGCTACCCACTCCAGTATTAGTCCATGGGGTCTCAAAGAGTTAGACAGGACTGAGTGACTTTCACCTTCACCTTTAAATTACACCATTGGTTTTAGTCATTCAATCAGTGTTTACTGATTATCAGTTAGGCACTGAAGAAACACAATGACTTGGACAACCACAGTCCTGCTGACATGGAGCTTATACTCTAGCAGGGGATATATAAACACGTAGTTCTGAGAGAGGGAAACTAGGGATATATGGACGCACCCAACCCAGAGTTGGAGATCAGAAAAAACATAACAATTAGGATATGGACCAAGACCTAAAAATCAACTAGGGTAAACCAGTGGTTTCCTGAGACTGAGAAGGCGTTGTTGAGGGGAAAATGGGAGAGTGATGGCTAGTGGGTATAGGATTCCTTTCTGGGATGATGAAAACATGGTAAAATTCACTGTGGTAATGGTTGCACTCCATAAACATACCCAAGCTACTGACTTGTACACTTCAAGTAGGTGAAGTTTATGGTATGCGAATTACATCTCAATAAAGCTGTTTTTTTAAAAAAATGAATCAGACAAGCCAGGAGCGGGAAGAGGGTACCTGGCAATGAAATGGCAAGTGCAAAGGCTCAGCAGCAAGAGCAAAAATGGGAGCGATTTGATAGGGCTGCATTCCCTGGGAGACTGAGAGCAGTGAGACAGAGGAAAGACTCTCAAATGGATGCCAGGGTCCTGTGCTTGGGAAGCTGGGGTAGTGGGGGGTTTAAGGATGCCCATGATGTCCGTGCCACCGAGGTGCCCCAGTGTGGGCTGGTGAGTGTCTGTCACGTGGGAGTAGTTCAGACTTCTGAGCTCTCTGCCAGTGAGAATCATGGAACCAGGGGTGGCAGGGGCCTTAGAATCCTTCTAGGTCTAGAGGTGGAAATGGAGGTCCTAGAAGAAGAAGGGGCTTGCTAAAGATCGCACAGGGGCAGATAAGGTGTGCCCCTAATGACACTCAGGCTGGCTGCATTTGTTTGCCACGTTGCCAGTCCCCAGAGCTTTGTTTATCTGCTCAGAAGTTGTCAGTCTGATCCTAAAATGAGGTATCATTGTACACAAACAATAATAATTGGAATGCAAATAAAAACAGAAGACATTTACAGCCTAAATCCATCATCCATCAGATCAAACTTGCTGTTTTGTGTCTCCGGCCTGCCACTGCCCAACATCAATTTTACAGCTGTACCCAGAACACAGATGTGGCTTTATAGCCCAGAGTTTACACTTTACATGAAAACAGTTGCTCTTCCTGAAATGTTATATGGCTTCTGGTTATCATTTCTTAAGGATTCAAAAAAGAGGATGTGCTGTAACTTACTTACTCTCGGTTGTCAGGTGTTTTGTTTTTCTTCCTTGGAAATATTGTCTCTGAGCATCTTTGTCGCACAGCCTTTTCCTTCTTTCCTTGAGCAAAAGTCCCAGCCAGGAGAGTCTCTCTGTCCTTTTAAAGTGGACTGGCCCAACTGGACACTTTTCTGAACTGAGGCCAGGGACAGAAGGCAGAATGCTCAATTAGGGCTAAGTTTCTGTGTTTCTGGGCCCTACTGTCTTCACTGATTTCTGACTCCAGTTGGCATCTGTTCACAGTTGTCGGCACTGCTCCTAATGGCTGCCATCTCTGAACAGCTGACCTGATTCTCTGAATCGTTGGCTATAAACTGGGCAATTCTACAGGATGGAGAGGAGGTTTCTGGGCAGAATGCTTAATCAGGGCTTAATTAAGATGGCCAGAGTGGCTCATTGGCTTGAACCCTTGCACAGGGTCCTGATTGGCAGGTGACACCTGGTGTTCTTGGCTGTCTGACAGCCACCAGCCGTCCCTAAGCCCCATGCAGAAATGAGCAAGACACATGCTGCCACACTGGTTGGTAGGAGCCGTTTCACAGACTCCCTGGAGCATTTTAGACATCCCTTTCTCATGGGCCCCACACTTTGCCTCATGTTGGTTAGGAGTTAATTATGTGGGTGTCGAATCCTCTTGATAACACAATAAACTCTCGAAGGGCAGGTGCTGTGTCTGGCTAACCTTGATCTCCTCCACCACACCCAGCACAGGGCACAGTAAAAAGAGAGTGCTTGATATGAATTGAATGGAAAGCATTGATTTTTTGGACCAGATCCCTCCGCTTGAGATAGTTGCAGGGACTAGATTTGAGAAATGCAGGGGCTGGGAGCCTACAAGCCCATGGCCAGTGCCCAGTCTATGGGAAAGGTGAAGTCTTTTTGAGAAGACCTCAAGATCTCCCTGGGCAGGACAGAGCCTGATGTCACAGGTCATGAGCCAGGAGCTCTGAAAAGCATGCCTTGCACCCAGCTTTGGGAACCATTCTTAGTTTCTTGTGCTGTAGTTGTGGTTGTTATTGTTCTTTTAGCATGGTAGATTTGGAATTTCTTTCTTTCCCTGGATTTGCTTACTTCCCCTGGACTCAAACACATGGAGGCAAATCTCAGTCCACCTGGGTGGCAAGCTGCTTCATTTGAGCCACTCTGGGGTACTCGGTCTGAATTTCCCAAGCACTGTACTTGCTGTGGGTTTTGCTTTTGGTGCCTGTGGTATCAAATATGCCAGAAGCTATGGAAATTAGTTGGCAGGTAATGACGTTTGATGACTCATTTGATCATAAAAAAACAAATCTCGCCTTTGAATCTACATTCTACAGTTTTGTTGAATTATACCCAACTGGTGGTAAAGAGGATTTTTCTTAACAGGTTTGCAGCATTTGTAATAGCCAACAAGTCTATGAAGACAAAAAGAACTTCATGTTGAATGTCAAGGGGGTACTAAAAGCTGGAGGATCTTACGGTCTCTGAGATAGAAAATCCCTAATGAGCTTCTGGTTCAGCACCTGGATACTTTGTGCACCTGAGAAGCTCAGGTAGCCCCAGGGAAAATGTGTTATCATGAAGGCCCCAGGCATCAAGGCTTTGGCCCCTTTTCGAGATAGACTTTTGGCTGTCTTGTATTTGAAATGGTTGGTCATATATTCTTTAATGTATGTGTTGCAAAATACACAGAACATAGAGTTTACCTTTAAAACATCATTTTCAAATGCACAATTCAGCAGCATTAAGTATATTCACAGTATTGTGCTATCATTACTGCTCTCTAGTTCCTGGATTTTTTCATCTCAGAAGGAAACTATCAAACAAATATACCCTATTCCCCTCCTCTGAGTCCCTATAATATATAGTATAGATAACTAGATTATCTCACTGTGAGGTAGGTGAAGTCAACCCGCTTCACTGATACAGGTTCAGGAAGGTTAAGGTACTTGTTGAAAGATGCACAAGTGAGTGAGAGCTGGGAACCCAGGTCACGTCCAGGCCTGTGCCCTTGACATGAGAAGTTACTGGGGAAGAGCCTTGAAGCCAGCAGCACTGTCAAAGCACAGAAGGAGGGAATGAAGATGTGCCCACCGCATGAGCTCTTCATGCCCCGCAGACTGCTTTGAAAACTGCAGAGGACAGTGCAAAGCCTTCACAAACCGTGCTCGTGTGTCTCCAGCAGATCACTGCTGCCATTCTGCTGTGAATTACAATTGGGTGTTTATAGCTCCGACTGCCCCCAGTGAATTGCAGACTCCATGAGGGTGAGAACTGTGCTCGCTTGTCTCAGTGTCCCGCTCAGCCTATGTCCCGGCACACTGCTGATCAGTGAGTATTTCCTCAGTGAGTGTGTGGGTGTACGCCTTGACTTGGAGAGGAGGAAAGGAAAACCGGTGCCAAGATGATGTCTGTCCAGGTATGTCATAGCCAAGGGCTTTGACGAGAATTGAAAAGAAAGAAAAAGCTCTCTGGCCTTCTGCAGATGTGAATGGGAGAACCCATAACGGAAAAAACTTTGGCTTGACCCCTGACTTCCAGCTCCATAGTACTGATCAACTAATGTAACTCTTTTTTCTCTCCCTAGCACTTATCAGTTTTTAGCATTCTTAATTCATTTCCTTTATTATGTTTGTCATTTCTTGTCTAGCGAGAGCTTCCATGAGAAAGTAAGCTTCATCAGGGTTGTCAGTTTGTCTATTTTGCTACACTCCCTTTTCCCCAAGCCCTTCGACCTAAGCCAGCACTAATTCCTTTCTGTCACTATAGATTTGCCCCTGCTGGACTCTCATATGAATGGAATCATATAACACGTATGTCCCTGGCGACTGGCTCCTTTCACTGAGCACAGGCTTTCAAGGCGCATCCATGCTTGCCTCTTTACAGGCAGGAGAACTGAAACTCAGAGAGGGAATACGCGTGACCTGGGTTACATGTCCTGCTGGTACGGCTGATTGCAGGTGTTCTGTCTCTCTGTCCAGAGCTTCTTTTCCTGCCCAGTGTGGACTGACAGGCTTGGCAGCCACAGCCAATTCAGCAGTGCCATCTTGCCATCTTTGGGGCTGCCTATAGGGCCCCTTCAAGCATAGCCATGGTGAGATGAGGCCTTGAAGACAGTGTTATTGTTAGTGGCAGCTTTTCCCCATGTTCTTTCCAGGGCTCACTGTCCACCTGATAAAGCAGATGCCTTGTGTGACCAGTTTCCAGTCTCCTGGTGTCCCTGGGCCCTTAGATCACTAGCAAGGGAAAGGCACAGCCCTGCATGCTGACTGCTCCTGCTGCCACCCTGTCGCTCCCAGAGGGCCATGCAGAGGCCATCTGCACTGAGCTAGATAAGAGGCTATGCCCTTCCTGAGAGACATCTAATCCTGTTAGGCAGATGTAAAATCTGGATGGCATGGTGATGCCTTGAGCCTGTGTTTCCCAAAGGTTTGTTTTTGTATCATGTGGCACCCAGGGTGGTTTCAGGTGATTCAGGAACAACCGTTTTTCTTTAAATAGTTGTATATTTACTTTAATATGTACCAAGAAAATAAAACCCATATCTATCAATAGTATGATCAGACATGTGACTTAATGAATATTATCATTAATATTTAGGCTGAAGGTAAAGTAGGAGGTGCTGTACCATAGAATCTTTCTTTAGGCAGATGGCATGTCACAGGCGTAATAGTCTGGCTGACTTGCTCCCCCTACCTTTCTCACTTTCTCAGAACTGTCATTTTTCTGATAAAGTATCATCTTCATCTGAATTTCTTTTAGAAAATGAATGCAGCCCATTATCTCTCACTGAGCTACAATCACTGTAATGAACCAAGATGATCTCAAATAATTGATCAGAAATGTCAATATGCATTTCCCTAAAATATTTGCAATTAATTTTTCCTTTTGGCTTAGAACTTCAGGAAATAAAACTGTTTATTGTTCTAGTGAGTCTAGCAGACTTACAGATATAGAGATATAACTATAGATATAACTGCAAACTAGTAGTTACCAGTGGGGAGGGGGAAGAGGGAGAGGCAATATAGGAGTAGGGGGGGAAAAGGGTTATTTGGGGATTATATGAAATCATGTGTGTGAAACTTTCAAAAATTATAAAGCACCATAGAATTATTCAAAAAAATCTTTCAATGTTTTTGAAAAAGAATTAAAGCTGCTTATTGTTCTAGTGGTCTGAGCTCACCATAGCATTTCTGACATCTGTAACCTGCCATTATTAATTCAGCAAATGTCGATTGAGCTCGGGGCATTCTGCTGGACCCTGCAAGGATTATGAAGAAACAGGACACCTTTCTGCTCCTCTCAAGTAGTTTACAATCTGGAGGGAAAAAAAACACAACAACTCTGAATCCACATGAAGTTTGGAAACATAAGACGAGAGCATAGACAAGGAGGTCAGGTGCTGGAAAGAAAGGGTAAGACATAGCACAACAGCTCTGCAATGGGAACCTGGGTAGTTGGTGGTAGACTGGTAAGCAGGAACCCACCCTGGATGTGGTGGAGCTCCAGCTGAGTTTTGAAGGTTAGACAGGATTTGGATTACGTCTCAGAGAGTGAGGAAAGAAAGAAAGTGAAGTTGCTCAGTTGTGTCTGACTCTTTGTGACCCCATGGACTCCACCAGGCTCCTCCATCCTTGGAATTTTCCAGACAAGAGGACTGGAGTGGGTTGCCATTTCCTTCTCCAGGGGATCTTCCCAACCCAGGAATCGAACCTGGGTCTCCCACNAGAAAGTGAAGTTGCTCAGTTGTGTCTGACTCTTTGTGACCCCATGGACTCCACCAGGCTCCTCCATCCTTGGAATTTTCCAGACAAGAGGACTGGAGTGGGTTGCCATTTCCTTCTCCAGGGGATCTTCCCAACCCAGGAATCGAACCTGGGTCTCCCACATTGCAGGCAGATGCTTTACCATCTGAGCCACCAGAGATGAGGGGATCATGAACAAATGCACAGGCGCAGCCACCTAGGGCTGTTCTGAGGGCCAGCTAAGCATTGGAAGAGAGAATTACATGATTGGAGGAGGATGCAGCCTCGGGTTCCCTCGGTCATTTGGAGGAAGTTCTTTACCCTTTACAAGACTCAGCTTCCTTGTCCTTAAAATGCAATTATGGATTCCCACCACACAGGCCTGTCATGAGAAGTCAGTGACACGCTATAGGTTATATATTTATGTTTGTTCCCTTCCTTTTCCAAATGTGCAGGTGGGAAGTTGAGTTGGACATCTGGGGAGAGGTTGGATATTAGGGATGGGAAGCCCTGGAGCCTTAAGGAGGGAACTGATGAGGTCCAAAACTTAATTTTAGGACTGGCAGATTCTTATAAAAGAAATAACCAGAAGTTTGGTGACTTGTGCAATTTCAGGCCTAATTAGAGTCAAAGTCGGGAAGAGAATCCAGGTTTCCTGACTGTTAGCTCAGTGCTCTTTTCGGATTCTCTAGCTTTTATCTCAGAGAAGGCAATGGCATCCCCACCCCAGGACTCTTGCCTGGAAAATCCCATGGGCGGAGAAGCCTGGTGGGCTGCAGACCATGGGGTCGCTGAGGGTCGGACACGACTGAGCGACTTCACTTTCACTTTTCACTTTCATACATTGGTGAAGGCAATGGCAACCCACTCCAGTGTTCTTGCCTGGAGAGTCCCAGGGACGAGGGAGCCTGATGGGCTGCCATCTATGGGGTCGCACAGAGTCGGACACAACTGAAGTGACTTAGCAGCAGCANACTTTTCACTTTCATACATTGGTGAAGGCAATGGCAACCCACTCCAGTGTTCTTGCCTGGAGAGTCCCAGGGACGAGGGAGCCTGATGGGCTGCCATCTATGGGGTCGCACAGAGTCGGACACAACTGAAGTGACTTAGCAGCAGCAGCTTTTATCTAGAGGGATGTTAAAATGCACATTCTTGGGCCCTACTGTAGGACAACTGAATTAGAAACTCTGGGGCCCTACAATTGGTGTTTTAATCAGCCCTCCAGATGCTTGTAATGCTTTTCGGGAACCAGTGTTCTAGGTTTTACTAAGAAAGAATGGGGAGAGGATATGAGGAAAGACAGGTTCCTTATTGGACTTGGATATTACTTACCATTAAGGGAAAGGGGAGAGAAGGGTTAAACTCAGTGCCAGAGAGAAACTTCCTTTAAAATGTACAATTCAGTGGTTTTTAGTATATTTGCAAGGTTATGCTACTATCACCACTGTCTAATTCCAGAGTATTTATCACTCCCAAAATATACATCTTCCCCATTAGCAGTCAGTCCTCATTTCCCCTTTGCCACAGGCCCTGGCAACCACTGATCAATGCTCTGTCTCTATGGATTGGTACACTCTGCACATTTTGTATAAATAGAATCATACGATATGTGGCCTTTTGTGTCTGGCTGCTTCTACTTCGTGTAATATTTTCAGGTTTCATCTGTGTTGCACCACCTATCAGGACTTCATTCCTTTTTTATGGCAGAGATGAACTTCTTTTTTAATATTTATTTATTTGGCAGTGCTGGGTCTTAGTTGCAGCATGCAGGATCTTCTATATTTGTTGCATTATGTGGGATCTTTAGTTGTTGCCTATGAACTCTCAGTTGAAGCATGTGGGATCAAGTTCCCTGACCAGGGATGGAACTCAGGCTCCCTGCATTGAGAGCATTGGACCACCATTGGAAGTCACCGAGATGAACTTCTCATAGTTCAAACTTTTGTTTCAGATTTGGTTATATAACTGAGCTTTACACTACCTCAAAAAAAGAGGTTTCCCTTGGACACATTTGTGTAGAACTTTATAGCTTTCGAAGAATTGTCACAACATATTGGAATGTAAACCTTTAACCAACCCTGGAACATGACCATGCAGGAATCATCACAGTTGTTCTTCCAGATGAGAAGACAAGCTGGAGAGAGGAGTTTGTGCTTGACCAGTGTACTCTTATGCCCGCACACTGAAGTAGCAGTTGGAATTTGGGGCGTGACAGGCAGGGCAGGTGGACCAGGCAGAGGAAATAGCATCTACAGAGGCATGACAGTGTGAGAAGTCAGGCATGACAGTGTTTGGGGAACAGTGGGTAATTCAGTTCTAATGGAGTGTGCAGGATAAGGGAGATGACAGACAGGTAGGCAGGTCACAAAAGGCTTTGACTGCCACTCCAAGGCTGGGAGGAAGGCAATGGGAGAGAATAGTTGAGTCCAGCTCCAGAGACCAGCAAGCTAATCTGATTTGGAATTTCATTTCTGCCACTTCCTTGCTATGTACTAAAAGGCCAAATTGCTTCTTCATGCCTCAATTTCCTTTTTGTAAGTGAGGATTGTAATAAGCATTAAATAAGATAACACATATAAATTGCTTAGCCCAGTGTCTAGCACATAGTAAATGGTAGTATGTTAATGTACTTGTGTTATTAATATTATTGTAATTCTTGAGCTCAGATGTTATCCTAAAGATGAAGGAAAACCACTAAAGGATTTTAAAAATAAAAGTGACATAATTAGAATTACATTATATCATTTTGGCAGCCACATGGAGGATAGATTGATAGAGGGTAAGTCTAGAAGCATAGAGACCGGCTAGGAGATTATCATAGTATTTCAGATAGGATCAAAGTTTGAGCAATGGCTATAGCACTAAGAAAGGAGAGTTAGTGAGAGATGTAGGTAATTGGAGGGTTTCCCAGGTGGTGCTAATGGTAAAGAACCACCCACCAGTGAAAAAGACGTAAGAGAGGCGGGTTCATTCCCTGGTTTGGGAAGATCCCCTGGAGGAGGGCATGGCAACCCACTTCAGTATTCTTGCCTAGAGAATCCCATGGACAAAGAGCCTTGCTGGCTGCTGTCCATAGGGTCACAAAGAGTTGAACATGACTAAGGCACACACACAGGCACACNTAAGAGAGGCGGGTTCATTCCCTGGTTTGGGAAGATCCCCTGGAGGAGGGCATGGCAACCCACTTCAGTATTCTTGCCTAGAGAATCCCATGGACAAAGAGCCTTGCTGGCTGCTGTCCATAGGGTCACAAAGAGTTGAACATGACTAAGGCACACACACAGGCACACAGGTAATTGGGAGCAAAGTCAATAGAACTTGGTGACTTGCTTAAAGTGGGGCATGTAACAAGGGTAAAGAGTCAAGAATGATCGATCTTTGGCTTGGGCAGTTAGAAAATTAAATAGTGGTCTCCTTCAATAAAATGTTCCACCGTAGAGGAGAAGATTTGAGGAGTGGAGCAATGAAAGACAGTGAATTCTATTTTATACATAACTGGCCCATGTGCTTATGGGACATCTTGGTATAGATCCTAAAGAAGAAGTTGATTCTCGAAGTAGCTGAAACTGGGAGAGTAAATGACATCACCCTTGGAGAGTGTTGTGTGGTAGTTTGAGCATTCTTTGGCATTGCCTTTCTTTAGGATTGGAATGAACACTGACCTTTTCCTAGCACAGGGAACTATATTCAACATCTGTCTCTTATACACATCTAGATGTGTATAAGAGACAGTTCCATGATCCATCAGATGTAGGCAATTTGATCTCTGGTTCCTCTGCCTTTTCTAACACCAGCTTGAACATCAGGAAGTTCACAGTTCATGTATTGCTGAAGCCTGGCTTGGAGAATTTTGAGCATTACTTTACTAGCATGTGGGATGAGTGCAACTGTGCGGTAGTTTGAGCATTCTTTGGCATTCCCTTTCTTTGGGATTGGAATGAAAACTGACCTTTTCCAGTCCTGTGGCCCCTGCTGATTTTCCAAATTTGCTGGCATATTGAGTGCAGCACTTTCACACCGTCATCTTTCAGGATTTGAAACAGCTCAACTGGAATTCCATCACCTCCACTAGCTTTGTTCGTAGTGATGCTTTCTAAGGCCCACTTGACTTCACATTCCAGGATGTCTGGCTCTAGATGAGTGATCACACCATCGTGATTATCTGGGTCATGAAGATCTTTTTTGTACAATTCTTCTGTGTATTCTTGCCACCTCTTCTTAATATCTTCTGCTTCTGTTAGGTCCATACCATTTCTGTCCTTTATTGAGCCCATCTTTGCATGAAATGTTCCCTTGGTATCTCTAATTTTCTTGAAGAGATCTCTAGTCTTTCCCATTCTGTTCTTTTCCTCTATTTCTTTGCATTGATCGCTGAAGGCTTTCTTATCTCTTCTTGCTATTCTTTGGAACTCTGCATTCAGATGCTTATATCTTTCCTTTTCTCCTTTGTTTTTCACCTTTTTTTTTTTTCACAGCTATTTGTAAGGCCTCCCCAGACAGCCATTTTGCTTTTTTGCATTTCTTTTCCATGGGGATGGTCTTTATCCCTGTCTCCTGTACAATGTCACGAACCTCATTCCATAGTTCATCAGGCAGTCTGTCCATCACATCTAGGCCCTTAAATCTATTTCTCACTTCCACTGTATAATCATAAGGGAAAGTTTAGTAGCCTACATTTAAATCAGCTTTTCAGTCACAGCTTTCACATTTATGGTTAAATGAGCCGGTTGATTAGGCGCCATAACTGAGGCCAAAAGTGGAGGGGATTCCCCACCCCCAGCCTGTAAATCAGACGTCTGATTTGTCTAAGTGAAAGCGAGAGGGTGAAGTATATTCCCCCAGGGTTTTACTATGCCAGCTGAACCCAGACCAACACCAGGCCTTCCACAATACTGTACTTGTCAGCCTCTTTTTCAACATCTCCAGAAAACATTCAGTTTCCTCTCCAAGAGAATTGCTTCCTAACTTCTGATCACTTTAAAAATGAATTTGTAATGCATTTCTTGACAACTATAATATTTGACAACAGGCATTAAGAGGGATTCCCTGATAGCTCAGTTGGTAAAGAGTCTGCAATGTAGGAGACCCCAGTTCGATTCCTGGGTTTGGAAGATCCACTGGAGAAGGGATAGGCTACCCACTCCAGTATTCTTGGGCTTCCCTTGTGGCTCAGCTGGTAAAGAATCTGCCTGCAATGTGGGAGACCTGGGTTTGATCCCTGGGTTGGGAAGATCCCCTGGAGAAAGGAAAGGCTACCCACTCCAGTATTCTGGTCTGGAGAATCCCATGGACAGTCCATGGGGGTCACAAAGAGTCAGACACAACTGAGTGACTTCAGACATTAAGATGGAAAGGTTTAGGAAAATATGAAGATATTCTCTTTATCCCTCACTTGTATGATGTTTGTCTCCCTCTTTTAGTAAATCAACAAAGATAATCAGGAGGCTCTCGGGACCTTGTTCTTGAGTCATTTTCACATCTCAGGTTCAAATTCCACTTCCATTAATTTTTAAGATGTCCATTGGTTTGGAGAGAAGAACTTATCACTTCTAAAACATGGTGACCATGCAAAAAAAAGTCAGCATCAAATATGCTAACCATCTAGACACAGGGCCACATGTCCCCTTTTTAATTTGGGCAGAGTTTAATGTGAAAGTTAATGTCTAGCCAGATCTTCCTGCCTGGTTTTCCAAGCATGTCCGCACAGGCTGACAAGGGGAGCGGAGTGCGTAGCCTGGTTGAGGAAACAGTAACAGGAGGCCGGGATGCTCCCCAGCCCGGCCTGGTTGGCTTTGTGCTCTCAGGCAGAATGAAGAGGGCTGGTGGGGACGCTCCTTACCCATTCACCACTCCCACGCGGAACTCAGTCTGAATGGCCTCTGGTGTTATTATCTGTTGGCGGATTCTGCCCGCGCTCCCTCGGCGTTACACACTGGCATCTCTGAAGCTGGCTTTGTCTCCCACCCATTGTTGGGTTTGGGCTGCGTTTCTGCATTTCAAGGCCCTTAAAGAACCTCACGAAGTAGAAGAGAAAAGAAAGGGGGCAGTCAGACAGGATACACTGGTTGTACTATTCTTACCATCCATCCAATTCCAAGAAGCTCCTGCATCTTGAATAGATAATAAAAGGTTGGTGTGCAGCTGGGCCCCATTGACCCGCTACTCTTCCCTTAAAGGCTGGATAAGGGAGGCTTAGGATGCGTCAATGAACATGGAAATGACTACCTTAAGAAACAATCTATACTTACAAGTATCCTAGTTAAAAAAATTAAAAGCCAATGTGGTCTGGAGCTGTAACAAAGATACCACCTTGGAGCTGGATGTTGAAGGTGGGAGAGGATGTGTATGGCAGGGAGAAGGGGGCATATAGGAAATCACTGTGCTTTCTCTCAATGTTTCTCTGAACCTAAAACACTCCAAAACATAAAATCCATTAAAAACTAAAAGCCATGAGGAGATCTATTTATTTAAAATAGTTTTCTTAGCCAAACTTTATTCACATATACTGTGGGAATGAAACAAAGTGAAATTTAAATGAACAATAAAAATATTCTTTATCATTAGGCAGCAGATATTTGCATGTTATTTAAAATACAAGTAGTAAATTAAAACACTGATCATCTCATGCTTAACTATTCATTAAACATCTGCTGAACAATGAACTTCTTAAAAACAACTCTGTCCGGAAAGTGCTTATTATTATCCCTTCTTCCCACAAGAGGGAATAGGTTGAAGCAGGTTAAGAAAATTGTGTCCTGTCACACAGCCAATAAATGAGCAGCTGGGAAATTAGCATCCACTGAAGAGAGGAAAAAATAAAGGAGAGGGCATTCACCCAATATTCTTTTGCCTAAAAAGACACAAATTAAGCACATTTTAAAATTTTAATTCAAAAAAAAGAATCTTATCCTTACATCTAAAAGATAAGCTGTAATTAATAAGTTTGGAGGAGCAGAGAGATAACGAAAAAAGAGGGATATAGAAAATGGATACCATTTTTAGTGGTTTTCTTGTTCAGTCGCTCAGTCGTGTCTGACTGTTTGCAACCCCATGGACTGCAGCACGCCAGGCTCCCATGTCCATCACCAACTCCCGGAACTTGCTCAAACTCATGTCGGTCAAGTCGGTGATGCCATCCAACCATTTCATCCTCTGTTGTCCCCTTCTCCTCCTGCCTTCAATCTGTCCCAGCCTCAGGGTCTTTTCTAATTTTCAGGGGAGAGAGAGTTAAAAGAATTCTGCTAGGGCGGGGAGTGCGGAAGGTCAGGGAGGGAAGCTAAGTTTGGAGACTTAAGAGGGGAAAGGGAGAACATGAGAGAAGAGAGGAAGAAATATATTAAAGAGGGGGACAATTTAATTTATGTGACTGTCATATTGGAATGTATTGGTTTCAACAAAATGATAGTCTATGGTGGCATCACACGGGCAAATATGCTTTCAAATGAGTCAGAGTCAATTGTATGATTTAGTTAAAGACCTTTAAATAGCTTTCCATCTTTGTTGCCTATAGATGCTGCTGCCTCTCTAGGACCTGAGGCTGCTGTTCCTTGTTCCTCAGGCTCAGACCCCCGAAGCCTCCATGGGGGAACATCTCACGATTCACTGTCTGAAATATGTGTTTGGGGTACACCATGGCCCCCCAGTGCAACCCAGGGACTTCATCTAGTGCTTAAAGGAAGAAGCAGCCAGTGCCAGGGGAAACTGAGCCTGTTTGTCTTCACTGAGAGCCTGTGAGCCAGTCTCTTCCTAAAGGATTTTCAGAAGAAGGCTTAACTTTGCTGGACATTTGCCTCATGTGCTAGTGTAGAAATTAACCCCATGCACAGACACACTCAAGGGGCCGCTGTCTCTCTACATCCTGCCCACCTGCACCCAAACCCCAGAACCATCCAGGTTGGGGAGGTAAGCCATTAGGAGAGGCCGATCCCCAGTATCAACGATGAGTCTGCGCTCTGTCCTCTTCATTAAAACATTCATTGTAAATGAATGACGCATCTTCAGGTCAGCATTTTTTAAATCAAGTTTACACTGGTGCCTGAACGATTGATCCTGACTGGCAAACAGCTATCACGAAACTAGGAAGCTGAGATCTCCACGGGCCTCCGGCTCACTGCTCTAGGCGACCTGGGCAAGTCCCCACCGGGGCCCAGATTCCTCAACTTGATAGAGTAAGTCAGATGACCTGACCCTTCCAGCCAAAAACTTTCATTGTCCTGCTCACCTGCCACCTCACAGCAGGGGCAAAACTGGAGTTTAAAAGAATCGATCTTGAATTCTGACCAACGCATGAGCCCACCCAAGACTGACCAGTTCACACTTACATTTCCGTGTGCCTTTATCTCAAATACCGTATGCACGCTAAGGAAGTCATATCGCACAAACAGGAGCAGGCGAGATAAACAGTTTTTATCACTGCATGGGACTCCCAGGGAACATCCAAGGACAAGTTGATGGTAAGGAGGTAGAATAGTCCATCCTTTACCTAAAATATGACTGAACTGCTCAATTTCTATAGACTCTGCTATTATTTTTAAAAAGGCAAAAAAAAATTAAAGTGATGAGTTAATATTTAATTGTTGAGCAGTCACAAAGAAACCCAGGGGATATTGAGAATGCTTAAACATCCAAATGGTGGACCACTCTGAAACTGTCACACCTAATAACCAACTTGTAATGCATCTGACAGAATGTGGTCCTCTGGAGAAGGGAATGGCAAACCACTTCAGTATTCTTGCCTTGAGAACCCCATGAACAGTACGAAAAGGCAAAATGATAGGATACTGAAAGAGGAACTTCCCAGGTCATTAGGTGCCCAATATGCTACTGGAGATCAATGGAGAAATAACTCCAGAAAGAATGAAGGGATGGAGCCAAAGCGAAACAATACCCAGCTTTGGGTGTGACTGGTGATAGAAGCAAGATCCGATGCTGTAAAGAGCAATATTGCATAGGAACCTGGAATGGTAAGTCCATGCTGCTGCTCTTGCTGCTGCTAAGTCATTTCAGACTCTGTGCGACCCCACAGACGGCAGCCCACCAGGGTCCCCCGTCTCTGGGATTCTCCAGAATCAAGGCAAATTGGAAGTGGTTAAACAGGAGATGGCAAGAGTGAATGTCAACATTCTACAAATCAGCGAACTAAAATGGACTGGAATGGGTGAATTTAACTCAGATGACCATATATCTACTACTGTGGGCAAAAAATTTCTTAGAAGAAATGGAGAAGCCATCATGGTCAACAAAAGGGTCTGAAATGCAGTACTTGGATGCAATCTCAAAAATGACAGAATGATCTCTGTTCATTTCCAATGCAAACCATTCAGTATCACGCTAATCCAAGACTATGCCCCAACCAGTAACGCTGAAGAAGCTGAAGTTGAATGGTTCTGTGAAGACCTACAAGACCTTCTAGAACTAACATCCCAAAAAGATGTCTTTTTTATTATAGAGGACTGGAATGCAAAAGTAGGAAGTCAGGAAACACCTAGAGTAAAAGGCAAATTTGGCCTTGGAGTACGGAATGAAGCAGGGCAAAGGCTAATACAGTTTTGCCAAGAGAATGCATTGGTCATAGCAAATACCCGCTTGCAACAACACAAGAGAAGACACTACACATGGACATCACCAGATGGTCAACACTGAAATCAGACTGATTATATTCTTTGCAGCCAAAGATGGAGAAGCTCTATACAGTCAACAAAAACAAGACCAGGAGCTGACTATGGCTCAAATCATGAACTCCTTATTGCCAAATTCAGAATTTAATTGAAGAAAGTAGGGAAAACCACTAGACCATTCAGGTATGACTTAAATCAAACTCCTTATGATTATACAGTGGAAGTGAGAAATAGATTTAAGGGACTAGATCTGATAGACAGAGTACTTGATAAACTATGGATGGAGGTTCATGACATTGTACAAGAGACAGGGATCAAGACCATCCCCATGGAAAAGAAATGCAAAAAAGCAAAATGGCTGTCTGAGGAGGCCTTACAAATAGCTGTGAAAAGAAGAGAGGTGAAAAGCAAGGGAGAAAAGGAAAGATATACCCATTTGAATGCAGAGTTCCAAATGTCCCATCACTTCATGGGAAATAGATGGGGAAACAGTGGAAACAGTGGCTGACTTTATTTTGGGGGGCTCCAAAAATCACTGCAGATGGTGACTGCAGCCATGAAATTAAAAGACGCTTACTCCTTGGCAGGAAAGTTATGACCAACCTAAACAGCATATTAAAAAGCAGAGACATTACTTTGTCAACAAAGGTCCGTCTAGTCAAGGCTATGGTTTTTCCAGTAGTCATATATAGATGTGAGAGTTGGACATCTATATATGAGAAAGAAAGCTGAGCACCGAAGAATTGATGCTTTTGAACTGTGGTGTTGGAGAAGACTCTTGAGAGTCCCTTGGACTGCAAGGAGATCCAACCAGTCCATCCTAAAGGAGATCAGTCCTGGGTGTTCATTGGAAACACTGATGTTGAAGCTGAAACTCCAGTACATTGGCCACCTGAAGCAAAGAGCTGACTCGTTTGAAAAGACCCTGATGCTGGGAAAGATTGAGGGCAGGAGGAGAAGAGGATGACAGAGGATGAGATGGTTGGATGGCATCACCGACTCAATGGACATGAGTTTGGGTAAACTCCTGCAGTTGGTGATGGACAGGGAGGCCTAGCATGCTGCATGCAGTCTGTGTGGTCGCAAAGAGTTGGACATGACTGAGCGACTGAGCTGAACTGAATGGAGAGTGTTTAGAGCAGTGGAGCCTCAAACTTTGCTGTTCATTGGAATTGCAGGCCAGGGTAGGGCGGGTCTTTTTTTTTTTTTAACTTTCTTTTTTTATTATTGTTCCTTTTATTGGGCGGGTCTTTAAAACTAACAGTATGTGGCTTGAACCCTGAAAGAGTCTGTTTTAATTGTTCAAGCCTGTGATCAGGGGTTGTTAACAGCTCCCCTGGTGATTCTCATGTTCCTGAAGTTTCGAAACTACTGCTTTAGAAATAATGTGTCATTTATTTACATAAGAAGGGAGCTGAGAACCAAAACCTGTAATTAGGTGATGGAGGAAAGAGGAGTGGATGAGTAGGTATAGTCTGAGAGGCTGGAGGAAACTGGGGAGACAGATGTCACAAGAGCCAAGGAATGAAGGTCAAGACATTTTAGCACTTAATTATTTGTTAGCTTAAGAGAAAATGCTAGTTTGGTAGTTTGTTTTCTCTCATTATTCAAAAGGCTGGATGTTTGCCATGCATTTTGTTTCCTTGTTTGTATCATCAGTTGGTTTATATCCTCAGATCTAGTGTATATTGGAGATTAGATGTTATAAAAAGATACATATATAAAAGCTCTTTCTCCACCTGGGTAGCCCAGTGCCATTTTGGTATAATAGCTCTGACTGTTGCTAAGTCGCTTCAGTCGTGTCCAACTCTGCGACCCCATAGATGGCAGCTCACCAGGCTCCCCCATCCCCGGGATTCTCCAGGCAGGAATACTGGAGTGGGTTGCATTTAACAAGGTAGACAAAATCAATAAATATTAATAAAAGCTAACTCCATGGGTGCATGGAGATTCGTGATTCTATTGTTTGATTTGTGTTTGTTTTGAAATTTCCCTTAAGAAAAATTAAAGAGAAAAGTTGTTTACATTGTTTTCTTGAGCTTAGATAAATTTTTACTTTAGGTTTCGTTCAGAACAAGTTCAGGCACCTTTTACACATATAGTCCTTTCCAATACTTGTTTTTGTCCATAAAGTCTCTTAAGTCTTAACAACTGAACAGTTTTGCTCAGGTTATTTATTATTTCTGATATTTTGAAATTGAGGCCCATATGCAGTCATGCCACCTGTAGACACTGGTGATTTAAGCTTCTTTGCTTTGTTTACTTCTCATTTCTTTTTCATGTTATATCACACTAGCCGGTGACCCTAATGTTGTGATGAACACTGTTATTTTTATTTTCCTTTGTGAGTGGAATGCTTTTATCTTTTATTCTAAAGTAACGTTGAATTGCCTGGTATTTCTGGTTTTTTAAAATCAAAACAAGGAGATGAGATTACATAAAACAAATGATTTTACAGAATCTTATGATGTGATCATGTTATTTTTTTTCTGTTTATGAGCTAAAACATATAAATAGTTTTCCTTAAATGGAACTTTTCTTTCTTAGGATAAATCCAGCTTGATTATGATATATTATCCTGTTAATATGTTGTTTCTGGGTTTTACTGGAGGTTTTTTAAATTAAAAAAAAAGCGAGTTTATTGAGAAGATTTTTCATGTACACAAAAGTCAAGAGAATAGTAAAATGAAGTTTAAATACCCATCTGCTAGCATTGAGAATTATTAACATTTCTGGCTAGAATCTTGTTTAGGAATTTTGTGAATATTTTATGAGTAAGCTTGGCCTCGATGTCCCTTTTTAATATAAGCTTTGCTAATTTAAAGTTCAGGGCTACCTTTACCTTATTAGAAATTGGTCACATGCTATTGTTTTTCTCTGTTGAAGAATATTGTCCATTAGTTTTTGAGAGAGTGTTTGGAATAATTCTCTAATAAACACAACAGCAAGTTCTATGTAGAACTTTTAAATAGATTTTTGAAAAATTGACTTTCAAAATTTCTTCCACAGGTATAAATTTACTCAAATTTTTAACTTTAATTCTGGTTGTTTGTTTTGGGGGTAAAGGTGTTGAGGTAGAGACTGCATCTTACTCATCTCTCATTCTTGGTCACCTGCACTGAGTGTTTTTTCAATGAATGTGTGCTTAGTCACTTGGATTTATATTTAAACAAGTGATATATATCTCAGCCCATCCAAGAAAGATCAACATCTCAGATCCCCAGAGGCTACTACCAGGGTGTTTCACTGTTTCCATCTTCATTATGGGTCTTAGAGTCTTCTCCTTTTAACACCCAACATGGAAAGTATTTCTTCTGGATCATGGAAAAAGCAAGAGAGTTCCAGAAAAACATCTATTTCTGCTTTATTGACTATGCCAAAGCCTTTGACTGTGTGGATCACAATAAACTATGGAAAATTCTGAAAGAGATGGGAATACCAGACCACCTAACCTGCCTCTTGAGAAATCTGTATGCAAGTCAGGAAGCAACAGTTAGAACTGCACATGGAACAACAAACTGGTTCCAAATAGGAAAAGGAGTATGTCAAGGCTGTATATTGTCTCCCTGCTTATTTAACTTCTATGCAGAGTACATCATGAGAAACGCTGGACTGGAAGAAACACAAGCTGGAATCAAGATTGCTGGGAGAAATATCAATAACCTCAGATATGCTGATGACACCACCCTTATGGCAGAAAGTGAGGAGGAGCTAAAAAGCCTCTTGATGAAAGTGAAGGAGGAGAGCGAAAAAGTTGGCTTAAAGCTCAACATTCAGAAAACAAAGATCATGGCATCCGGTCCGATCACTTCCTGGGAAATAGATGGGGAAACAGTGGAAACAGTGTCAGATTTTATTTTTTTGGGCTCCAAAATCACTGCAGATGGTGACTGCAGCCATGAAATTAAAAGACACTTACTCCTTGGAAGAAAAGTTATGACCAACCTGGATAGTATATTCAAAAGCAGAGACATTACTTTGCCGACTAAGGTCCGCCTAGTCAAGGCTATGGTTTTTCCTGTGGTCATGTATGGATGTGAAAGTTGGACTGTGAAGAATGGTCTGTAAGGAGTCGCACCCCTGAGCTGGCACACATATAGATGCTGTATCAAGGTCACCTGCCTCTGACCATATTGCTGTGAAAACATCACTACTGTCTGGACAGCCAAACGTGCTTTACTGGGAAAATGAGTTGTCTCTTAGTCTCAGTGTTTCTGTATTAGTGAGCTGGCTTGGTAATAAATACATAAGATCTTTTGTTTGAAAAAAAAGAAAAGTGACTCTACAGGGAACTCAAACCCGGGCTCTGTAACAACCTAAAGGGGTGGGATGGGGAGGGAGGTGGGAGGGAGGTTCAAGAGGGAGGGGACATACATATACCTATGGCTGTTTGATGTTGATGTTTTGCAGAAACCAACAGAACACTGTAAAGCAATTATCCTTCCATTAAAATTACACAAATTTAAAAAATTTTTAAAAAGAGGTGCAATATCCTACTATATAGCACAGGGAACTCTGCTCAGTTTTATGTTAACAATCTAAATGGGAAAAGAATTTGAAAAAGAACAGATGCGTGTGTATATACAACTGAACCACTTTGCTGTCCACCTAAAACTATCACAATATTGTTTATCAACTATAATATAAAATATAAATGTTTTTAAAAAGTATATTAAAAAATGTGAGTCTAGAATTCTACTGAAGATCACACAGCTAATAAATGATGTAAGGGGCAGAAAAGAAGGCAGACTCAAGCCCAGATCTCCAGAGCATCATGCATATGGCATTCTTCACTCACAGTACGAGTCTTCCGGTGAGTGACAACTCACGTATTTCGACTGGCTGCAGGACTTCAACTCCACAACACTCTGGGTCATTGATCCCCCAGTCTTCCACCCCTGGGTCCTTCCCTTCCCACTCCCAAGGGAAACAGCATTTCACTCCAAATGTCTTCAGTTTCTTCATGACCATTATCTGTGAGGCCTGTTTGATCAGACACACCTAGGGCAGGGCTGGTGGAAGGAAAGGTAGCTTTTCCCAGTCTATGTGGGACGTGTGATGGGGCTACAGTGGGAGTCAGCGAAGACTGAGACAGCCACAGGCGACACTCTCAACACTGCAGTTACAGCAGAGTTGCTGGTGCCGGCGTCACAGACCACGGCCTACCCTGTTCCTACCGCAGCAGGCAAGGCCACACGGGACCAGTGCTGGGGCTCATGCGTGCTGTGCCCTGTTTATCCAAAACACTACTAAACCAAGACCCAACCTGAACTTATTTGCTCCACACAGAGAAACACCGAAGATTCTTTTCAGTATGACAACCCCGCAGGACCCTGAGACAGCATCTGAATAAAAGACAAAAGTCGGACCCGGTGGTTTCAGAAATCAGGGTGATTTATCAGGGCCTCACTACGTGTGTGCTAAGTCGTGTTTGACTCGTTGCAACCCATGGACTGTAGCCGGCCAAGCTTCCCTGGCCATGGGATTCTCCAGGCAAGGATACGGGAGTGGGTTGCCAAGCCTTCCTTCAGGGGCTCTTCCCAACCCAGGGATCGAACCCCCATCTCCTGCATCGTAGGCAGATTCTTTACTGCTGAGCCACTGGGGAAGTCCAAAGAGATTCCGTTTCTTATCTAACAAGAAACAAAGGACATCATTGCACTTACCTATAAAATAAGAGATTGGGCATCTCTAATATAACTTTCACCTCTAGAAAAAAACTCTGAGAATTTTTTGAAAACTGAACTTATAGACAGCAAATGTATACACTTAACTGGACTATTATTAAACAGCAATCTTATTTCTAAAAAAAAACTTCAGAAATAAAACCTCAGTGTATTAATGTATACTATTCATTCATACAATAATTCAGTCATACAATATTCATTTTTAAAAGTGTAATTAAAATACTTGATACGCTTTATGCCTTTATTGTACACGTTTAATGCATTACAATTTTCCTAAAAACTACTTTCCTTTCCTCAATGTACAACTTTAAAGAATAAATAAATATACCTGGGCAGAAAAAGATACCTATCCCATTGCTTGCTAATTTATCAAAGTTTGTAAAGTAAAGAATGGACACAGAATGACTAAAATGCAACAGAAGGCATGAAGTCAGTTTTCTAAAGGATCACAAAGTTCAACTTCCAAAGCAATGGGCAAGGCACTTTGCAAAGCACCAGCAAGGTCAACCTCATCACCTAACTACATAGAAAAGGGAAAACTTCTAAGATGAACCACAGGAAAAGATATCTACAATCAGAAGACATTTCCTCAGAATGTTTTGTTTGGGGTTAGATATTCAAAGTCCAGAGGTAAGTACATCTTCGGCACATTCACTCAGCAGCAAGCACTCTTCAGACTTTCCCTTCAGAATACTTTACAAAAGAAGCCCCGAAGAGGTCCTTTACTTCCCTGCGTGAGGCCAGGCCACAGGCTAGAAGTTTAAAGGACTGCAGGCTAGACCCAGAGAACGGAACTATAATAAGACGAGTGAAAAGTCTTCTTTTAGGTTCTGGTTATCTGCCAGACACCCTCCTCAAGCTCACGCGCCCTTGAACTTGCCCTTGAAAAGTGAAAATCACAGAAGTGGCCCTAAGAAGCTGGCGGCCACACCGCTCTCCTACCTGCTCCTTCCTACCCCCTGCTGATGGTGCAGGCAGCCTACACATCCATTTTGCAATGGGACTAGGATAGATCCCCACATTCAACAATAAGACTAAAATGTGTAGCCTTCTCATCAGGACACATGGGGACACCTGACTCTTTAAAAGGGTGTAATTACCAGGCCACCAAGCTACAAAGCTGTTCCTAGGCCTGGGAACAGAAAACAACCAAGATGCTGGCATTACTTTCTGCGTGCAGCCCTGCAGTTTGGTAATTGGCAGTTGACTGGCTGTAGAGCCTGCTGGTCTGTAATGACAGAGCAAGGCCATCTGCGGCCCACGAGTCAAGACGACAAGTATCCTCATGTAGCATGTAGAGAGGAAACAGCAGTGTAACCCTTAATTCAACGGTGCTTTTACAGGCAAAGGGCCTGTCAGCTGGCACGGAGTAAGACCTTAAATTATACACATTTTTAAGTTCAAAACTCCATCTTAGCACTGCTGTACAAGGACTCCGGTGCACAGATGTGGATAACGGACAACCTTCTTATGAGCTGAATTTAACCCAAATGTATTAAATATGGACTGTAATACTTCTGTGTCAGCTTTGAAAATTGCTTTGAAGAGCAGTACTCGAGGTACAAGGTGGAGTTCTATCCCATCAATATCACCCGGTTATTTGTTCAGTTCATCAGTTCAGTCGCTCAGTCGCATCCAGCTCTTTGCGACTGCACTGACTGCAGCATGCCAGGCCTCCCTGTCCATCACCAACTCTCGGTGCTTACTCAGACTCACATCCATCGAGTTGGTGATGCCATCCAGCCATCTCATCCTCTATCATTTCCTTCTCCTCCTGCTTTCAATCTTTCCCAGCATCGGGGTCTTTTCAAATGAGTCAGTTTTTTGTATCAGGTGGGCAAATTATTGGAGTTTCAGCTTCAGCATCAGTCCTGCCAATGAATATTCAGGCCTGATTTCATTTAGGATTGACTGGTTTGATCTCCTTGCAGTCCAAAGGACTCTCAAGACTCTTCTCCAACACCACAGTTCAAAAGCATCAATTCTTTGGCACTCTCACATCCATACATGACTACTGGAAAAACCATAGCTTTGACTAGACAGACCATTGTTAGCAAACTAATGTCTCTGCTTTTTAATATGCTGTCTAGGTTGGTCATAGCTTTTCTTCCAAGGAGCAAGCATCTTTTAATTTCATGGCTGCAGTCACCATCTGCAGTGATTTTGGAGCCCCAAAATATAAAGTCTGTCACTGTTTCCATTGTTTCCCCATCTATTTGCCATGAAGTGATGGGACCAGATGCCATGATTTTAGTTTCTGAATGCTGAGCTTTAAGCCAACTTTTTCACTCTCCTCTTTCACTTTCATCAAGAAGCTCTTTAGTCCTTCTTTACTTTCTGCCATAAGGGTGGTGTCATCTGTATATCTGAGGTTGTTGATATTTCTCCCGCCAATCTTGATTCCAGCTTGTGCTTCATCAAGCCCAGCATTTAGCATGATGCTATTTGTTAGAACCATAAATTCTTAGACTGCACCCCAGACCTATTGAAACAGAAACTCCGGGGGTGGGACTCGGTGATTTGTGCTGCAACCAGACTACCAGGTGGCTCTAATGCCCACTGAAGTCTGAGGCCCACTAGCTTAGAAGAGCATGAAGACACAAAAGGAAAAAAGTACAAGATATTTATATGAAATGGGGTGGGACATGGAAAGAACACTCAGGTAGAAAAGAGCATGAGGAAATGTAGTAGAAAGTTAGGTTTTAAAACCAGGAAACTGAAGATATTGAGTGCCAGCCCAGGATGCCCAAACTTTGAACTGGGAGTTGTGAAAGAACAACCAAAATGTTGGCATACTTGAAAGTTTGGGAGCAGGAAGTGAGATCCTTAGAAGGGTGGATTAGGAAGAGCTGGGAAGCCTTGATGGAAAGCTATGAGGAAGGCTACTCTAGAGCAGGATAATGAAATAGGGACAAAGGAGGGGTTTTCAAGGTCTCAAGATTGGAAATTTCAGTAAGGCTTGGCAGCAGAGACATCTTGCTGACACCATTTATAGAAAAGCAATGAGGGAGGTACGTGTGGGAGAAGACCAGCCAATGTTGGTTTTGGTGTTTGGGATACCAACAGAGCATCCAAGGAAAACGTCTATCAGGGGATCAGAACAGTGAAAAAGAAAAGAGCACAGAGCCAGAAAAAGAGATTCTATATGATGCAGGCATGTGACAATGATGGTCTGAAGCCACAAAGTTAAGTGATATTGGCGGGGCAAGAGAAAAGAAAAAAAAAGAATGGAATTCCATAGTGAATTTCTTTCTTACATTTACTAACCTATCACCAAATAGCAGAACCATCCAAGTCCCCAAGTGGGAAATCTGGAATTGAGATCAGCCTGTAGATACACAGAGTGAGAGAAGTGGGGTAATTTAAACACAACAGCTCTGCTTGAAAACAACCCTAATTGTATTTTAAGTTGCCCTAGAATGAAGAATTGAAGGTGAGGATTACCAATTATATTTGTTTCAAAGGAATCCCTGGTTCTAGTAGTTACACAGAATTTTGCTCTAATTATCTTATCAGTAGGAATGAAAGTGTTATAAATGGGGAACTTGATGAACAGCAGGAAACAAGCGTTAGATTCACTGTTAATTCTGTTACAGAACCTTTCCCTTTTACCCCAGCAACAAAGAGTTTTTTCCTTGGAAACTCCCAGAGCTCCTAAAATCCCGGGGTGGGGGTGGGGAGCCGCCGTGTCAGTCCCCTGCCCTCTGGCTCCGCTGGCTGACCATCGCCTGCAGAAGTCCTGCCAAGAGCAAGGAAGGAGGCAGGGCAGTTCAGAAACCGTGCCACCTCTGTCACTTTAAGTCACTAACAGGTTGTGGTCCAGAAACAGACGCAGAAATACGGCTGACCCTGGAACAGTGCAGGGGTTTAGGGGTGACAACCTTCCTTGCAGTCGAAAATCCACACACAACTTATAGTTTGTTCTCTGTATCCACCGTTGCCGGTATCTTCCCCATCTGTCTATCACGCCAGCCATTCAACCTACCGTGGGTCGTGTAGGACTGCAATATTTACTATTAAAAAAACAAAAAACGACGAACCCACATGTAGGTGAACCGGTATAATTCAAAGGTCAACTGTGTAGTCAACTGATTTTTAACAAAGAGGCAAAGGCAGGACAACAGAGAAAAAGCAGCCTTTTTGACAAATGGTGCTAGATGCATGCTAAGTCACTTCACTCGTGCCCATCTCCTTACGACCCTATGGACGGTAGCCCACCAGGCTCCTCTGTCCATGGAATTCTCCAGGCAAGAAAACTGGAGTGGGCTGCCATAACCTCCTCCAGGGGATCTTCCTGACCCAGGAATCAAACCCGCGTCTCTTAGGTCTCCTGCACCCTCAGATGAATTCTTTACCACTAGCGCCACCTGGGAAGATGCACATGCCAAAAAAAAGTCTAGCCACAGACTTTCATCCTTCAGAGAAATTAACCCAGAATGGATTATAGACCTAAATGTCACCTAAATGTCAAACACAAAACTCCTGGAAGATAACATAGGAGAAAATCTAAATGACTTTGGGTATGAGAATGACTATTTAGAGACAATACCAAAAGCATAATCCATGGAAGACATAATTGATAATAATTCATTAAAATTGACAACTTCTACCCTGCAAACTACACAGTCAAGAAAATGAGAAGAGAAGCCACAGACTGGAGAAAAGATTTATGGAAAACACATCTGACAGAGGACTGTGATGCAAAGGTTGGACAGCAAGTGGTCTTCCTATTTGTCAGGGCCACCTGGCCATTCCGTGTTCACCAGTATCCATTTCACTTTCAGCTCATCTTTTCTCCCCATCACAACCTTCTGGACTTCGTCCTTCATCAGATCTTTTCACTGCTGGTACCTACATATTTTCCCACAATAATAAACATTTCCAGCTAAGGGAAGGAACTGGGAAAATAGATACGATAAGGAAGAAATCTGCTGTTTTGATATGATAAGAACTTTGTTAAATCTACTGAGGGATGCCACACCATGGGGCCACAAGAGCCTCGATGAAACAAACAAGAGTGGAGCGGCATCAAGCAGCAGCTATCTGGAGTATAAACTCAATCAAGGCCATCCTGCTCACACACAGTACGGCTGTTGTGAATTTCCGCATCCCCGCGGACCAGTGGGAATCAGTGCTTGTTTATACAAGGGTTCTAAAATGGGCAGGCCCAGGGGATGGGTGAGGAGGCACTGCTTACAATATGACAGATGCTCTGGTTGTCTTTTCTTCCTCTCCCCAGCAATGACTTTCAGGGACACTATCCTCCATTTCTTCTCTACGTGAGATGTGTGTACATTGCTGTGCCTAGAATAAAGCCCCCTTTGCTGGGCCAAACACTTACTGGGCACACTTTGACCTGGACATTAAAAAATAGGAGATCAACAAATACCCTTCAAGTTAAAGGTTGTGTTTTCCTGCCAGTGTGTGGGACTGTTCACTCTAGCTTTGAAGAGCTATTTTCTCTCTCTTTTAAAAGACTGAGGGCTCAATATACTATGTAGGGAGTATATGGATAGTTTTAAAGGATCCATCAGCCTCCTGATTTTTAAAAGAAATGAAATCAAGTGTATGTGTACGGCCTTCATCAAATTCTCTAAGGAGTCTGTGCTCCAAAAATAGCTTTAAGTAGCACTATACTTGGTTCTACAGGGAAATCCAGAAGCACTCTTCCATCTTAAAAGTCAAACCCTAAAGTCACACCAACAATAAAACTATAGCCTTAAAAACGTAAACTCTGTCTTTTTGTATCCTGACAATTTTACGCATTGTATTATGCTTCACCAGCTACTTTAAAGGATCAATATTTGAAATCCTTTAATAATTCAGTTACATACCTCCTGTGGAAGGCATACCTCACTTAATACTTTTATATAAACGTCCTTTAATCTTCACAAAAAGCTGTGAAGTAGCTTTCATGTTTTAAAAGTATGAAAACAGACTTACAAAGCGAATTTTTTTCTGAAGGTCATTGTACTAGGAAGCTGGGGTTTGAACCCAGGTCTTCTGATGCCAAAATCTGTGGTAACATTCTATAAACTACTAGTTTAAATAAATGTCAACTGGACTATAGAGACAGAAGGTTGGTTAGTGGTTGCCTAGAGCTGGGAGGCATGAGAGATGAGGTAAGAATGGCATGGGGCTTAGAAGCAGGAGGGAATTGACGGCTAATGGATACTGGTCTTCATTCAGATGCTTGATGAAAAAGTTCTAAAATTAGAGTGTGGTGATGGCTGTACAACTCTAAATACATTAAAAACTGCTAAGTTGTGTACTTTTTAGATGGATGAACTGTAGAGCATGTGAATTATATCTCAATAAAGCTGTTGCAACATCAAATGAACACTAAAGGAGAGTACCAATTTTCAATATTTCATCATCTTTAAGATCAAGATGAATACAACTCAAAAACTATGACTTAGGTGTTTGCATTTCCCCAAGTATTTACAATTCATTTCACATTAGGAAGGTCAGTAGTAGCTAGAAGTGAAAAGTTGACCTACTATACCTGGATTAATTCCAGCTTGGCTAGAATCTGGCTGAAGATCTCTTGAGTTTCCTCTACCTCTCCTCCTGCAGGGTAGGGACTGAACTTACTCATCTATACTCTGACTTAAAGAGACATAAAAATGGAGGTAAAAACCTAATACTCAGAAAAGTTTAATCACTAATTTATTACTGGTCATTAGGGCTATGGAAACTGCAAGTTTATACTAATGTCATGAGAAGTACTCATAAACATACCAAGTCAAGCTTATCTTTAAAACCACAGTTTCATTCCTCTACTTCCCTTTTCAGAAATGTTCAATGGTTCCTTATTATTTATCTTATTAAATTCCAAATGCTCTGCCTGGCACCCAACCCCTCCTCATCTCCCATCTATTATAAAAGCCTCAAGTCGGTCACCCTCCTCACTGTTTCACACTCAATTCCATCTCCAAGTTAGGGGGGATTCTCCAGCAATCCCTTCCCTTCTTCTCCCTTGACTCAGCTGGTAAAGAATCCGCCTGCAATGTGAGAAACCTGGGTTCAATCCCTGGGTTGGGATGATACCCTGGAGAAAGGAAAGGCTACCCACTCCAGTATTCTGGCCTGGAGAATTCCATGGACTGTATAGTCTGTGGGGTTGCAAAGAGTCGGACATGACTGAGTGACTCACTTTCACTAGCCTTCAAAATCCTGTATCTTTTAAGCCTACCTCAAGTCTCACATCCTTCTTGACCATTCAGCTTTGACTCTCTTCTTTCACATTACATCCCATCTAGTCACCACTGAACCTTGTATCAAATACGTAAGCTTGCTTCCATCATCATTCTTTGGGAAGGAGACCCCACGTGAGAAGCACATAGATCAGAACTGTGTATAAAGGAGATAACTTAGTCGTTAAACTACCATGAGTAGACTTACTTCCCAACTCCAATAAGTCATGCAAAATAGTAAAAAAATAAACCAGTTCGTTCACTAGCAACCCATGAAATAATCTGGAAATTATCTTTATAGGTGAGATTTAGGACAATGTATGATTTAAGAGTTTTCTAGTGAGGTGCTTAACTAATATATATCACTTAGTTTAGTACACAGAAGAATAAAAAATTTCACATGATTTACGGAAATGCTTCAAAAATGGATATTTGATTGGTATGGACTTCAGTTCAGTTCAATTCAATTCAGTCGCTCAGTAGTGTCTGACACTTTGCAACCTTAGGGACTGCAGCACGCCAGGCCTCCCTGTCCATTGAACAATGTATGAGTAAAACATACTGGTTTGTTGAGCCCTTATTGGTCTGAGTCTTAAGCAGAACCCACTTGAAGAAAGACAGAGTCTAGGGTACATATATAGTTCATTAACATAGCTTAAGAAAAACATTCCCATAAAAAAATGCATTGGTTAGCTCAAGGTTTGAGAAAAAATTAAGTTCAGGTGGAACCAGGTGTCTTCATGGCAACACAGAAGTTTTAAGAGAAACCTCCTTTTAAATTTGTATCAGTTCAGTTCAGTCGCTCAGTTGTGTCTGACTCTTTTGTGACCTCATGGACTGCAGCATTCCCTGTCCATCATCAACTCCCAGAGCTTACTCAAACTTATGTCCATAGAGTTGGTGATGCCATCCAAGCATCTCATCCTCTGTTGTCCCCCTTTTTTCCCGTCTTCAGTCTTTCTCAGCATCAGGGTCTTCTCCATTGAGTCAGCTCTTCCCATCAGGTGGCCAAAATATTGGAGTTTCATCTTTAGCATCAGTCTTTCCAATGAATATTCAGGATTGATTTCCTTTAGGATGGACTGGGTTGGATCTCCTCCAACACCACAGTTCAACAGCATCAATTCTTTGGCACTCAGCCTTCTTTATAGTCCAACTCTCACATCCATACAAGACAAGTGGAAAAACCATAGCTTTGACTAGACGGACCTTTGTTGGCAAAGTAATGTCTCTGCTTTTTAATATGCTGTCCAGGTAGGTCATAGTTTTTCTTCCAAGGAGCAAGCATCTTTTAATTTTATGGCTTCAGTCACCATCTGCAGTGATTTTGGAGCCCCCCAAAATAAAGTCTCTCACTGTTTCCATTGTTTCCCCATCTATTTCCCATGAAGTGATGGGACCGGATGCCATGATCTTAGTTTTCTGAATGTTGAGTTTTAAGCCAACTTTTCCACTCTCCTCTTTCACTTTCATCAAGAGGCTCTTTAGTTTTTCTTAGCTAAATTTAGTTCTTCTTAAATTTGTATAGAGAAGGGAAAAAATCTGACACATAGTTTGTTTCCTCCTGCTGCTTGGGAGAGATAAAAAAATGTCTGACACTTGCGGCTTATTTCCTTTGTTTGGAGGCCGCTAGCCTTCCTGCCTGTTACCCTCTCAAGACCGATGCACGTCTGTTTCCCCATCATCAGGTAGTCCTGTGGGCCCCCTCCTGCTGACTTTATTCCACTCAGATAACAGATATGACAAAAACAATCACTGCTTGACTCTGTGTTTCAAGACTGACTTGAATTTCTATTGAGGCAACAGGTCTAGAGAGACAGGCTTCATTGTGCTTGAAATGGGACGTCTAAACTCCACACCTTTCAGGCAAAGCTCAGGGTTCTGAGGACACGGTGTGATGTCAGAGGGGTGCCTGCAGCAAAGAGATGGGAAGCAGTGACTGAAAGCTTGGAGATAGGCAGGCCTGAGTGGGTTGCCCAACCTGATCACAGTCACCCCCTGTTTCTTCCTCAGTTGGGAGAGAACCCCGGGTGGGGCATGGAAACTCATGGACAGGACTTTATATTGAAGTTAAACAGGTGGATTAACATGGTCATTTACCTAAACCGTACTAAACCCACCCAAGAGGAGCAAGAGGATGAGGCGAATAACAGGAAAGCACAGATGAGGAGAGCCAGAGGCACATTTTGGAGCTGGAAGCAGGTGGACTTTGCAAAGCGGAGGGAAGTGAGACCTCAGTGGAGTCTGGGTGGGCCAGGCTGACAGGAGGCAAGTTGGGGGAGGGCCCTCGGGACTTGGAAGGAGCCAGGGCACCGGCGTGGGTGGCGGGCTGGCTGTCTGTGGGGTGAGCAGTGAGGCCTCCACACCCTCTCCCCTCCTGGCGACTCCAGCGGGGCCGAGGGGTGAAGGTGAGGGCCCAAGTGGGGAGGTGAGGCCCAGCCACTTCCCCTGCTCCTCCCTGGAACGTTCCTCACTTCCGTGGAGGTTGGACAACACCCCTAGAGGAAGCCAGCCAGTGAGGAGGCCAGAGTCGTGGATGCTGACCTCTGGGCCCCTGTCCAGTGAGGCGGTGGGGCTCATCCATCCCCAGGCCCTGCCTTTTTTGTTGGAGCCTCCCACTAGTGTTTCAATGTTTTCCTAAATAGTCACAGATGCTCCAGGGTCTGGTGACTTTCCCAGAGACCCTCTGTGATATTGTGATGTACAAGAAGAAATACATGTTCTTTGTTCTGTTTATGGCCCAGAGCTCTTCAAACCCTTGTAATTTCTTAAGAGGAGAGATTGATAAAAGTGTCTCTTGTTATGTTAATGAAGTGATTTTGGAAAAGCAACCTCCAGATGGGGCTGGTTGCCAGGGTATCCAATCTTGGAACCCCGTGATTAGAGGGTAGGAAATTGCAATCCTAATACCTCAACACCCCACCTACTGGAAGGGAAGGAGTTGGAGGCTGACTCAATCACCAATGGCCAGTGATTTAATCAATGCTGCCTATGTAATGAAGCCTTCATAAAAGCCCCAAAGAATAGGGTTCCGAGGCTTCCACTTGGTGAGCACTTGGAGATTCAGAGATTCAGGGTGAGGAGAGGGTGTGGAAGCTCTGCCCCCTTTCCCCATATCTTGCCTGCACATCTCCACTCTCTGGACGGTCCTGAACTACATCCACTTGGGGGTTCCCAGGTGGCGCTAGTGGTAAAGAACCTGCCTGCCATTGCAGGAGACGTAAGAGATACCCTTATTTAAGGGTTTGATCCCTGGGTTGGGAAGATCCCCTGGAGGAGGGCATGGCCATCCAGTCCAGTATTCTTGCCTGGAGAATCCCATGGACAGAGGAGCTTGGTGGGCTACAGTTCACAGGGTGGCAGATTCGGACACAACCAAAGCGACTTACTGTGCACATGTATTAAACTGGTGATCTAGTGAACAGATGGGTTTCCTAGGTTCTGTGAGCCCTTTAGCAAGTTAATATCAAGCCTGAGGAAGGAGTGGGTCCTGAAACTTCTAGTTTAGAGCCAGCTGGTCAGAAGCACTGGTGACAACCTGGGTTTTCCACCGGCATCTAAGGGAGAGGGTCAGTCCTGTGGGATCTGACCTTATCTCCAGGTAGATGGTGTCAGAAGTGAGTGAAATTGTAGGATACCTTGTTGGTGTCAGAGAATTACCTGGATGTATGTGGGGGTCCCCACCTCCAAACTTGACACACACGTTGGCAGCTGGTGATGGGAATTCCAGCTTCTAACCTGAAACCCAGTGACTGGAACAAACACTGCAGACTGAGGCACTGGGAGGGCCCTGAGACTGTGGGGAGGGTGGGGGGAGCACAGATACCACCACCACCAACCCTACAGTTACTGCCCCCAGCGAGACAGCAGGCCTTGTGTTCACCCCACTGGATGCCTTTGAAGGCCAATTCAGAAGACAAGAGAGTCACAAAAGCAAGGCACCCAGTGGAAGGGTGGAAAGGAATGGCTGTCTCCGTTTGCTGTTCTCACCCGTGTCCCACGCACCTGTGGTGTCTCTTCCTGTTCTCCCTGTGGCCTCTGTCTCTGCCTCTTCTTATCTCTGCTGTCCCTAGTGTGCTGAACTGGTTAGGGAACAAGGGGTCCCCAAACATCTTCAGTAGACTCTTGCTTCTCTCATTGGCAGTCACTCTATTGGCGTGGGCATCTGAAAAGAGTGAACACATATGTTCTCTCATCTTGAGGTAGATGAAGCAGTGGGGACTGCATGTTGGGTCAGCCAACAACCTGGTTCATTGACTTGGTTATTCTCTTCCTGAGGATGCCAGCATTGTCTGCAATCCATACCTTGCTGCCGCCCTGTATCTGGCGATGGACATCCTCCACAGACCCCTTCTTGGAGCCCTGCGAGGTTCTCTCTGGAAGGTCTGCTCTGCAGCAGAGTTCCTGGTTGTGGGCATGCACCTGCTTCACCTTCTGAGAGCTGCATATTGCCTTCCGAGATGGCCGAATCCAGTTTATTCTCCTCCTAGTGGAGCAGGAGGATTCCCATTTCTTTACATCTTAGCCAGCACTTGGTATCATACCACTTCTAACTTTTGTGTACGATTCTATTGGGTAGAAACTGGCCTCTCCCTTTAAAAGCTGTGCTTTATCCTATTACCAGTGATGTCCCACTGGTGTCCCATAGACTCACTAGACAATTGGGCTTCCTTTCCCATAATTCCTGTTCATCCCCGTCTATCTGTTGGAGTTTCTGACTTTGCATCACTCATTCCAGGAATTCCTCAGTCCTGATTTCACTCTGTCAGCCTGAGATGTGGTTTCACCCATTAATTTGAAGATGGTGTTCATCACTGGATAGAGTCCTTCATATGGATGTCATCAAATCCATCCCTTCTTCACTTTGTGGTTATGCTTTTATTTAAGAAGACTTTACTTATTATTTTCATTTTATTTAAGGAGACTTTCCACATCCCTAGTGATGAAGATACTCTTCCCCTGGTTTTATAACTATACCTTTCCAAGTGAGGTCTTTAATATGCATGGTTTCCACCTTTGTAAATGTTGTGATGTCGGGTCTGGCTTTGTGTATCTCCATGTCAGGAACAAGGAACAAAACCTCCCACAAAACTGTCCTTTCTCCTCTGCTTTCTGGTGTTGCTCCCTCCCATATTGAGCCCCTCACTTATTTAACTTATATGCAGAGTACATCATGAAAAATGCTGGGCTGGAAGAAGTACAAGCTGGAATCAATCTGGAGTCAGCAACACTCCTAATACAAAAGAAAAAAAAAGTACCAGCAAGAGTTGTCCAGTGTACTTGCCACATAACATGTGGAGGAATCAGCAATGCTATCTTTTTACTTTCACAGGATTCACAGTCCATTTTTGAATGCTGTATTGCAGCATTCCTCAGATGAAGGCAAGTAGAATTCATGATCCTCTGGAAAAGCTTTCTTGAGAGAGACAAGCACACGCACTGGTTTTTGGTAACCTAATTTATGAGTGAGTAAAGGAACTGCAAAAATGGATGGAGAGTATAAGCCTTATATGATGTCTACTAAATAATAGTTTCCACAGTACTTTTGGCAGGAACTCTATGAGGATTAGTTTTTCAACTGTGCCTGAAGTATATGTTCATTTTAAATGGGGAGCTCCATGTGCTTCAGATTTGTGATGGACAAGTGGAAGAGTTGACCTGGTTATGCTAACATGGAAAAATATGGTTTATATTCCAGTCCAGGCTGAATGCTGTCCATTTTTAATAACAAGGGAAGGGTAGGATGTGGTCTTTAAGGATAGGTCTTTAAGCAGTGGAGTAACAAGAAAACATTGGTGGTTGGAGAAGGTTAACCAAGGAAGGAGTTATGGGCTTTATGGGGCTGGCATTGGAAGTATAAAACCAGTTAAGAACTTAGGTAGCAGCTGGGGCCCCAAAGTTACCTCTCAGATGGTAGCCCATCTTTGTATGCCTCCTTCTTTCTGAGTGAGTATCCCAGCACTGTATGGGTATCTGTGTTACTGTGTACAATTTCAGCTGATTTAATTCCCTAACGTAACTCTTTTTAGTTGTCTAGGGAAATAATGATCATTTATAATAAACCCTTTCTACAAACACCAGTCCGGAAGCTAAAGAGTACACAAGATGCAGCAGGCACAAAAAAGAAATCAATATTGAGAGATAAGTTTCAAAATTCCATTTTTTTTTTCCATTTGGAACAGACTTGAGCAGCATAAGAGCTGAGATTTCTGGCTGAATCATTACAAAGATGTCACATAGTTTCTCTTGAAAAGTGAATAAAGTTGAGATATTAATAAGTCAATCTGAGGTATCCTTAAGCTCCTAAAGATGAGGAATGAAGCCAACAGGAATCTCTAAAAAACACAGAGTGTGCCCCCAAATCAAGGCCCCTCTCTTAACTTTGGTAGCTTGCATCCTCTGTTAGTTCTGTTGTGCATTCATCACCACATTCTATTGGGTGGTCCCCACTTTCCCCTTTTGTTAAATTGTAGCAAATCTTCAAATCAAATCCTTCTGGCAGAAAAGAAGAAAGCCAGACAAACCAAGATAGATGTGAGTGGCTGAATGGAGGCCTGCCATGGAGCATCAGTCCATCAGGGCAAGTAGTACATCCAGCGAAGATATGAGGAAAGGGAGAAATAGATGGTTACATAGAGAAAGATGAGCCCAGAGCTATTGAAATTTCTGGTCAGCTCCTGAGTTTTTGTGCTAATGTAGTGTGCAAAACGAAAAGTATGGATGTTTCCATAAGTTGAACTTCCATGTCATGCCAAAGTCACACAAGTTTCCATGCACCTGTAAGTCAGTTACTAATGGACAGTCCCCAGGCTTATAAGATCTTTGAGGCCGTTGGCTCAGGCTAGAGGTCCTAGGAGCTGGGTTCCCAGACGTGAAGAAGGATGGAAAGGAAGAGAAAGAAATATATCAATTTCCTTCTGACAAAAAGATTTCTTTAACATTAAGTTAAAGCTAAAAATCTGAGTGAACTCTGGGAGATGGTGATGGATAGGGAGGCCTGGCGTGCTGCGATTCATGGGGTCGCAAAGAGTCGGACACGACTNTTGGAAGGAATGATGCTAAAGCTGAAACTCCAATACTTTGGCCACCTCACGTGAAGAGTTGACTCATTGGAAAAGACCCTGATGCTAGGAGGGATTGGGGGCAGGAGGAGAAGGGGATGACAGAGGATGAGATGGCTGGATGGCATCACTGACTTGATGCACATGAGTTTGAGTAAGCTCTGGGAGTTGGTGATGGACAGGGAGGCCTGGCGTGCTGCGATTCATGGGGTCGCAAAGAGTCGAACATGACTGACTGAACTGAACTGAACTGAACTGAACAGGGGCCTTTGTCTGTTTTGGAGCAGGATCAGCTTATCTTTGAGATGAGTTATCAGGAAGAGCTCTGACTGGGTCATTCTTGTGGATTTCCTGGCCCAACACATGCACAGAGAAAGCCATTAGTCTAGGGAAAGGAAAAAGGGAGGGAGAAGACACCAGCTAGAATCCATTTTGACTGAGAGATGCATGCTCACATCAGGACCAAATATGGAGATGACTGGCCAGAGACCAACCCAGAAAATGCCCCAGATAAGCAACCTAAGCTGCCCCTATTGGGTGCAACTCACTCTGAGCTCATCTCTGTGCTCTTTCACATGTATTTTGTTTTTTTTCACATGTAGTTTGCTTTAAATAAACACTTTTATCTTTTTCACAATATTGGTTTCTTCACTGAATTTTTTCTTCAGTGAAGACAAGAACCAAGGTCCTTCTTCCAGCTTTTCACCTCTGAAATTAGTTTGAGTGCCTGGGAGAGCAAATATCCCTCTATTCTTTTTCCAAAGGGCTCAGAGCTGTCTGCGGATCTTTTCTGTCCTATATGAATTCTAGAATGTGCTTGTTTGCGTTCTTCCAGCTGGAGTTTTGAATGGAATGGCATTGAATTTGTAGTTTATACAACTGCAACTTTGCACATACTTGTGTTAACAGTCTGACTGTTTCTTACCTTCTGCATGGAGCCCGGGGTTGGGGCAGTGGTACAGCTGCCTCTGATGTCTGTGGCTACAGCACTAATGCACTCAGCATGTGGCCTGCAAAAGGAGCCCACCAGTGCCTTGTCGGGTCAATCTGTGTTAAATAATGATGCCTGTGAAAGTGCTTTGCAAACCTGGAGGCAGCATGCAGAGGGGTGCAAACCATGGGTCAGTGCAACATGGGGCTCAGTTCTGTTTCTCCCTTCCTGGGTGTGTGGCCTCAGGCAGGTAAGGGCTGGCTTCCTCACCTGCTTCATGAGAGATACCTGCAGTCCAGGGTCACTTAGGAAGCACCACGTATGCATCAGCTATTAGCATTATTATTGAAGCTGATGTGAAGGTAAAATGATACTAATTCTATTTAAAAATCCATCTCCTGATGGCTAATGTGAATCTGCTGGCAGGTTCCTTTGGCACACTTGATGTGTTTTCCATCTGTCTTAGTCAGCTCGGTTGCCATAACAACATACTACAGACTGGCGACTGAAACCGCATTGATTTCTCACAGTCTGGAGGCTGGAAATCTGAGATCAGTAGGGCTGTGTTCTGATGAGGGGCCTCTTCCTGGCCTGTCGATGGTTGCCTTCCTGCTGTGTTCAGAAACAGAGGGAGAAAGCGCAAGAGACAGCCCTGGTGTCTTCCTTTTATAAGGCCACCAGTCCTATGAGATTAGTGCCCCATCCTTATGACCTCATTTAACCTTAATCATTTTCCTAAAAGCCCCACCTCTTTTTCTAAAACTCACACTGGGGATACAGCTTCATCTCATGAATTTTGGGAGACAGAATTCAGTCCATTGTACTGTCCTACGGTACAGGATACAGAGGTGGAAAGGTTTCCCTGTCTGTTTGGCTGAGACTCCAGGACCTCAGTGGCCCACTGACTCCCTTTGTGGAGGGAGGTGGCCAGCTGGGACTTACCTCTGAGGTAAGGCAAGGGGCAGCCGACCAGAGGGGACTCAGGCCATTTGGGCCGCCATCTGGAGCCCTCAGGGCTGTGTTCTCAGCCCCAGTCATAAGCGGGGGATGGAGGCACAGAGTGCTCTGGGGCCCGGGGCAGAGGCTGTGTCGCATAAACTCTGCGCTGCCCTCAGTGAGGTCCCTGCCCCGCTCTTGTTCCCCAAGGCCAGTGAGGCCTCTCCTCTTCTGCTTGCCCCAGCACAGCTGTGCCCCTCGACTCCCCCTGCTTTCCATCTCGGGGTCCTCCATGCTTTTGGGGGTGTCCCTTGAGCAGGGGCATGTGCCAGGGTGATCAAGTGTTTGCCCCACTTCCAGCCCTTGGGCCAATGCCTTTACGTGGAAAGTACTGGTGGTTGGTCGGGGGGGGGGCAGTGCCTGGGGAGGTAACAGCGGCTAGGTGACGGGCAGTAGGAAGACATAGGCCTGTGCTCTAAAACAGCTCTCCTGAGAGTGCAGAGGCTATCTCATCCTGAGTCTGTCAGGGCAGCAGAGTCTGGCCAGGGTCCCGGGAAACCTGGGAGAGGGGAGCTCTTGAAATAGCCCAGGCCAGTGGTTTCCAGAGGCGCTGGGATGCCGGATCTGCGGGGGACAGGTTACATGAGGCCCAGAAGCAGGATGGTCTTCAGGCTCCTGGTGGGTCAGAGGTCCAGTGAGTCCCAGAGAAGGGCCTGTGTGGACGGAGCTCATAGATGAAGCCTCGCATTCATTTGACATGGGTTTGGGTTATCTTTCCAGACAACCCAAACCCTGGTTCACATATGATGCTACTTAAAAAATAAAAAATTGTTTATTTTGAATAATTTGAATATATTAGAATTTGAGTAATTTGAATTTGAATATATTAGAAAGGTTGCAAGAAATCCCCTAAACTTTTTACCGGGATCCCCAGCTTTGACCATGGCACACAGGCATGACCGTCTGGTCTCTTTCTGTCTATAGACCTACCCCTATCTGTGCACGTTAGTGTATGGGCACACATGCACATTATGTACTTATGCTCCTTTATGTGCATGGATATACCAGGACACCAGGGTGCCACTGGACTGTTGTAACTGAAAGTGGGGGCCAGCTGATCGCCACTCAAGAGCCGGTAAAGAGGCAAGGTCGGTGGTGAGGAACGTTTGCTTTGTTTCAGACGTTGGCAACTGGGGGTCGGTGGATGGACTCCTGTCCAAAGGCTGACTTCCCACCTCTGACAATCGGTAGGCATGAGCTTTTAATAAAACAGAGGGAGGGGGCTACATGTAGAGACAACAAATCAGCTCTGACAGTCACCTTGAAATTGGCCATGTGGTGGTCAGACCAGCGTCATCTCTATTGTTTTAAGTACAATTAATCTCTAGTTCCGGGGTTGATTTGTTCTCATTTCCCTGAGGCCAGTTCTTGGAATTGCGGCAGCTTCTGTCATGGCTACAGTCTGGTCCTCAAGCAGTTAACTTCTTGCATCTGGTGGAGGTTTCACTGTCTGTAAGACAGCTCACAGATATCCCCAGTATTATCTGTAGCCCTTGAAGAGGAGCTAAGGTTCCTTGACTTTGCTTAAGGACGCAACTATTATTAAACGGTCTCCTTTGGCTGTTTCCTTTGTTTCTGCATTTTCTTACATTTCTGATTAAACTTATTCTTTGGTTTAAGTTTTTTTCACAGACAAAAGGCAGGCAGAGGACATGGGGGGTGGGGCAAGGACCATAGTGTCCTGCTCCATTTCACTATTGCTGGGTAAAGAGATCATGAAGCGGCAAGAGTGGAAACAAACACTGTAGCTTGAACAAAAGCGGGCAGACCTAGACAAAGGGAGGAGCCGTTAGACCTCCCGGATGTGCAGTGAGGCTGCTTGGCTGTGAGCCTGGGTAATCCTTCAAGGAAAGGTAAGACCAACCTCGGGCTGACTTGGGTCAGCAGGGCTGGCCCCCTCGCACTGCAGGCCTGGGTGCACTCACCGGGGGGGCTGACTCCTCCTCCTCCCTGCCAGCAGGCAGGTAGCCACCGCCCAGTGCCGCAGGGGCAAGCCTGCCCCCAGGGCAAAAAGGGAACTCAGCTGCCAGGGGAGCCCAGGAGGCCATTTCTTCCCTTCACACCCAGGGTCAAACTCACCTTATACTCAGGGTCACACCCTCACACCCAGGGTCTCACAGCACACCGAGGATCACATCCACACACACTAAGGTCACCCTCACGCTAAGCGGTCCCATTCCCTCGCTGGCCTGCTTTGGTTTCTCCTGGGTTAGGGCCTAGGCAGGCTTCCCTGGTAGCTCAGCTGATAAAGAATCCACCTGCAAGGCAGGAGACCCCAGTTTGATTCCTGGGTCAGGACGATCCCTTGAAGAAAGGATAGGCTACCCACACCAGTATTCTTACTTGCAAACTTCCATGGACAGATGAGCCTGACAGACCAGAGTCCACGGGTTTGTGCAGAGTTGGACACAACTGAGCGAGTGTCCACAGCACAGCACAGGGCAAGGTTCCGGCCTTTATGGGCACCGCAGGAAGGTTGTGGCTTGGGGGCTGCCCATGTGCTACCAAGAGAAGTTTTGGTTCCTGGGAAATTACCCTGCGTTTCCCTCCCTCTCTTTGGCCTTGGGAAGTCCCCCTGCAGCTGCAGAATGGGCATCACTTGACACCGAAGACCTGAGTCACCCTGGGTGCCCCCTCCTCCCCTCCTGGCCTCGTTCCCCCAACACCACAGCCAACCTCTGAGCTCTTCTGGAGGCCCAGAGTGGGATTCTTCTTAAACCAGGCTGGTTCCAGATGGTACAAGGCATCTTGGTGGGATGGGGGTAGTTGGGAAAGTTCGGAAAGAGAGGCAGTGATGGCCACTCTGTCATTTGTCCAGCGCTCTCCAGGTGTGCAAGGACACACTCACCCCCTTGGCAGCCCCTCTTGCTTTCTGTAGACTCCCTGGGGAAGTGGAGGGGGCATGGCCTCCTGGGCAGTGGTAGGCCAGCCAGTCCTACCCCACCCATTTCCTGTGATCTGGTTGCGTTGTACTCAGTCATGTCTGACTCTTTTGCAACCCCATGGATTGTAGCCTGCCAGGCTCCACTGTCCATGGGATTTCCCAGACAAGCATAATGAAGTCGTTTGCCATTTCCTTCTCCAGGGGATCTTGCCTTCCCAGGGACTGAAGCTGTGTCTCCTGCATTGCAAGAGGATTCTTTACCATCTGAGCCATCAGGGAAGCCCCACTTCCTTTGAGGGGAGAGCAAAGGCAGCTAGGTGGGGCTGGGCGCTGAAATCCAGGCGGTTTTTCCAGGGCAGTCTTAAGGGTCCTACAGGCTGCCAAATTCTCAGCTTGGAGGACTGGATAGTCCTTTGCTGCTCAGAAACCTCCCACCCCTCAGGTGAGCACCCAAGAGATGAGCAACGCCCCGAAGAAGACATACCTTATCCCCTCCCCCGCCCCAGCATCCCTCCCAAAGTCGCCTAACTGTGGACCTGACATCTGGGAGCACTGCAGGGAGCACGGTGTCAGTGCTTTTCCTCTTCTGGGTGAACCGAGAGCTTGGCAGCTGCACTTGGCGTCTGCTGAGTGACAGGTAGCTGATGTTCCCACACAAATTGCATGTAATTTTAGCTCAAAGCAGAGCCACAAATTTTTCTAGCTGCCTGGTGTGGATTTATTGAGAGCTGAGGCGCAGGGCCCTGAGGTTTTGAAGGGGTGGATGGAAGCGTGTGGACTGGCCAGGCTGGGCCCTCTGGTCTGCAGGGACTGGCTTTTATAGGGGTGTCCTGAGCCTCATCCTTCCCTATACTGGGTCCCCTCCACACCCCCAGGAAGCCTCCTGCCCTGTTCCGTCAGGGTTCTGCCAGACTGTGTAGTAAACTGCTACCTTGCAGTTTACTTGGGTTCAACCTCAGCATCTTAATTCAGAGACTGGTTGGGGGTGCTAGATGTGAGGGGCTCTCCCACAGCTGAGGCCCCTTCTCAGGGGCATGCCTGTCTCCTGAGGTCTTGGGCCAGCCCCGTCCTGAGAGAGAGCAAAGCCCCTGGCCTGGCACCCTCCAGATGTGCCCCTCACATCTCTCTGAAGACATGGAAGCCTTGCAGTGACGTGGCCACCACTTACCCCCTCAGGAGGCTGGATTTCCAACCATGGAGGTGACCTCTGCAGATTTTGGCCACAACCAGCCTTCAATGCATGTTGGAAGAACTGGCTGGTGGGCATTTGGCTTTTTATAAGTTAGACATTGAATATTATTATTTCATTTGTATTTCAACCGCTGCCTTTGTTGTTGTGGGCATGTCCTTCCTCACTGCACTCCTGGTCCTTGGGTGGCGGATGTGCCCGCCTGGGGGCTGAGCTCTTCCTGGACCATCTGCTCTGGCTGATGGAGGGTGAGGATGCAGAGCCTGGGCTCCGAGTCAGTTCTGCCTGGGATATGGGATCAGCTTCCCATCTAAAAGTGTGGGAAAACCCATGCACTCAGCCAGCCAGCCAGCCAGCAGGCAAACATTTCTCGAGTCTGCTGGATACCAGCAGCACTGTGAGACTGGTATGGGGTCTTTATTCTGGGCTCGTGGTTAAGCCCCAGGTGCAGGCTGAGAACCTGTTTTGCGGACATGCCAGGACAAGCTCCATTAGGGACAGAAGGGACTGGCCTGCTGCCATCTCAGAGCCTCACACTCCAACGATCCTCACTCTTGATTTCTGTGCAGTAGACTATAAGTGGCCCCTTGGTGCCCTTGAACTCAATAGAAACTCTCTCTAAATTCCACCCTGGACCCCACCAGCCCTTAGTGGTCTGAGAGGGCTCCCCTCTGCAGACACTACAGGCTCTGTTGCAGGAGGTCTGATCTGCACCACTCTTGAGCCAGATCCCATCTGCATAGCAAATTGAAGGTGATAAATTGGCCAAGTTATTCAGATAATAAGAGCAAAAACACACTCTGTGTCCCAAGCCTTTAAACATTTTGGGGAAAATGGGGTTCCTGATGCTGGCAAACTAAGGGAAACTATGTTCAGAGGTGGCAGGGCAGGAGGTTTTAGTGTTGGCCTTGGGGAACAGATGGGTGCTGGGGGGTGGGGCACAGCATGGAGTCTGGGTGGAGCCTCTTAGTCAGGTCATTTTACGGATGTGGAAAGAGAGGCTCAGAGAGGTCAATGGAGTTGCTCAAGGACACACAGCAAGCAAACAGCACAGCCAGGGTTGGTGCTCAGGTTGGCTGTCCAATCAGCACCATGTCTACCGACTGTGTTTCTCAGATTTGGGGTTTCCCATCTGCTCAGTTGCTCAGTTTTGTCCGATTCTTTTCAACCCCATGGACTGTAGCCTGCCAGGCTCCTCTGTCCATGGGCTTTGCCAGGCAAGAATACTGGAGTGGGTTGCCATTCCCTTCTCCAGGGAATCTTCCTGACCCAGGGATCGAATCNTGCTCAGTTGCTCAGTTTTGTCCGATTCTTTTCAACCCCATGGACTGTAGCCTGCCAGGCTCCTCTGTCCATGGGCTTTGCCAGGCAAGAATACTGGAGTGGGTTGCCATTCCCTTCTCCAGGGAATCTTCCTGACCCAGGGATCGAATCCATGTCTCCTGCATGGGCAGGCATAGTCTTTCCCACTGAGCCACCTGGAAAGCTTGGGAACTAGTGAACTCCAACAGGGCCTGTGCCAGGGTATCTGTGAGTGAGATGGGCTCACAGAGGAACATGAGTGAAGGGGCTGGCCCACTCCACATATGCCTCCTGGGCCCGGCAGGCGCTCCCTGCCCTCCCTGCGGGCTGCTCTCTGTGGTCCTCCTTCCTTGCCTATGCCCCTTGGAAGCTCCCTCGATGGTCCCTAGTGAAGGTCAGTGCCTTTGTTCTGGTGACTTACTTTTTGGCTTTAAGGAATTTTCTTTCCCTCCTGAAGGTACTTCCCCAGCCTGATTTTCACCCCTCCTGTGCTCACCAGTCATTTAGCTGATCCCCACAACCTCCACCTCTCAGTTCTCAGTGTCCAGGAAGATGGGCTCTGCTCCCGCAATCTGGTTCCCAGTCACTGCTCCCTTGGGTCTGTTTATGTCTCAGACCTCTGAGGGGGCATTGTCCAGGGCTCTGTCCTCCCAGAAAGCCTCTTTTCTGTTGGCGATGTTCTGTTGGATTTAATTCAATCTCAGGGTTGAAGATCACTATTAAAAATGTCATTCTCTTGCAGATAGACTAATTCATGCCAAAGCTCGATTTAACCCACTAGTGAGGAGACCTGCAAAGAAGATGAAGAGCTCTTCTAAGTCTGAACCACGTTCTCCTTAATGATTTGCATTAAGTGAAAGTGAAAGTGAAAGTGAAGTTGCTCAGTCGTGTCCGACTCTTTGCGACCCCATGGACTGGGATCTTGCCTTCCCAGGGACTGAAGCTGTGTCTCCTGCATTGCAAGAGGATTCTTTACCATCTGAGCCATCAGGGAAGCCCCACTTCCTTTGAGGGGAGAGCAAAGGCAGCTAGGTGGGGCTGGGCGCTGAAATCCAGGCGGTTTTTCCAGGGCAGTCTTAAGGGTCCTACAGGCTGCCAAATTCTCAGCTTGGAGGACTGGATAGTCCTTTGCTGCTCAGAAACCTCCCACCCCTCAGGTGAGCACCCAAGAGATGAGCAACGCCCCGAAGAAGACATACCTTATCCCCTCCCCCGCCCCAGCATCCCTCCCAAAGTCGCCTAACTGTGGACCTGACATCTGGGAGCACTGCAGGGAGCACGGTGTCAGTGCTTTTCCTCTTCTGGGTGAACCGAGAGCTTGGCAGCTGCACTTGGCGTCTGCTGAGTGACAGGTAGCTGATGTTCCCACACAAATTGCATGTAATTTTAGCTCAAAGCAGAGCCACAAATTTTTCTAGCTGCCTGGTGTGGATTTATTGAGAGCTGAGGCGCAGGGCCCTGAGGTTTTGAAGGGGTGGATGGAAGCGTGTGGACTGGCCAGGCTGGGCCCTCTGGTCTGCAGGGACTGGCTTTTATAGGGGTGTCCTGAGCCTCATCCTTCCCTATACTGGGTCCCCTCCACACCCCCAGGAAGCCTCCTGCCCTGTTCCGTCAGGGTTCTGCCAGACTGTGTAGTAAACTGCTACCTTGCAGTTTACTTGGGTTCAACCTCAGCATCTTAATTCAGAGACTGGTTGGGGGTGCTAGATGTGAGGGGCTCTCCCACAGCTGAGGCCCCTTCTCAGGGGCATGCCTGTCTCCTGAGGTCTTGGGCCAGCCCCGTCCTGAGAGAGAGCAAAGCCCCTGGCCTGGCACCCTCCAGATGTGCCCCTCACATCTCTCTGAAGACATGGAAGCCTTGCAGTGACGTGGCCACCACTTACCCCCTCAGGAGGCTGGATTTCCAACCATGGAGGTGACCTCTGCAGATTTTGGCCACAACCAGCCTTCAATGCATGTTGGAAGAACTGGCTGGTGGGCATTTGGCTTTTTATAAGTTAGACATTGAATATTATTATTTCATTTGTATTTCAACCGCTGCCTTTGTTGTTGTGGGCATGTCCTTCCTCACTGCACTCCTGGTCCTTGGGTGGCGGATGTGCCCGCCTGGGGGCTGAGCTCTTCCTGGACCATCTGCTCTGGCTGATGGAGGGTGAGGATGCAGAGCCTGGGCTCCGAGTCAGTTCTGCCTGGGATATGGGATCAGCTTCCCATCTAAAAGTGTGGGAAAACCCATGCACTCAGCCAGCCAGCCAGCCAGCAGGCAAACATTTCTCGAGTCTGCTGGATACCAGCAGCACTGTGAGACTGGTATGGGGTCTTTATTCTGGGCTCGTGGTTAAGCCCCAGGTGCAGGCTGAGAACCTGTTTTGCGGACATGCCAGGACAAGCTCCATTAGGGACAGAAGGGACTGGCCTGCTGCCATCTCAGAGCCTCACACTCCAACGATCCTCACTCTTGATTTCTGTGCAGTAGACTATAAGTGGCCCCTTGGTGCCCTTGAACTCAATAGAAACTCTCTCTAAATTCCACCCTGGACCCCACCAGCCCTTAGTGGTCTGAGAGGGCTCCCCTCTGCAGACACTACAGGCTCTGTTGCAGGAGGTCTGATCTGCACCACTCTTGAGCCAGATCCCATCTGCATAGCAAATTGAAGGTGATAAATTGGCCAAGTTATTCAGATAATAAGAGCAAAAACACACTCTGTGTCCCAAGCCTTTAAACATTTTGGGGAAAATGGGGTTCCTGATGCTGGCAAACTAAGGGAAACTATGTTCAGAGGTGGCAGGGCAGGAGGTTTTAGTGTTGGCCTTGGGGAACAGATGGGTGCTGGGGGGTGGGGCACAGCATGGAGTCTGGGTGGAGCCTCTTAGTCAGGTCATTTTACGGATGTGGAAAGAGAGGCTCAGAGAGGTCAATGGAGTTGCTCAAGGACACACAGCAAGCAAACAGCACAGCCAGGGTTGGTGCTCAGGTTGGCTGTCCAATCAGCACCATGTCTACCGACTGTGTTTCTCAGATTTGGGGTTTCCCATCTGCTCAGTTGCTCAGTTTTGTCCGATTCTTTTCAACCCCATGGACTGTAGCCTGCCAGGCTCCTCTGTCCATGGGCTTTGCCAGGCAAGAATACTGGAGTGGGTTGCCATTCCCTTCTCCAGGGAATCTTCCTGACCCAGGGATCGAATCCATGTCTCCTGCATGGGCAGGCATAGTCTTTCCCACTGAGCCACCTGGAAAGCTTGGGAACTAGTGAACTCCAACAGGGCCTGTGCCAGGGTATCTGTGAGTGAGATGGGCTCACAGAGGAACATGAGTGAAGGGGCTGGCCCACTCCACATATGCCTCCTGGGCCCGGCAGGCGCTCCCTGCCCTCCCTGCGGGCTGCTCTCTGTGGTCCTCCTTCCTTGCCTATGCCCCTTGGAAGCTCCCTCGATGGTCCCTAGTGAAGGTCAGTGCCTTTGTTCTGGTGACTTACTTTTTGGCTTTAAGGAATTTTCTTTCCCTCCTGAAGGTACTTCCCCAGCCTGATTTTCACCCCTCCTGTGCTCACCAGTCATTTAGCTGATCCCCACAACCTCCACCTCTCAGTTCTCAGTGTCCAGGAAGATGGGCTCTGCTCCCGCAATCTGGTTCCCAGTCACTGCTCCCTTGGGTCTGTTTATGTCTCAGACCTCTGAGGGGGCATTGTCCAGGGCTCTGTCCTCCCAGAAAGCCTCTTTTCTGTTGGCGATGTTCTGTTGGATTTAATTCAATCTCAGGGTTGAAGATCACTATTAAAAATGTCATTCTCTTGCAGATAGACTAATTCATGCCAAAGCTCGATTTAACCCACTAGTGAGGAGACCTGCAAAGAAGATGAAGAGCTCTTCTAAGTCTGAACCACGTTCTCCTTAATGATTTGCATTAAGTGAAAGTGAAAGTGAAAGTGAAGTTGCTCAGTCGTGTCCGACTCTTTGCGACCCCATGGACTGCAGCCTACCAGGCTCCTCTGTCCATGGAATTTTCCAGGCAAGAGTACTGGAGTGGGTTGCTATTTCCTTCTCCAGGAGATCTTCCCGACCCAGGGATTGAACCCAGGTCTCCTGCATTGTAGGCAGACGCTTTACCGTCTGAGCCACCAGGGAAGTCCATTTCTAGAGATTTGTCTCTGTCTGGAGGTTCTGGTCTCCCTCATGTTCTTTTTTTAAAAAATTTTAAAGAAGGAATTATTTTGGCTGTGCTGGGTGGGTCTTTGTTGCTGTGCAGGCTTTTGCTGTCTGCTGAGAGGGACCTTCCTTGTCTCCTGTGATGCCATCCCTAAAGCCTGAGGACACGGGCCACCTGCCTCCCAGGGCTTTGGGGGCTGAGATGCTGCCTGAGGCTACAGCTCCATTCCTGAATGACGGGCTTAGTTAAGGGCTGGATTGTGTTCCCCCAGATTCATATATTTGAAGCCCTAATGCCCAGTACCTCAGAATATGACCTCATTTGGAGGTAAGGTCATTGCAGATGTAGTTAAGATGAAGTCATCTTGGAGTAGGATGGTCTTAATCCAATGACTGATGTCGTTGTAAGTGGGAAATTTGAATGCAGAGGTGCACACAAGGAGAAAGCCTTATGAAGTTGGAAGCAGACATCTGGTGATGCTTTTACGGGCCTCAGGACACCAAGATTGCCAGCACACCACCAGAAGGCAGGGTGGAGGCTAGGCACAGAGTCTTTCCCACAGCCTCGGGAGAACCAGCCCTGTGGACACCTTGAGCTTGGACTTCCAGCCTCCAGAACTGGGAGAGACTAAATCTCAGCTGTTCAAACCATCTGTTTCGTGGTGTTTTGTTGTAGCAGCCCTAGCATATGAATGCAGCATCCAACTTTGGCTTCATGACACTTCTTTCCCCCAGATTTGTTTGTTTATTTATTTGTGGTTGTGCTGGCTCTTCACTGCTGTGCGGAGGCTATCTCTAGCTGCAGCGAGCAGGGCTACTGTCTGGCGCGGTGTGTGGGCTTCTCGCCAAGGCAGCGTCTCTTGTGGAGCGTGGCTCTAGGAGCACAGGCTTCAGTCGTTGTAGCGCTCGGGCTCAGTAGCTGTGGCCTGTGGGCCCCGAAGCTGGCTCCAGTAATTGTGACGCATGGGCATAGTTGCCTGTGGCATCTGGAATCCTCCCGGACCAGGGATCGAATGTGTTTCCCCTGCACTGGCAGGCGGGTTCCCATCCTCTGTGCTGCCGGAGAAGTCTGCTTCACAATATTCTTATCTTATCAGCACATGACAATTCCTATGTCCAGGTGATCATCCCAATGGAAACTTGGAAAAGAGCAAATCTGGTTTTGTATGCATGTACGTGTGTGATAACTCAATTTTTAGTATTTTCTCTCTCTCTTTGTGAACTTTAATTTATTAAAAAAATTTCCAGATATGGAACTTCCCTGGTGGTTCAGTGGCTAAGACTCCAGGCTCCCAGTGTAGGGGGCCAGGGTTGGATCTTAGTTGGGGAACTAAGATCCCACATGCTGCAACTAAGACCCAACACACCCAAATAAATAAAAATAAAAAACAAACATTAAAAAAAAATTCTAGATAACCAAAGCTCAATCACCAGTCAAGGACTTAGAGCCAGTGAGGCACCTTGGAAGTTATATTTCAGCCAACTGTAGCCACACGCTCCCTGCAGATATTGTTGGCCTGACTGTTGACCCCACAGCATTTACAGCCTGGTTTGACATGTACAACTGAGTTTTTAAAAATATAGACATTAGTTATTACAGTTCAATTTGATTGAATACGTGACTACATCCTCATAGTGCTAAACATTTAATGGAAATGATGATAGCGGCTCATAAAACCAGAATAGGAAATTTAGGGCATTCAAATTAATTCAATGTATTAAGAGGAAATAAACACAACTACTTTGCTGGTATTGTATTCCACACCATGATTATAATACAGGAGAAGATAAATGGTAGTATTTTATATCAAAATGATCAGACCAGTTAAATTTGTCCAAGGATGAATTGTGACATGTAATATTAAACAAAATTTTTTTGTAATCCAAAAAATCCTTGTATAATTCTTTTGTGTTCTCAGAGCATACTGACATTCAAAAAATCTTGATATTTTAGGCTTTTTTGGGTACTGTTTCCTTTTTACTAACAACTAGTCACATTCTTTGCTCCTGGTTCTGTTGCTTAGCAACAGCATTTAAATTCAAGGTTGGTGGACTTCAGTTCAATTTGCCTGTCTGAAATGGAGTCCCCCCTCCACAGCATGGGGAATTTTTTTTTTTTTTAAAGAGAGTCAGCATATTTGAATTAAAGGGACTAGGAGGCTTTAATTTCCTTTTTAAAGGTCTATGGAAGTGCCTATTAAGGATCCATTAATCAATACAGATTTGCCTCTAAAATGTGAGGCTTATTGATACCCTTGAGCAGGGGCATGTCTTTCTAAATCCATCTCCTGTGCTCCCAGGACTGGCTAACAGGCAAGGGCACAGACCTAAGGGCTACACTTTCCAACTTGTGATTGCTCCCTTCTAGACACAGACCTGCCAGAGAAACCAGAACACAGAGATTTGCCCAAACATGCTGAGGTGGAACATGGCAGAAAAGGGCGCCTGCAGGTACACAGAGGCCTGTCGTGGGCGATTGGCTGTAAATGAATTCAAACGGAGGCCATTGTTCCCTGCCCAGCAGTGAATGCCTCCTGGCCCATCACCCACCAGCACAGTGTGGGCCCGCAAGGTCCATCACAGAAGCCGGAGGCCAGGGCTGCCCCTACTGTGGGGTCTCCAAGGACTACACAGCAAGTGGTTGTCAGAGTTGTATTTGTCACTAAACAACAAAAGACACCCCCCCTCCCCCAACACACACACCCAACACACACACACACCAACTGTCTGCGTGTATCTGACAACAAAACCACACCCTGGGCCTTCCTCTCCAAGGTTCCAGGGCTGTTGACGGCCTGCTCTACTTGTCAACAAGGGTGATTACAAGCATACGGGACCATGGTTTATATTTTCCCACAGCTGGAGTTGCAGCTGAGGTTGGCCTCCCAAGTAAGGGTGTTTAGGAATGTTGGACCCTGAGCCCTTGGCATGGACACAGAGAGACAGATAGCAAGAGGGAACCAGATCTAGTGAGCCGGCCTAAGGCTGCAGATCCTCAAAATCCTTCCTTGGTTCCACCTGGGGGTCTCAGAGGCCCCATTTCCATCATCGGGGACTGGAGGCCAAGGCATTGGCTCCAGTCTGCAGTATATTGGGGGCAGGGCTGTGGAACGCTGCCCTCAGTCTGTGATGTACCCAGGACCTCCACACCTCATCAGACACCAGGCACAGAAGTCAGGGTGCAGTGGAAACTGGAGACAAAGAAATCCGGCCTCTACAGAGCCTGCACTCCTGGGACAATAGCCTTGCTCCAGAAAGAGGGTTTACTCGCTGTTTCAAGTTCCAGTTTCTGTTTTTCATCTCCTAATTTCTGCCATTTTTGTAGGAAGTGATAAACCAAGTACCCCAAAGCACCCCTCCATAGAGGTAAACTGGACTGTTATATAATTACCTCTTTCAGAGAGAAATTTCTGGTGCCAGACATATTTTGCATGGAGCCAACCAAATACACGTAGAAAGCTGAATCCTTTTCTTCCACCTGCGAAAGAGGCCTTACTCAGAAAAAATCCCACCAGTTCCTCCATCTAGGGCTGAGCTGCGAATTGACCACATCCCTGAAGCCTGTTAGCGCACTGTTCTAGTTGGAATGCTGGGTGAGGGGTTCCATACCCAGTGTCTTCACACCTCCTGGATGGAAAGTGGAACCCACAGATGCTTGCTGTGGCCCATCCTAGCATCCTCCGTGCATACTACATCAGTGAGCTTATATGGGAGATCAATCCAAGAGGAATAAGAATCTAACCAGTTTTCCTGGGCCATGCCCCAGAATCCCACAATGAATAACAGAGTATAGATGAGGTGTAGCCTGGGATGAGTTACTAGGAGTCCTTTGGTGCTGTGTCGCTAGGAAGGTAAGAAGGCTGATCACTTCCCGTAGCTGAAATGGTCTGAGCTCATCTGTCTTCTGGGACAAGGTATGTCTCAACTGTGGAGAGTTTGGAGACATCAGAGGCTGTGCCTAGGAGTTGCAAGTCTGTTCCTCAAGGATATATTTGTTGTGTTGTGTCCTGAGCTGTAGCCTTCCTTAAAGTGAATTAAATTTTGTTTGGAGTGAGGACTCTTGGTTTTCAACAGTTCAAATGCTTGAACTCAGGGTGCTGCTGCTAGCCATCCAGGGTGGGTGTTCACTCTGTAAGACAAGATGTCCCTCTAGCTTACCTCTCACTTGTAGTCATTAGGGAACTTCTAATGTTCTGGGCAGAGACCTCCTGAATACTTCTCTCCCTGCTCCTGACCTTGCCGTCTCTCATTCCTGTGATTCAGAAAAAAGGGTGTGATCATTTCAGTAGGAGTGCTTGGAGATGGTTTCCGTAGGATTTGGCCTTTTCCCTGGACCTTGAAGGCTGGGTCACAACACGAGTGAGACCCAGCTGAGGATGAAGGCATCTGCACTCATGGAAAGTGTGAACTCTGTCGCTGGCCAAAATCTAGGCCTTCTCTGTTCATTGAAGCCAAATTAAAAATATGGAGACAGAGTTTGGAGGAAGTAGAAAGGTCACTTTTATTCTCAGTTGGAGGAGAAGGGAATGCACTAGGCTTGTGCCTCCAGAACTGTGCCCGCCTCCATGAGGAGTATAGGGGCTTATATAAGGCAAGGGCTCCCAGTCAGGAGTCGGTGATGAGGATCAAAGGTGATAGGATCTTGATTTTTTTCCTCTTTCATTGTCTCAAACACAGTCATAAACTGGTGTGAGCAACCTAGTCATTGAGTCTGGCAGTTGGGTGGCTCCGCAGCCTTCTTTCTGATATGCAGGAGAAGGAAATTGGCTACCCACTCCAGTATTCTTGCCTGGAGAATTCCTTGGACAGAGGAGCCTAGTGGGTTGCAGTCCATAGGGTCACAAAGAGTCGGACAAAACTGAGTGACTGACACTCCTGATATGTAACTACAAGGGGAAGGGTATTGTAAGGGTAAACACCAGACAGGAGATGTATTTAGCATTGAATCAGAGGAGAAAATGTAAATTGTAGCTCCTGCTGAGTTCAGTTCAGTTCAGTCGCTCAGTCGTGTCTGACTCTTTGCAGTCCCATTAATCGCAGCATGCCAGGCCTCCCTGTCCATCACTAGCTCCCAGAGTTCACTCAGACTCATGTCCATCGAGTCGGTGATGCCATCTAGCCATCTCATCCTCTGTCGTCCCCTTCTCCTCCTGCCCCCAATCCCTCCCAGCATCAGGGTCTTTTCCAATGAGTCAACTCTTCGCATGAGGTGGCCAAACTACTGGAGTTTCAGCTTTAGCATCAGTCCTTCCAATGAAATCCCAGGGCTGATCTCCTTTAGGATGGACTGGTTGGATCTCCTTGCAGTCCAAGGGACTCTCAAGAGCCTTCTCCAACACCACAGTTCAAAAGCATCAATTCTTCGGCATTCAGCTTTCTTCACAGTCCAACTCTCACATCCATACATGACCACAGGAAAAACCATAGCCTTGACTAGATGGACTTTTGTTGGCCAAGTAATGTCTCTGCTTTTCAATATGCTATCTAGGTTGGTCATAGCTTTCCTTCCAAGGAGTAAGCGTCTTTTAATTTCATGGCTGCAATCACCATCTGCAGTGATTTTGGAGCTCAAAAAAATAAAGTCTGACACTGTTTCCACTGTTTCCCCATCTATTTCCCATGAAGTGATGGAACCAGATGCCATGATCTTAGTTTTCTGAATGTTGAGCTTTAAGCCAACTTTTTCACTCTCCACTTTCACTTTCATCAAGAGGCTTTTTAGTTCCTCTTCACTTTCTGCCATAAGGGGATGTCATCTGCACATCTGAGGTTGTTGATATTTCTCCCAGCAATCTTGATTCCAGCTTGTGCTTCTTCCAGTCCAGCGTTTCTCATGATGTACTCTGCATATAAGTTAAATAAGCAGGGTGACGATATACAGTCTTGACATACTCCTTGCTGAGTTAGGGGGAAGAAAATTAAACTTAGTTACAGACATGCAGAGATAGGAGCAGTTAAAGTAAAGAAACCTAAGAATGTTCAGGCCTGCTCATTGTTCTTTTTATCTTCTTTGTTCTCAGAAAAGGGAAAAAGCAAAACCCATTGCTCTTTTTTCCCTTTTCACTCCAACAGCTCCTCTGGGGGAGAGTGTTCTCTTCTGATCTGTGACCACAGGCCATTTAGTCCAAAGCATTTAGGAACTGCAATGCTGTGAAGCTGCAGATCTCCAGCTAGGCTGGCCTGGACCCAGTCAGTCCACAAGCATGAAGTGTATACATGTGAGTGTAAAACAGCACACTGAACGTGCACTTTTGAAATTTGTCTGTGCTGTATGTTTTCACACTGACTGGCTTGAGAACAAACGTCTTCACCCTGGTGCCCCAAATCAACACGCCTGGTTTGTTGCCTGAGGTCCCATCTCAAACACTACTGTTCACACTGCAGAGCTGTGCAGTGAGAATTTTGGACCTTCTCGCTTTAATCATGTCATTAGCTTACTTTTGTAAACATCGTTTGCTCATTTGTTTCTTGTTTCTTCCACCAGCATGGAGAGGACGAGAAGGTTCCACAGTATTTAGTGGGTTGACATTTGCTGCTTCTGTTTTCTGAGAATTTCCTCTGAGAATAAATCTATTGCTTACTGAGAAAACAAATTAGAACGACTTCCTGGTAAAGATGGTATAATGAACTCAGGTCTTAGAATCTCCCTTATCCAATTCTTGATGAGATTAATAAACCAAAAAGATTAGCAAGAAAATTTCCAACTATTAAAGAAAGAGGTACAAATTCAGGCCATAGCGTTTGAGAATGGCAGCCATGGAAAGCAGGAGATGATGCTTGTGAAACATTGAACAGCTTCACAGTTCCCCAGAGAGGATACTGGGAAAAGAGGAGAAAACAAAATTCTAGTAGTTTTCAAGTAAATTTCCTAAATCTGGGAGAAGTAGACAAAGGGTGAGTGTACAGCCTGGAGAAAAGTTTCAAGAAGACTTCAAGTTTGGAAGCTCTTATCTACCTCTGTGAAATGGCAAGATCTCGCAGAGGCAAAAAAAACCCCCCTTCCCCCCCCAAAAAAACAAGGTTTGACATTTTCTAGAACTCTATGGTGAGTCCATTCTGAAGGAGATCAGCCCTGGGATTTCTTTGGAGGGAATGATGCTGAAGCTGAAACTCCAGTACTTTGGCCACCTCATGCGAAGAGTTGACTCACTGGAGAAGACTCTGATGCTGGGAGGGATTGGGGGCAGGAGGAGAAGGGGACGACCGAGGATGAGATGGCTGGATGGCATCACGGACTCGATGGTCGTGAGTCTGAGTGAACTCCGAGAGATGGTGATGGACAGGGAGGCCTGGCGTGCTGCGATTCATGGGGTCGCAAAGAGTCGGACACGACTGAGCGACTGAACTGAACTGAACGGTGAGTTAAAGGAAATGCCCACATAAGTACCCTGCGGGGGGCGCCAACACTCCTCTGAGTAATAATAGAGTGACATTTAGTGCAATCTCAGGAAAGACAACAGAACTCGGGAAATCCAATAAAGTCTGGTAGAGCAATGTAAAGTGAAATTTTAGAACTCACATAATGTCATGTTTTTTAAACTTACGGTTTCTTCCTCATTTTGTTCTATTATTCATTATTATTTGTGGTTGCACCGGGTCTTCCTAGCTTCACGTGGGCTTTCTCTAGCCGTGGTGAGCGGGCTTACTCTTCCTCGCAGCGCTCGGGCTTCTTGTTGAGGGGGCTTCTCCTATTGCAGAGCCCAGGCTCTAGGCACGTGGACTCAGTAGTTGCAGTGCGTAGGCTTAGTTGCTCTGCGGCACGTGGACTCAGTAGTTGCAGTGTGTAGGCTTAGTTGCTCTGCGGCACGTGGACTCAGTAGTTGCAGTGCACAGGCTTAGTTGCTCTGCGGCACGTGGACTCAGTAGTTGCAGTGTGTAGGCTTAGTTGCTCTGCGGCACATGGAATCTTCCGGACCAGGGATCGAATCTTTGTCCCCTGCTCTGGCAGGCGGATTCCTATCCACTGCGCCACCAGGGAAGTCCTCACATTTTACATAATGAAAAAAATAACTAGAAAGCAGAATATACATAACTAAATTTTAGTTAGCTTTTCTAGAGTAAAATCTTGAAATAATCATGGACAAGGAGGAGCTGTAAGCAGATATTAAAACAATTTGAAAACATATCACAAGTTTGATGAGACACTTAGATGACCCAATACAAATAACGTTTATAAAGCTTAATTAGAAAACCCAATCAATGAACAGAAGTTTTAAAAAATGTGGTAGAAAAAGATTATTAAAATCAAGGAAAAAAAAATCAAGGAAATCTGAACTTACAGATTGAAGAGATTCAATTAGGAGATAGTCTAGAAAAATTTATTATTAAATGGATGTAGTAAATGGGCATATTTTGTTAGGTTACTGAACTTTAAGAGAAAAGATGTTTTGAGGAAAATGCAATTCATATACAAGGAGAAAAAAAATGCAATTTATATATAAGGAGGAGAAGGAAATCAGGCTGACCTCATATTTCTTAGCAATATTCAATGTGAAGAGGTAATTGGGTAATTATCTGGGGGTAATTAAACAGTTACCCTAAAATGTTAAACTTAGTAAAATTGTTATTGAATATAAGGGTAATAGGAGACATGGAAACATCCTTTAAAATTTCAAGATATATAAAGCCAATGAGTAATCTCATGCCAAAAAAAAAAAAAAAAAAAAACTCTACTGAGTTAATTCAGCTCACCCCAAGGTGAGTAAGAAGGCTATGCCAGGGTTGGAGATCAATGATCACTGGAGAAACATCCAAAAAGTCCTGAGGAAAAGAAAGTGGGACCTGAGGGTTGAGTTTTACTATAAAGTTATAGTAAGGACTTCACTGGTGGTGCAGGGTTAAGAATCTGCCTGCCAATTCAGGGGACATAGGTTTGATCCCTGGTCCGGGAAGATTCCACATACTGTGGGACAACTAAGCCCAGGCGCCACCACTATTGTGCGAGTCTGGAACCTGTATGCCATAGCTATTGCAGATATAAGTGCAAAGGCCCAGTGTCAGTAGCCATCATGGGAAAAAAATCAGGCTGGGCTGAGAACGGATTATGTCTGGGTGTTTACCTACCCTAAGCCTTGTAATTACTGAAGTTACACAGATGAGAGCAGGTATGATAAACATTGGTTGGGTCTAACTCTAATTTCTCATTGGCTGAGTACATTTTAGGTGTCAGTTCCTCTTTTATCTTTGGTGATGCCTGACTGATTTTCTCTCTGTGAGCAATCACAGTGCTATGGCAACAGAAAGCCCACTGCTGATGAATATTGGTCTCAGAGATGTGTGAATGCCTTGCCTGGGGCTTTCACCCTTTATAAATTCTCCAAAGCAATGTGCAAGCTTTGTGAGCACCACATGCATCCATCATGGAAATATTCAGAATCAACCATCATTATAACTGAAAACATTTTGAGCAGTGGGAGCGGCTTATCAGCTGTTTGCAGACTTTCATTTCTGTTTTTAATAGTCTCTAAAAGGGAGTGAAGATTTTGTTCCTCCAGGGTGTTTCTTAAATATTTTGGTGAGGGTGGCTGCCTAGATACAGGTGTGCTAAGATTCTCCACCCTGTGGCTTTAATCTGACATGATTTATCAGTGCTTTGCATTTGCTGCTGTATTAACTGGCAGATTTTTTTTTTTTGAGTTTACAAGCATTTGTTCTTGTCAAACTGAGGAAATCTTTAGATAATAGCTCTTGATGAGGTTTTAAAGGATCCTTCTGAGTCAGGTTCACAGACAAAAGTGTCTTGCTTGTTGGAAAGTGCCTTTTAGTTTGAATACCATATTAGGTTCTATTGAAAAACTGGGACAACTTGGAATAGTGCAGACTGAAGATATAGCTTGTAAAGCTCTATTCTTAATGTTTTGGAAATTCTCTTAAATATTCCAATAGTGATTTTTTTTAAAAAGTAAGGTTTTTGAAAAATAAGATCTTACAGGATGACTATTATCATCATTTCATGCTTTACACCTTACCAGCTTCCTAAAGGGTTCCAGGGCAGCTGAAAAATATAGGCTGTTGAGAGGGACTGACTTTTAGAAAGGTGGATCTTAGGAAACTACTTTCCCTCAAAAGCAACAAACATAGTGACAAGTCAATAAAAACCCCACCTTTTTAGAACTCTGGAAAGTAATCATAGACACAGGACAAATTAAAAACACTTATATTTAAAAAAATATGAATTTTCCTAAGAGCAGCAGGGAGAGTGGTGGTGATACTTAAGGCTCTGACATTTGCCCTTGCACCCCAACTCAATGTCAAGAAAAGTTGGCAGACTCACAGCTGCCAGAGGAATGACCATTTTGAGAGATCCATTAAAAGCCCAAAGCTTGGAACACAGTCAACTGTTTGACCAACCTCGAAAATCTTCACTCCCCTAGTAGTCTCCATTTGATACGACTTAAAATTCAACTCTGAAAAAAAAAGCCCTATCCTATTTCAGAGAACACTAGCAATCTGCTAGTAATACGGTAGCCACACAGGCTCTAACTTCACCTGAGGCGAAAAAAGCCTGGGCAAAAATGTAAAAGAGCTAGATGACCACAGGAAACCTCAAAAAGCTCTGGCACATTCCTGGGTATGCAAAGGGCTTCGTTTACGCCCAGGAAGGAAGTGGACAAGCAAAATGGCAACGGGTGGTTCATTGCAATGAAGAATATCATAAGCTGACCGTTAAATGACACTGACCTTGGTGACTCATAGGAAGCCAGGCTTAAAAATAAAAATAATGAAAAAAATGAAAGCTAGCAGAGAACTCAATGTGCACGCATTGCCTGGGGTACAGAGTCTACAGAATTAATCCAGGAAAGTCACGAAGTAAGTAGCAGCAAGAACAAGGACAAAAATGAAGCAGGAGCAACAGATTCTGTGTGTGCATGTGTGGTGTGTGTGTGACAGAGAGAGAGAGAGAGAGTGGGGGGGTTGATTGTCACATCTTAATTTCAACACTGTTTATCTGCCTCTGGGTAAGGGGAACAGAAACACCTGACCCCCTGCCCCTCACCTGAAGAGCCGGGGGATCTCAGCTGTGTCTTCTCTGCTCCTCCTGCTCGAGGCTGTGTGGCTCAGGTCCCTGGAGCTGCTCAGCAGGTCTGGCCGGAGGGTGCTCTGTTTGTCTCCTAGGTGTGAGGGACACAGAGGTTTGGCTTGGCCCTGGTGGACCTGACCACCCTGCTCCTGCCCTTTCCTATGCATTCTGCTTCCCTCATCTCCAAGAAGGACTCTGCCTTCTGAATTTTCTCTGCTTTGTTCTGTTTCTGTCTCTGACTCTCTCTTTCCTTTTCTTCTGTCTTTCTCAGTCTCTGTTACTCCAAGTCTGCCTGCCTGCCTGCCTGCCTGTCTATATCTATCTATCTTATCTACCTATCTATCATCTATCTGTTTTAAGGAGTTGGCTCATACAACTGAGGAGCTCTCAATTCTGAAATCTGCAGGGCAGAAGCAGGCTGGAGACCCAGGGAAGAGCTTATGTTTCAATCTGGAGTCCAAAGCGTGTATGGAGCAAAATTCCCTCTACCTCAGGATATCTCAGTCTTTTTTTCTCTTACAGGCTGCACCTGATTAGATGAGTCCCACACCTATCTTGGAGGGCAATGTACTTTGATTAGAGTCCATGGATTTAAATGTTAATCACATCTTAAAAATACCTTCATAGCAACACCTCGGTGGATATATGATCAAACACTGAGTACCATGGTCTAGCCAAGGTGACAAAATAGGTCGTCATAGGCAGGCATAATGTGAAATTGAAACAGAGCTTTTGCTTAGGGTCTGGAGGTGGGGAGGGGGTGGGAGTCTCAGCCATGCTCTCTTTTTGCCCACTCTGGAGTCTTCTGGGGAAAGAAGCTCCAGAGAGTCATGAAGAAGCGGCAGCTCCCTTTGGAGATGTCTCCTGGAGCCAGAATCAGGACTGCTACCCAGCACTGCAGACCCCAAACTTCAGCGGGAAGGCCGGCGAGGGCATGGAAGCCCTCCCTGCTCCTTGCTGGACCTGCGAACCAGGAGCTGGAGGGCAGCCTCTCCTCCCCTGCTCTGACTGGTGATGTGAGGAGCAGGGATGGGCATGAGCCCCGGGACTTCACCTGCCAGACTTGCTGAAGCAGCTGGTGCCCCAGAGGTCAAGTTCCCGAGTCCCTCCTTCTAGAAGGTCAGAAAGCTGCCTCTCTCTCTCTTTCCTCTTTATACCTGGGGACCCATTGGCGTAACTGCTTCATGTACTTGAACTGCCGTGGAGGGTGTGACAGACACGATGTGACAGACGGGGTGTCACGGGTGGGAAGAAGCCCAGCTGTGGCTTCAGGCTGAGTTCTGCAGCTTCCAAGGCACCTTATCAGTGATAAAGGTGAAACACACACACATCTATGCATGCACATGTGCACACACGTGTTTTCTGTCACTCTGACTTCAGTGTTTTTAGCTAGTTTTTAGAGGTGGTAGAAAAGGCTCCACTACCCCTCTTCACACCTGACTGGAGGTGGCTACAGCACTGTCAGCAGTGCCTGGAACTTCTGTCACCAAAAAAAATCACAAATGGTTTCATATCCATTCCAGTTATGTCAGAGAGTCTGAATGTGGTTTATCTTCATCATTCCATTAAAATTATGATGTCTGTTGCACACTCTGCTGGGTTTTGCTTTATTTGATGTGTTAATAGGGCCTCCCAGGTGGCCCTACTGGTAAAGAACCTGCCTGCCAACGCAGGAGACATAAGAGGCGCAGGTTTGATCCCTGGGATGGGAAGATCCCCTGGAGGAGGGCACTGCAATCCAGCTAGTGTTCTTGCCTGGAGCATCCCATGGACAGAGGAGCCTGGTGGGCTATAGTCCATAGGGCCGCACAGAGTCGGACATGACTGAAGTGACTTAGCACAGTGAGTTAATAAAGAAGCATACATATCACAATATCACAACTACATTGCATCTGAAATTGTAAGAATTGTATTTGTGCATTTAAAACCATTATCCTGTACCTAGTCACCTCCTGGGCTCTTAAGACTCTCTTCCTTAAAGTGCTTGCAGTGCAGGTTTAAAAAAAAAAAAGACTCTTCTAACATGTCATGTGACTACAGACACGATCGCATTACGAGTGACACACAGTCAGGCTAAATTCACAGATAATCAAAAGCCTCAGAGATGAATTCACCTGGGGTATGTTACTCAGTGAAAACCTACTTAAGATCTCAATACTGAAGAATCTAGAATCCAGATTTGGTTTTAGAATTGAAGAACCAGACATCCATCCCAGGAAAGGCAACATTAGAATTAAGCTAAGATCATTTAAGACAAGACCGCTCTCAAGTGAAGAATAAAGGTGGAGGAATCAGATGGCAAAGCACTCTCAACCCGTCCTCCCAGGCAGAGGCACTCATCAAAGCATTCACGAATAATCCTTTCCTGGCATCGACTCTACACTACAACTTGCTAAATAAACAGGGATTCCTGGGTCAGGAATCCAAATTTGGTTTCAAAATCAAAGCTCTAAATTCTTTGCCCAGAGGAATAGAGAACTCATGAAGCCTTAGAACAAAGTAAGACCAGGGACAAGGTCCTTGTGATGACCAGGCCTGGGCATCAGAGCCACCCAGAGGCCCTCTGGGGCCAGGACAGAGGGCGTGGCTGTGCATCTGATGTCCTCATCCTGGCCTCACCATCCCTCACTCCTCCTGGATCCTGCCCTTTGCAGCTGCAGGCTGCGCTTCTGAAGATGCTGAGCAGGACTGCAGGAGCCACAGGTCTGAGAAGCACTGCCTGTCCCACAGGCAGTGGAGCTCCGGGCAGTTAAGAAAACATGAACACAGAGAAAGTGCCAGTGCCAGCAGTGCCACCACTTGCAGTGGACATTTGATAACAGACAAGACACATTGTCTCAAAGAAGCTCCCACAAACTACTTAACTCAGCACAGATTAATTTCAGTGATTTTACAACAGACAAACCTGTGGACGCCTCCTTTTTTAAATTGAAGTAGAGTCGATTTACAATATTGTGTTAGTTTCAGGTGTACAGTTTCAGACATACAAGGTGATTTAGACTCTTTTCCATTATAGGTTATTACAAGATATTGACTATAGTCCCATGTACTATACAGTGGGTCCTTGTTTATGTATTTCATATATAGTGTGTGCTAAGTTGCTTCAGTCATGTCGGACTCTTTGAGACCCTGTGAACTGTAGCCCACCAGGCTCCTCTGCCCATGGGGATTCTCCAGGCAAGCATACTGGAGTGGGTTGTCATGCTCCCCTCCCGGGGGTCTTTCCGACCCAGTGATGGAACTTGCATCTTTTATGTCTCCTGCACTGGCAGGCAGATTCTTTATTCTTTATCACTAGCATCGCCTGGGAATAGTGTGTGTCTATTAATGTCCAACTCCTAATTTACCCATCCCCTGCCCCTAGACTTCCCTTTTGGTAACCATAAGTTTGCTTTCTATGTTTGTGAGTATATTTCTGTTTTGTAAATAAGCTCATTTGTATCATTGTTTAAGATTCCACATGTAAGTGACATCGTATGCTACTGGCCTTTGTCTGGTGTATTTCACTCGGCATGATAGTCTCTGGGTCCATTCATATGCGGCAAATGACATCATTTCACTCTTTTTAATGACCGAGTAGCATTCCATTGCATGTGTGTGCCACATCTTTACCCATGCCTTCGCTGAAGGACATGTAGGCTGCTTCCGTGTCTTGGCTGTTGTAAATAGTGCTGCTATGAACCTAGGGGTGCGTTATCTTTTTGAATTAGCGTTTTTGCCTTTTCTGGAGATAAGCCCAGTAGTGGGATCACTGGATCATATTGCAGTTCTATTTTTGGTCCTTTTTAAGGAAGCTCCATACTGTTCTCCACAGTGTCCCCACCAGTTTACACTCCTACCAACAGTGTAGGAGGGTTTCCTTTTTCCCACATCCTCTCCAGCATTTATTATTTGTAGACCTTTTAACAATGGCCATTCTGACCAGAGTGAGGTGGTACCTCACTGTAGTTTAATTTTCATTTCTCTAATAATTAGCAACGTTGAACATCTTTTCATGTGCCTGATGCCCATCTCTATGTGCAGACCCCTCCTTAATCGAGTGGTCAAGTTTTGTGTCTCTCAGGGGGACACACTGACACATGGTGTCTCCTGGGAGGAAGCGATGACTTCTGGAGTCTAATGAATTGAATCATGAGGAAATGCCAGATAAAGCCAGGTTGAGTTACTTCTGAGTAACTGAGTGTCCTCTTCAGAGGCAGAGTGAGTGGCGGTTGTGATAACGGTGAGAAGGCAGGCTAATTCGGGAAATACTCAGGAGGTAATCTCATGAAGAGCTCTTTTCTGTGTGTAGCATGTGCCAGTTTGTAAGAAAGAACACACACACGTAAACACATGCATGCACACACACACGCATGCACACACACACGCACGCACATGCACGCACACATCCACACACATGCACACACACACACACACACAAGAGTACATAACAGAAGCCTATTTGTCTGAAATAATGTTGAGGAAACTGGTAACTGTGGTAACCTCTGGGAAGGAGATGTGAGAGACAGACACACTTTTCATTTTAAATCCTTTTATCTTGTCTGAATTATTAAAATGACCCATGTGTGTAATTTATTTAAAGCTTACTCTTTTACTTAACTGTAAAAGATGGACCTTGAGTATTAAATGAAATAAAAACAAAACCCACACGCACAGAGACTACATATCATAAAATTCCATTACCCCAGTTCTGAAAGTTGAAGACTTATCGGGGGAGTCAGAGGTCGTAAGCGGGTCAGCCTCACTGTGAAGTGGAGCAGTGGCTGGAAGGGGTACCCGACAGCGGAGGAGCTTCTTGGGCAAGTCCTGGACACAGTGTGTGCCCCTAGGGAAATCGGGCAAGCCGTACGCTTGCAGCGCCCCCTACACGTTGGGTGCATGCATGCTCAGTCATGTCTGACTTCACAACCCCATGTAGCCCACCAGGCTCCTCTGTCCATGGAACTTTCCAGCAAGAATACTGGAATGGGTTGCCATTTTCTCCTCCAGGGGATCTTCCCCACCCAGGGATCGAATCCGAGTCTCTTGCATCTCCTGCATTGGCCAGAGGTTTCTTTACCACTGTGCTACCTGGGAGGCCCTACATGTAACATTCCTATAAAAATAGTTAACAAAACCCAACAGTATTGGGGAGGTTTGTAAGGCTCCTCATGACTATTTCCTCACTCTGTTCGTCACGAAGGCCTAAACCAAATCCAGCCTTTGTGCTCAGCCTCCCACCTCTTAGACTGTGGTCTCCTCCAAACCACTGCCCATTACAAGGAGTATTGACTCCAGGGAGAGATGGCCTATATTACACTAGAATAGGGCAACCCAGGGATGTCTCATCTCCCAAGAGAGTTAGGGGGCCCTGGACAACTACCTGTGTCAGGACAAAGGGTTAAAGGCAAAATTCTTTTTAATAGACATTTCCAGCTGATAAATAAAGAATCACAGATTGAAGACATCATCATTTTGTAAATAGCCTCATCATCCGGATACCATGTCTCTCACAGAAACATACTAAAACATTCCCGAGCATGACTGGGCCTCTAGATCTGACTGCCACTTACAGTAACTCAGGGGCAGAGGGTAACCCAACTGGTGCCATCAATTTTCTGGTAGGAGGTTGAGAATCTTTCCCAGACCAATGTTCTTATTTTCCCAGTGAAGTGGATCCATATCATACATTATTTTACAATAGACTATTTAACAGCAGTGTCTTGTGAACATTTTGCTATAAGCATTACATCTTAAAAATTTTTTATTTTACATTATAGCATAGTGGATTAGCAGTGTTAGTTTCAGATGTACAACGAAGTGGTTCAGTTATATACATACATGGATCTATTCTTTTTCAAATTCTTTTTCCATTTGCTGCTGCTGCTGCTAAGTCTCTTCAGTCATGTTTCAAAATATTGAGCAGAGTTCCCTGTGCTGCACAGTAGGTCCTTGTTGGTTATCTGTTTTAAATATAACAGTGTGGGACTTCCCTGGTGGTACAGCGGATAAGAGTCCGCCTGCCAATGCAGGGGACTCAGGTTAGGTCCTTGGTCTGGGAAGATTTCTCCTGCCACGGAACAGCTAAGCCCGCGTGCAACAACTAGTGAGCCTTCGTGCCGCAGCTCCTGAAGCCCAGGCTCCTACAGGCCGTGCTCCACAACAAGAGAAACCACCACAACGCGAAGCCTGCACACACAACAAAGAGCAGTCCCTGCTTACGCTAACTAGAGAAGGCCCACGCGGCAGGGAAGACCCAGGACAGAAAAAGTAAACAAATAAACTAAAACATTTAAATGTGGCAGTGTGTACATGTCCAGGCACTGTTTCTCACAAGGTCACAGGACTGAGCTGTGGCAGAGGTGAAGACATCTGCCGTGACCCTGAGGCCTTTAGTATAGGGAAGACACACTGAGAACAAACTCAGTGACCTAAAGTAGTCTTAAATTCATGACTTCTGAGTTGCAAGCATCATTCTGAGATGAGCAGAAAGGAATCCTTAACTTGAACTCTGAGTCACCGCAAACTGCCTCTACACCAAACTGTGTCCCGATCTTCACCGCTATTCATTTGTGTGTTAATTAATTAGTTAATTAAGCAAATGAGATTCAGTTCCCCGGGGCCTTCTAGATTGTGGCTATGTGGGGTGTGGAGAGCAGCGGGGTGTTTGTGGGAAGGTGCAGGCTAGTGCAATCAAACTCAGCTAGGAGTGAAGGTCAGCAGATGCAACTTTGCCATAAGTATTATGAACCCAGCATCCTGGACTGAGTACCTTGAACACACCCTGGACCCACATCCCTACCTCCAGCATCCTGAATGGAACATCTTGGCCCCAGCATCCTAGAGGGAGCATCTTGGACACAACCTGGGATATTGGGGCTCTGGGGCTCTGCATTGTGGCCTGTCCTCTGCTGCCCCCTGCTGGTGACACATTGCTCTATGGCCCTTGAGCTCCTTTCACACCCATTAGTAAAGGACAGAAGCCCCTGCCTGTTGCTCTTCAAACTTCAAATGGCAGTCTTTTTTTTCACAGTGACAGTCTGCCTTCTTGAACACTGTGGGAAAGAATGTCTTTCCTGCTAAGACATAAGCATATTTTCTCCCAGATCTCCCAACATTCGCCCCCACACATGGGAGTGTCCTTCTTTCCTGAGGGGCTTAACAAAAAGCTTCATTACAAGGATTACAGCCGGAGGCGCCTCAAGGATGTGTGGCCCCAGCGTCCCTGCCCTCTCAGGTTTTACAGATGGGGGACGAGGCCCCCAGAGTGGGCAGGTGCACCTTCAGATAGCTAGGGTCGGGGCCAGGCAAGGGACCTGTCCCTCCTGCATTTTAACCCAGATTCCCTAATAACTCCAGTGTCCTCAGAAATCCGGGAAGGCTCTGAGTCTTCCCCTGGGACTCCTGGGAAGGGGACCGGGGCTGGAGAACGTGGGCCTGTGTGGGTCTGAGTGTATGTGGCCCGAGAGGGTGGCTGTATCCAGTGTCCTGAAAAATCCGGGAAGGCTCTGAGTCTTCCCCTGGGACTCCTGGGGAGGGGACCGGGGCTGGAGAACGTGGGCCTGTGTGGGTCTGAGTGTATGTGGCCCGAGAGGGTGGCTGTATCCAGTGTCCTGAAAAATCCGGGGAGGCTCTGAGTCTTCCCCTGGGACTCCTGGGGAGGGGACCGGGGCTGGAGAACGTGGGCCTGTGTGGGTCTGAGTGTATGTGGCCCGAGAGGGTGGCTGTATCCAGTGTCCTGAAAAATCCGGGGAGGCTCTGAGTCTTCCCCTGGGACTCCTGGGGAGGGGACCGGGGCTGGAGAACGTGGGCCTGTGTGGGTCTGAGTGTATGTGGCCCGAGAGGGTGGCTGTATCCAGTGTCCTGAAAAATCCGGGGAGGCTCTGAGTCTTCCCCTGGGACTCCTGGGGAGGGGACCGGGGCTGGAGAACGTGGGCCTGTGTGGGTCTGAGTGTATGTGGCCCGAGAGGGTGGCTGTATCCAGTGTCCTGAAAAATCCGGGGAGGCTCTGAGTCTTCCCCTGGGACTCCTGGGGAGGGGACCGGGGCTGGAGAACGTGGGCCTGTGTGGGTCTGAGTGTATGTGGCCCGAGAGGGTGGCTGTATCCAGTGTCCTGAAAAATCCGGGGAGGCTCTGAGTCTTCCCCTGGGACTCCTGGGGAGGGGACCGGGGCTGGAGAACGTGGGCCTGTGTGGGTCTGAGTGTATGTGGCCCGAGAGGGTGGCTGTATCCAGTGTCCTGAAAAATCCGGGGAGGCTCTGAGTCTTCCCCTGGGACTCCTGGGGAGGGGACCGGGGCTGGAGAACGTGGGCCTGTGTGGGTCTGAGTGTATGTGGCCCGAGAGGGTGGCTGTATCCAGTGTCCTGAAAAATCCGGGGAGGCTCTGAGTCTTCCCCTGGGACTCCTGGGGAGGGGACCGGGGCTGGAGAACGTGGGCCTGTGTGGGTCTGAGTGTATGTGGCCCAAGAGGGTGGCTGTATCCAGTGTCCTGAAAAATCCGGGGAGGCTCTGATTCTTCCCCTGGGACTCCTGGGGAGGGGACCGGGGCTGGAGAACGTGGGCCTGTGTGGGTCTGAGTGTATGTGGCCCGAGAGGGTGGCTGTATCCAGTGTCCTGAAAAATCCGGGGAGGCTCTGAGTCTTCCCCTGGGACTCCTGGGGAGGGGACCGGGGCTGGAGAACGTGGGCCTGTGTGAGTCTGGGCTTATGTGGCCCGAGAGGGTGGCTGTATCCCTCAGCCTGGTATGCTGGGTTTCGGCACCATTTTCCTTGCATTGCTACTCAGTTGATGTTACAGCTTTTTACACATTTTTTTCTTGGTTTTATTTGTCATCCTAAAGAGCTAAGATCATCTTAAAGTAAAAAGACTGCTTTATTTTTCACAGGGTTTGCAAACCATGACCTAAAGCACATTCCCAGGGAGGAGATGGGCCTGGGTAGGGTGGGGAGAGGGTTTGTGAAGTTAAGTTAAAGACGCTTAGTCGTGTCTGACCCTTGCCACTCCAGGGACTATACAGTCCATGGAATTCTCCAGGCCAGAATACTGGAGTGAGTAGCCTTTCCCTTCTCCAGGGGATCTTCCCAACCCAGGGATCAAACCCAGGTTTCCTGCATTGCAGGCAGATTCTTTACCAGCTGAGCCACCAGGGAAGCCCAAGAATACTGGAATGGGTAGCCTATCCCTTCTCCAGTGGATCTTCCTGACCCAGGAATTGAACTGGGTCTCTTGCATTGCAGGTGGATTCTTTACCAACTGAACTATCAGGGAAGCCTGGGGGGAGAGGGTTTGAGGTACTTTTAAAAGCAAAATCCACAGAAGTCATCTAGGCTGTCACTTGCATCAGTAGTTTATAGCTTTTTTTTCCCTTTCTTAAAGACAATTTTAAAAATGGGGTTTTGTGTTGGCTGCAAAATTGAGGGGAAGTTATAGAGATTTTCCATATACCCCTGCTCCTACACACACACAGCTTCCTCCATAATCAGTATTCCCTACCAGAGGGATACATTTGTTATAATGTTATCATCCAAAGCACATAGTTTACATTAGGATTCACTCATGACATTGCTGAGAAGGCAATGGCACCCCGCTCCAGTACCCTTGCCTGGAAAATTCCATGGACGGAGGGGCCTGGTAGGCTACAGTCCACGGGGTCGTGAAGTGTCGGACACGACTGAGCAACTTCACTTTCACTTTTCACTTTCATGCATTGGAGAAGGAAATGGCAACCCACTCCAGTGTTCTTGCCTGGAGAATCCCAGGGACGGAGGAGCCTGGTGGGCTGCCGTCTATGGGGTCGCTCAGAGTCAGACACGACTGAAGCGACTTAGCAGCAGCAGCAGCATGACATTGTGTGTACAGGGTATGGTTTGAACAAATGTATAATGACTTGTATCCATCATTTTAGTATCACACTGAGTGTTTTCATCGCCCTAAAAATCTCTGTGCTCCATGCTTCTCTGCCCCCAATTCCTGCCAGCCACTGGTCATTTTACTGTCTCTGTCTGAGAAAGGATTTATTTATTTTTTGCTTTTGAAGGGTCATTTGGCAGAGTATACAATCCTATGCTGGTGTTTTTATTTCTTTCAGTACTTTAAATATTTCATTTTTTTGCTGGCATGATTTCTGAGGAGAAATTGGATGTGATTCTTATCCTTGCTCCTGTATAGGTAAGATTTTTTCCCCCCTTTCTGACTTCTTTCAGCATTTTTTCTTTATCTTTGATTTTTTGTAGTTTGAAAAATGATATGCATAGGTGTAGGGTGTTTTTTGTGTGTATGGCATTTATTCTGCTTGGTGCTGTCTAAATCCCTTGGATCTCTGGTTTGGTGTCTGACATTAATTTTGGGGAATGTCTCAGCCACTAATGTTTCATATATTTTCTTTCCCTTTTGGTAATCTAGTAGGTATAACTGTCCCACAGTCCTTGAGGATTCTATTCTGCTGGGTTTTTTTTTTTTTTTCCAGACTTTGTTCCCTTTGCTTTTTAGTCATATGAGCTTCTACTGATATATCCTCAAAGTCGGAGATTCTTTTCTCAGCCATGCCCAGACTACTAATAAGCTCATCAAAGCAATCATTCTTCATTTCTGTTATAGTGATTAAAAAAAAAATCTCTATTATTTCTTTTTCGTTCATTCTTGGGATTCCCATCTCTGTTTACGTTGCCCATTTGTTCTTACATGCTCTCTGCTTTATTCTTTAGAACATTTAACATGTTTTAAATTCTCGGGTAATACCAGCATCCCTGTCACGTCTGGTTCTGATGCTCGCGCTGTCTCTTCAGACTGTGTTTTTCCTTTCAGTATGCCTTATAATTTTTTCCTGCTTTGGACGTGATGTACTGGGTGAGAGGACCTGTGTAGTAAATACACCTTTAGTCATGTGGTGGTGAGGTGCAGGGGCGGGGGAAGCTTTCTACAGTTCCCCGATTAGATCTCAGTCCTTTAATGAGAGCTCACCTCCGGACTGTGACATTTACAAGTGTCTCTTTGTTTCTTCTCCCTTAGGTGGGACAGGATAGCCAGAGTGGAATAAGGTTGGGTACGTCCCTTCTCTCTGCTCAGTTAAGCTCTGATAAACCCCAGAGCAAGTTAGGCTCTGGTTAGCTAGATTTTCCTTGTTAAAAAGAGCTCAGTGCTCTGATATATTTAAAAGTGATTCCATTTCCTCTTCTTCTGCTGGAAGTACAAAGGGATTTTTCTGTTATATTTACTGTGAGAAGCTGGTTGTGCTCCTAGAGGTCAGCTTCACAAATGTGTAAGGGCTCCCCTAGGCCTGTGTCTCTGGAATTTTTAACTCTCAGTTCAGCCCACATCTAGCCTCCAGTAACTCGTTACAGGTCAGTTTTCCTATCTTGTACTGGTTCCTGTGAAGGTTTCTGCTCCAGCAGGCTGTGATTTTCAGTGGAGAATTAAACTAGAACTGGGCAGAAGCAGTGCTCAAACAAGTGTTTCTGAACTGATTTGTATCCAGTGGAAATCAATGCAAAGCTAGGTCAGTGGTGAGCACCTGTTTTTGATCTATCAAATCATTCCCCAGTTCACCCAGGCTTTGGGGGCCAGCCTGGCCCTTTCTGGAAGCATCGCTCATCCTGCTTTCTGATCTCATGGTTCTAGTGGAAGCCTCTAGGTGTCCTCTTGATCACGCTTCCTGATCACAGCTGATTAGGTCAGTTGGGCCCTTGACCCGGATCAACAGCTGGAGTCCCTCTCCTTAGTCCTTTCCCTTCCCATTTCTGCATCATTAATTAAGTTATTTCAATTATATTTTATATTTCATCAAAGTCATGTGTACATGATTTAAAAGGACAGATGTACTAGACTTCTAATGAGAACACTTGCTTGCTCCATCCCTACTCATTCTGAATTCTTATTCCCCATCTGCAACCACTCTCAACTCTTTGAGGTCTGCTCTCTATCTCCCTATCTCCAAAGAATAAATTTCTCCTGCAGTTTCTTGGTTCTCCAGGTCTGGATGTTCTCTCTTGTTTCTGCTGTGGAAGATGAAGGTTTAGCTCTCTCGTGTGCTTCCCACACGTAAACCCACACCTCCCTGGTACCTGAAGTGCTGGTATAGTTCTGAAACAAAGTTTAGATCAATAGCTACTGATTACATTTTCTAATAGGTAAATATTATTTGCAGCTCCAGGACATGGAAGGCTATCATTTCATCTCCATTCTTATATCAGTTTTCATTCCTGGAAATTAATAATTACCTTGTTTTTGTGTTTACATAGGTCCCTGGGAACCTGTGGAAGAGATTGTTGTTATGGTCTCTTGATTAACTGACACCTGTAACATTATGACAAGATTTCCTTTATTCCTTGTGATAGTACTTGTTCTGAAATAAACTTTGTCAGTAATTAATATGCTGTTGCTTAGACTGTTAGCATGGTATATGTTTTTATGCCCTTTACATTTAACTTATTTGTGTCTTTATATTTAAAGTAGGTTTCCAGTAAGCAAGACACACTTTGGCCTTGATCTTTCTTCATTCAATCTGACAGTCTCTGACTTTAGTGGGCTGTGGACCGTTTACATTTCATGTGATTGTTGAAATGACTGGCTTACACCTGTGCTCTTGCTGTCTTCTCTGTCTCCTATTTGTCCTTAGTTCCCTTTCTCTGTCTTCTCTTAGAACTATTGACTTTTTAAAAATAATTCCACAGCATTGATTTTGTTGGGTTATTAGCTGTTGTGTGATAGTTTAGTGATTTCTTTAGAGCTCACGATGCACATCTTTTACTAGCTGCAGTCTCCCTCTGAGCGGTATTTTACCACTTCTCCTGAGGCAAAAGGAACTTACAGTGGTTACTTCCATTCTCCTTTCTGTTCTTTGTGCTCTTATTGTAACACACTTTTACAAATGTTAAAAATTCTACAATATAGTGTTATTATTATCGCCCTAACCTGGAGAAGAAAATGGCAACCCACCCCAGTATTCTTGCCTGGGAAATCTCATGGACAGAGGAGCCTGGTGGGCTACTGTCCATGGGGTCGCAAAAGAATTGGACATGAAGGCAATGGCACCCCACTCCAGTACTCTTGCCTGGAAAGTCCCATGGATGGAGGAGCCTGGTAGGCTGCAGTCCATGGGGTCGCGAAGAGTCGGACACAACTGAGCGACTTCACTTTCACTTTTCACTTTCATGCATTGGAGAAGGAAATGGCAACCCCCTCCAGTGTTGCCTGGAGAATCCAGGGATGGGGGAGCCTGGTGGGCTGCCGTCTATGGGGTCACACAGAGTCAGACACGACTGAAGCGACCTAGTAGCAGCAGCAGTGACCAAACAGTAAGAACAAAACATTCAATCATCCAGTAGAAAGTTTTAGTTTATTTTTGAAAGTCTTTAAAATTTCTCATGTACTTATCATTTCCCCGGTATCCTTGGCTTCAAAACCTACTAAACTGAAGTATCTGGGCATGAAAGGAGTTGAGGAATTCACCAGAAGCTCTGTTCCAGGAGACTGGAAGGAAGGAGAGGTACAGAATATGCCACCAGGCTTTCTGGGGAGCATGTCTAGAAGGAGGAACCTATGGGTTGATTGTGATATGTTCACACACCATTAGTGGGTTAATAATGTGCTACAACTCAGCTCCAAAAGCCTTGCACCCCATCCATGAAGTGTTGCCTCTACTAGCAACACCATGAAAATTGAACATTTGGTTGTGGGGGTGTAGGAGATGAAAAAACTAATTATAGTGTTCTCTGGGGGAGACTGGAGCACTGGAATCATGGTTACAATTCTAGTCTATGTGGGATTTACTTGAGTTATTTAAAAGAAATTTCTACACTTGATATGACAATAGATTTACATAATGAACATTTGTCAAGGGTTTCAAGTCACAGTTTTTATAGGTTTCCATCTTTTCTTGAAAGAAGACAGATTTTCAGAGTTTTTTGAATCTCATAACAATGTGGGCTGGCCCACATGGACAACTGATATGTTGTGAGGAATGGAGCTCATTTATGTATCACTGTTTGAAAGCTCTGAAATAACACCAGGGGCTAATCCTTAACAATTGGAATTATCATGCTGTTCATTTGCTTTAAAATTCATAATAGTACATAAGATGCAAAGGAAGAAATAGGCTAAAAGATTTGAGTTTTAGCAGCAGCAGTGACCAAACAGTAAGAACAAAACATTCAATCATCCAGTAGAAAGTTTTAGTTTATTTTTGAAAGTCTTTAAAATTTCTCATGTACTTATCATTTCCCCGGTATCCTTGGCTTCAAAACCTACTAAACTGAAGTATCTGGGCATGAAAGGAGTTGAGGAATTCACCAGAAGCTCTGTTCCAGGAGACTGGAAGGAAGGAGAGGTACAGAATATGCCACCAGGCTTTCTGGGGAGCATGTCTAGAAGGAGGAACCTATGGGTTGATTGTGATATGTTCACACACCATTAGTGGGTTAATAATGTGCTACAACTCAGCTCCAAAAGCCTTGCACCCCATCCATGAAGTGTTGCCTCTACTAGCAACACCATGAAAATTGAACATTTGGTTGTGGGGGTGTAGGAGATGAAAAAACTAATTATAGTGTTCTCTGGGGGAGACTGGAGCACTGGAATCATGGTTACAATTCTAGTCTATGTGGGATTTACTTGAGTTATTTAAAAGAAATTTCTACACTTGATATGACAATAGATTTACATAATGAACATTTGTCAAGGGTTTCAAGTCACAGTTTTTATAGGTTTCCATCTTTTCTTGAAAGAAGACAGATTTTCAGAGTTTTTTGAATCTCATAACAATGTGGGCTGGCCCACATGGACAACTGATATGTTGTGAGGAATGGAGCTCATTTATGTATCACTGTTTGAAAGCTCTGAAATAACACCAGGGGCTAATCCTTAACAATTGGAATTATCATGCTGTTCATTTGCTTTAAAATTCATAATAGTACATAAGATGCAAAGGAAGAAATAGGCTAAAAGATTTGAGTTTAAGCCAAAGTCTTGTTACTTAAGATTAATTTATTGTTCCTTTGTCTAAAAGATATAACAACTTCCTGGTTTGGTCACTTCTTTGAGTAATATTTTTATGGACTCTTGTACATATGAAATTAAATTGGTTTTTCTCCTATTGATCTGTCTTATGTCAATTTATTAGAAAATCCAAAGAAACTAGAAGGGAAGAAAGGAAGTTTTCCTCCTTTATAAGAACATCTGTCTGCACACTGACCTACGCATACACACATATCCATATATATATATATATATTTGTCCATATATGTCAATGTTCATTCATCTGGAAGCATGTTTGTATATTAGGTTAAACATGAGTTCTTAATGATGTCTCCAGCTTTCATCTATGACCACATGGTTCAGTCTAGCTTTTCTCCCTTGCTCATCCATAAAATTACATTTAAAAAGGAACTTGTGGGTCATTTATTGCCATTTATTATGTTATTAAAAACTAGAAATTACATTTTCTTTCTCTTAAAATGACTGCACTGGAGTGTTTAATCTACTTTTAACCCAAGGGAGTAAAAAGCTCTTTTACTTTCTGTAATCTGCCAAGATGACAGAGACTCCTTATCCTACTAGGTACGTGTTTGTGCTCTTGGAGAATTTATGTTGCTGTTGTTAAGTCGCTAAGTCATGTCCGAGTGTTTGACTCCAAGAACTGCAGCACACCAGGCTTCCCTGTCCTTTACTATCTCCCAGAGTTCACTCAAACTCATGTCCATTGAGTCAGTGATGCCATCCAACCATCTCATCCTCTGTCGTCCCCTTCTCCTCCTGCCCTCAATCTTCCTTAGCAGCAGGGTCTTTTCCAGTGAGTCGGCTCTTCGCATCAGGTGGCCATAGTATTGGAGCTTCAGCTTCAGCATCAGTTCTTCCAATGAATATTCAAGGTTGATTTCCTTTAGGATTGACTGGTTTGATCTCCTTGCTGCCCAAGGGACTCTCAAGAGTCTTTTCTAGCACCGCAGTTCAAAAGCATCAGTTCTTCAGTGCTCAGCCTTCTTCATGGTCCAACTCTCACATCCATATGGATGTGAGAAACTATTGGAAAAACCATAGCTTTGACTAGTCAGACCTTTCTTAGCACAGTGATGTATCTGCTTTTTAATACACTGTGTAGGTTTGTCATATTTTTTTCCAAGGAGCAAGGATTTGTTATATCCTTTACTAAAAGCAGAACAGTGGAGGAAACCCCTCATTTCTGTGAGAATAGGCTGTTTCAGTCGTATTATCATCTTCAAGACCTTTTAGAACTAACACCCCCAAAAGATGTCCTTTTCGTTATAGGGGACTGGAATGCTAAAGTAGGAAGTCAAGAAACACCTGGAGTAACAGGCAAATTTGGCCTTGGAATACGGAATGAAGCAGGGCAAAGATGAGTAGTTTTGCCAAGATAATGCACTGGTCATAGCAAACACCCTCTTCCAACAACACAAGAGAAGACTCTACACATGGACATCACCGGATGGTCAACACCGAAATCAGATTGATTATATTCTCTGCAGCCAAAGATGGAGAAGCTCTATGCAGTCAACAAAAACAAGACCAGGAGCTGACTGTGGCTCAGATCATGAACTCCTTATTTCCAAATTCAGACTTAAATTGAAGAAAGCAGGGAAAACCGCTAGATCATTCAGGTATGACCTAAATCAAATCCCTTATCATTATACAGTGGAAGTGAGAAATAGATTTAAGGGCCTAGATCTGATAGGTAGAATGCCTGACGAACTATGGAATGAAGTTCGTGACACTGTACAGGAGACAGGGATCAAGACCATCCCCACGGAAAAGAAGTGCAAAAAAGCAAAATGGCTGTCTGGGGAAGTCTTACAAATAGCTGTGAAAAGAAGAGAGGCAAAAAGCCAAGGAGAAAAGGAAAGATATAAGCATCTGAATGCAGAGTTCCAAAGAATAGCAAGAAGAGATAAGAAAGCCTTCTNCGGCCATGATCTGATCTGTCCTTTGGAAGGATGCTCCCCGGCTGCTGTGCGGAGAATATAGTGGATTCCTGGCCTTCAGGTATTGGGAGGCTTGCAGTGCGGTTCAGGAGCAAGGTGACAAGTCCCCTCTCAGGTCTCACAGCCAGAAATACGATCACTGCCAACGGGCACTACTGCTGCTACTGCCGATAAACCATGCAGGCGGGAACAGAAGCCCTCCAGTAAACAGGAGAGGAAAAATCTCTTCTGTTCGGTGCTCAGGGGGTCTTCTGGGGCACAGTCTTCCCAGGACCCTTGGGATGCTCATGACCACTGGAATTTAGTTAGGGTTCCCTCTTCACCTCTTGTTGGGCCAGTTCCATCCTGGGTGTCGGGGATGCGGCCGTGACCAGTCAGTCCTGTCCTTGATTTTATGATCCAGGAGGGGAGACACACAAGTGGCAGATTGCAGCCTAATAAAAAGCACTCTGATGGGGAGCAGAGGGGCCTGAGATACGTTGGGGAGGCTCCTAAATCAATCTGGGGGGCGACGGGGTGGTGTTCTAGAAGGAACAGAAGCGGCCAGGGAGGGAATAGCATGGCAGAGGGGGGCTCCCCTCCTGGAGGGGAGGGACAGCGGGGCGTCTCCCGGAAGTTCACGTGTTTCAGAGCGGCTGAGTGCTGGAGTGTGACAGGTAAGGCTGGAGGTTGGAGGGAGGAGGGGCTGGCGGGGGTTGGATCAGGAAGGGCGTGGTCTACGATTTAGGACTTCATCCTCTTAGTCCAGGGGGGCCTGCTTCAGCGTCACAGCTGCTCACAGAAGAGTCTGTGGCCTCTCCCTCTCGTGGCTAAAAAGTTGCCCAGAGGGCCCCCCTTCCCTCCAGGATGGCCTTTACCACACAATCTGGAATGCTGAGGTGGAATCACCCTTGAGGTCATCAGTCCTGTTTTCTAAATGGAGAAACCAAATCCCAGACAAGATTGGACCATGGATGCCCTGCACAGCAGGGCCTTGGTGTGGAATTCAGGCTTCCCTGCTTTACACACTGAGGGCTCATCCCTAAAGTTTTACCCCGTGGTTTGAACAAGCAGCTAAAACTTGGCTGAAGCCCCCAGCGGGAGCTCGCCACAGTAGCTGCACAGTTAGTATGACTCCTCCTTCGTGTGCCCTAGCTCTGCCTCCACTCCCTGGCTGTGCAGCCTCTGGATAAGGTCTCCGCCTCTCTGAACCTCCTCTGCTTGATGGGAAGGTGGGATAGGGAACCACCCGGGGTATCTTCCAGGGCTGATGTTCTGACAGCACAAAGGAACAATTATTTGGCTGCTAGGATGGTCACATGCTTCCATTTCTGATAAGATTTTTCTGCCTCAGAGAACAGCCTGGGATGTTTTACTTTGCTGGGATGTAAACTGGAAACAGAGGCAGGGGGCCCAAAGGGGGAGAACCCACAAAAAGCTGAGGTGGCCCCCCGGTGTTGTGACTGCATTTGGGTTTCGTCCTTACAGAAGAGTCACTGCAAAGCCAGCAGCTGCCTGTCCCCCTTCAACAGCCTTCTGGGCAGCTGCCGTCCATCACCCGCTTGGCATGACCGTTAAGGACCAGCGCTCAGCCCCAAGGGCTGAAGAGGGGGACTCTGCGAGGGGTCAGCCCAGGGCCAGGGGATTAGAAAGAGGCAATCAAAACAGAGGGGCTGGTGCATGCTGGTTAACACACCAGGCTGTGGGCGAGGCGGCTCTGGGTCAGATCCCTGCGTGGCGGTCACTGTCGCTCTGCTGCCTTGTTCCTGTCTCTTATACACATCTCAAGAAACTGTGGAAAATTCTGAAAGAGATGGGAATACCAGATCATCTGACCTGCCTCTTGAGAAATGTGTATGCAGGTCAGAAAGCAACAGTTAGAACTGGACATGGAACAACAGATTGGTTCCAAATAGGAAAAGGAGTACGTCAAGGCTGTATATTGTCACTCTACCTCTTTAACTTACATGTAGAGTACGTCATGAGAAACGCTGGGCTAGAAGAAGCACAAGCTGGGATCAAGATTGCCAGAGGAATTATCAATAATCTCAGATATGCAGATGACACCACCCTTATGGCAAAAGTGGAGAGGAACTAAAAAGCCTCTTGATGAAAGTGAAAGAGGAGAGTGAAAAAGTTGACTTAAAGCTCAACATTCAGAAAACGAAGATCATGGCATCCGGTCCCATCACTTCATGGGAAATAGATGGGGAAACAGTGGAAATAGTGTCAGACTTTATTTCTTTGGGCTCCAAAATCAATGCAGATGGTGATTGCAGCCATGAAATTAAAAGACACTTACTCCTTGGAAGAAAAGTTGTTACCAACCTAGATAGCATATTCAAAAGCAGAGACATTACTTTGCCAACTAAGGTCCATCTAGTCAAGGCTATGGTTTTTCTAGTAGTCATGTATGGATGTGAGAGTTGGGCTGTGAAGAAGGCTGAGCACCGAAGAACTGATGCTTTTGAACTGTGGTGTTGGAGAAGACTCTTGAGAATCCCTTGGACTGCAAGGAGATCCAACCAGTCCATTCTGAAGGAGATCAGCCCTGGGATTTCTTTGGAAGGAATGATGCTAAAGCTGAAACTCCATTACTTTGGCCACCTCATGCAAAGAGTTGACTCATTGGAAAATGCTTTGATGCTGGGAGGGATTGGGGGCAGGAGGAGAAGGGGATAACCGAGGATGAGCTGGCTGGATGGCATCACTGACTCGATGGACGCGAGTGTGAGTGAACTCGGAGTTGGTGATGGACAGGGAGGCCTGGCGTGCTGCGATTCATGGGGTCGCAAAGAGTCGGACAGGACTGAGCGACTGAACTGAACTGATGTTCATTTAAAATAATGTATGTTATTTAGTTTAGATGGTAGTCAAACCACTCTTCTTAGGCACCTATTGTCCTATCTTAATTAAGTGACCAAATCTCCTAATATAACTTTATTGATATTTTTGTCTCGTGGAAATTAAACCCTAAATTCTGGAAAATAATATATCTTGGAATAAAAAGCACTTAAAACTATCCTTGCTATTTCCCACGAAACTATCAGAAAAGCACAAAGGTTTGTTCTTTTATATATAAAATAAGCTATGGTAGAAATAATGAGATTTTTTTGTATGCTTCATAGTTCAACACTCATTAAAAACTGTATGAAAAGATCTGTCAAATCAAAGGAGAATCTCAGCCTTCCCAAGTTTTCAGGTAAAGCATCATTAATATAACTGTGTTTTAGAGATTGTACACTTTACAAGCAAGCTCTGGAGACAAGTCAGTGCCCTCACTTTCTGTGGGATGTTCTTAACTGCCAAAGAAACACTGATTGAACCTACATACAGTAATTATGTACCTTGCTCCCTCCATCTTCCTATTGTTGGTAGGCATAATAAAATAACCAGAGCCTTGACATCAACAGCTGGTTTCTGCTTTCTTGTGATTGCCTGAAAGTTCTCTAAGTTACAGGCTGAGAAAATAGGTGTTCAACAAAGAAGATTAATTTCAGAATCTAGTATGGAAAGGGCTGCACTAGGTACTGTCAACTACTTAGATTTTAAAAATTTTGTTAAGACTTTGGACTTAGATAACTTTCAGACTGCAACTCAATAGCAACAAACATAACACAACACAAAAGAAACACAAAACCCTCTCCAAACCTTAATAATTCAATTTAAAGATGGCAGAGGACCTGAATAGGTATTTTCCCAAAGAAGTTATCCGCATGACCAATGGGCATATGAAATGATGCTCAGTATCCTTGATCGTCACAGAAATGCGAACCAAAACCACAATGAGGGACTTCCCTGGTAGTCCAGTGGCTAAGACTCTGCACTCTCAATGCAGGGGACTCACGTTCGATCCCTGGTCAGGAAACTAGATCCCACATGCTGCAATGAAGATCAAAGGTCCTGCATGCTACAGTTAAGACCTGGTGCAACCAAATAAATACATGTTAAAAAGCAAAGCAAATCACCACAGTGAGATATCATTTCACACCTGCTAGAATGACAGTTACCAGAAAGACAAGAGACAGCGTGTTGCTGAAGTCGTGGAGAAAAGGGACACTTTGCCCTGTTGATGGAAGTGTACATTGGTACAGCCACTGTGGAAAACAGTATGGGGAGGCCTCAAAAGAGGAGAAATAGAACCACCAAATGACCCGATAGTCCTACTTCTGGGTATTTATTGAAAAAAATGGAAATTAGGAACGTGAAGAGATATTAGCACTCTCATATTTATTGTGGTGCTATCTACAATAAGCCAAGATGTGGAAACAATCTCAATGTTCATCAGCGGATGAATGGATAATCAAAATGTGGTACATAATATACGGGAATACTGTTCAGCCTTAAAAAGAAGGAAATCCTGCTGTATGGATGAACCTTGAGGATATTATGTTAAGTGAAACAAACCAGTTACAGATGACCAACTGGTGCCTATTTCCATTTATATGAGGACTCTAAAATAGTCAGTCTCACAGAAGCAAGGACTAGGATGGTGGTTGCCAGGGGCTGGAGGGGGGCGGGTTGGAGGGGTTGCTAACCAATGGGTATGAAGTTTCAGTTATGCAAGATGGATACATTCTAGAGATCTACTGTACAATACTGTGCCTATCAACAACAATATTGTGCACGTAAAATCTGCTAAGAGGATAGATCTCATGTTATATCTTTACTATAGTAGAATAAGATTTAAAAATGACTAAAATGGTAAATTTTGTTATATGCATTTTCTATAATTAAAAAAACCCAATGCCAATTAAAAAAAGATTTCCAGCAGATTAGAACTGCTTCTTGAAAGTAGAATGCTAACCCTAGGTCCCATGGAGCAAGAGTTAATTAGGTGGGAATGAATGAGCTGATGAGAGAACTGTAACCGTGATTTTCCGTTTGGAATGCTTTTGAGGCTGTATTTAATGATCTGTTTTTTGACGTGTATAAGGGTAAGTCCATTTCTTTTCTCAGATTTCTAACCTTCCATTTTATATACTGTGCTTTAGCAGACTGAAATGAAGTTTGTAAAATTATTATTTAGTGATATACCCCGTCTTTATAGCTTACATTATACTGTCATAGTTCTTCACTGTGACCAGAGGGGTGTTGTGGCAGATATTGTCGAACATCTTGTTTGCATCCAGTGTATTTATTTCTTAGGTCTTATACCCTGGGTCTCCTTCTCAGATGAATCTTATGGAAAAGACAGCATCCTTCACCATGCGGTCTTTGGGACCCTGTTTGTGTAGAGACATCAGTGCTTCTTTGTCTTGATGCATGGGGTCCTCGACTTATGTCCCAGACCCTTCATCCTTCTCTGGGACCAGCATAGCATTCCAGGGTCTGTAGTTTCCTCAATGTATCTCAGAGTGATTCTGACACCAACACCAGTTCTGATCACCACTAGAAAGGAATCTGGTATCAGTTCTGGTGTGTGTGTGTGTTTCCCCACAGCTTCAAGGAATTCTCCACAATGCCAGCTGGGTATCCCACAATTCAACTGAATTCTGACACTGTCTACCTGGAAATAGCCTTGGATCCCATGGGTTAAGGTCCAATTCTACAAGACTGGCCCTCTCTTTCTTCCATCAAATTCAGACTCCAATCTCAAGTCCAGGTTGTCACCTGTGCTTCAAACAAACCTGCTATAGATTCAGGTGCCAATGACTTTGTCCCTGGGCTTGATTAATTTGCTGGACTGGCTCACAGAAGTTAGGAAACACTTATGTTTACCAGTTTATTAAAGATATGATAAGTATACAGATGGCCAGCCACATGGAAGAGAAGTGCAAGGCAAGGTGCGTGGGAGGGTACGGAGCTTCCGCAGCCTCTCCATGTGCACCATTCGTCTCCTGTTCACCACCTGCAAGCTCTCTGAACTCTGTCCTTTTAGATTTGTCTGGAAGCTTCATTACATAGGCTTGATTGATTAAATCATTGATCAGAGGTGACTGACTTCACTTCTAGCCCTTTATGCCTCCTCAGGGGCCTGGGGGAAGGGTGGGACTGAGTTCCAATCCTCTAATCACCTGGTTTGTTTTCCTGGCAACCAGCCTCCATCTTGAAGGGCTTTCCAAAATCACTCTTTAGTATAACAGAAGACAATTTTATCATTCTATTAAGAAATTCCAAGGGTTTTAGGAGCTCTGTGCCAGATATGGGATGAAGACCAAAGTAAGTCCTCCATCCGTTGGTGGTGTATTCATGGATTCAATCGAGCCTGGGTCAAAAGTATTTGAAAAATAATTCAGGAAGTTCCAAAAGGCAAAACATAAATTTGCTGCATGTTGGCTACTATTTATATTGAATCAAGTATTAATATAAGTAACCCAGAGATGATTTAAAATATACAGGATGACGTATGTACATTATCTAAGGGACCTGAGCATCCATGGATTTTGGTATTCACAGGGAATTCTGGAACCAAACTCCCAAAATACCAAGCTGCATGTATTTCTCATTGTAAATCACAATATCACAGTATCTTATGCTTTTTTGAAAATCCATTCTCATTTATCCCAATTCTATCATTCTCAATTGGTTCACTGGTTGCATTTGGAAATACAGTGGCTTGGAACCTGAGGGATATTAAGGAGTATCAACGACTAGATTCCAGAAGGCCTGGTGTGCCCGTCAGGCTGTGAATAAACAAATGGAACAATTGATGAACTATTTCCTGACTCTGGCTTCTTATTGACTTTTAGGTTTCAGCTTAAATGATGCTTCTGCTGGGCACCTGCCTGCCCAGCAAGTACCAAACCACTCCGGAGATGCTCTCTTTCACGGCACCTGTTTCTCTCACAAGGTTCTCTGTGTGTTTGTTCATGTGTTTAATGTCCACAGGCCCCCCCGAGAGAGGGGACTGGCCCTGTGCCCTCCTCACAACTCATGCAGCTCTGGGTTGCCTCATGCACAGAATACACAGGAATGTCTGTTGGGAAATGATAGCGCTTTTATTCCTGGGATTTATATGATTGAGTAGATGAATGAACATATGTGTAAATATCTCCAGGGCTAAAGGAGTTGGAAGTTTGTTGTTGGAAATTGTCTTCCCAGTGGGAAGTCTAGACCTGAAGGGGGGATGCCAGACTAGCATCAGTCGAAGCACCACAGACACAAAGAGAAGCATTGCAGGCAGAGTTTGCCATCTGAGCCACCAGGGAAGTCCCAAAGAGAAGCACCAGCTCCCATACCAGGGTCTGGGAGTCCCCATGAAATGATGGCCCCACTTCCAGGGAGGACTTTCAGAAAATCATCCATAGAAAGATTCTCCGGGGAGGGGAAGAAATTAGCAATGTCCAGCTGATTCAAGGAAAGAATTAAAAATGGAAACATAAACCAATATTTCCAATGTCAGACCTGAAAAGTAGCAAAAGAGGTTTCTGTAGAATAGCCCTATGGAATTTCAAATAAGGTAAGACTTGCCCTTAAAAGCAAACTGTAAAAATCAATCCACAGTGTCTCAGATGTGCAAGTCATCCTCAAAAGACATGGCAGGCTGCAGACAACTTCAGCCAAGAGGCATGTGGCACTTGCTATGTACCTGGAGAGCGTCTAAGCTCTCTGTTGTCCTGATGACAACCGTGTGACTCATCTTGTAGATGGAGACACTGAGACACTGGGAGGGAAGTAAGTTGCTCAGCCGCCCAGCTAAGTGGCAGGATCGGTGCACAGTGCAGGTGGGTGGCTCCAGACTCTGCCTGAACCACCAGCCCTGTTGACTCCTGGCCATGACCATATTGGCTTGTCTGAAAGGAGAGGGGATATGTGGCTAGAACCTTTTCACTCTCTTGATAACTTCTGACGACAAGAGGCATTTAACTTCGCTGAAGTTGAACATATTATTCTTCTTTTATGATTAGTGGGTTTCGAGTCCTGAAATCTTGGCCTACTTGAGAGTCATGAAAATATTCTTGTGTATTTGAAGCTTCATAATTTTAGCTTCCACATTTAAGCCTGCAGTACATCTTAAATTAATATTTGTATGGCATGAGATAGATAGAAGTCAAGGTTCCTGTTTTGATGTAGACATCTGGACACAGATGCATCTTTTATTTGAAAGATTTCTGTTTCTCAAATGAACTGCTTTGTCCCGTTGGTGACCAATTACACGTGAGTCTAGTTCTGTACGCTCTTCTGTTTCTCTGTGATGGTAAGGCAGGAAAGAGAAAGTATAGAAGATATACCAATGGCCAAGAAGCACAGCAAAGATGCTCAACATAATTAGCCATTAGGGAAGTACAATTCAAAAGCTCAATGAGGTATAATTACATACCTATTGGAAATGGCAAAAATAAGAATGTTGACAAAATCATTGTTGATGAGGTTGTAAAACAACTGAAACTTACATTCAGGGCTGGTCAGAAAGCAAAGTGGAAGAGCTGTTCTGGAAAACAGTTTTACAATTTCTTAAAAAGCTGAACATAGATAAGCATCTGAAATTCTGAGACTAAAACAGAATATAGAAGTTCGCAGCAATGAAAAAAAATCTTGATTTCTAATTTCAGCTGTGACATATAAAGTACTTCAAAGTAATCATTCTCATAATTCAACAAAGAAAAGGTAGACAGTCTGGAAATCAGTGACTTTTCCTGGATCTACCAAGTAGCTGAAGTCACTGTACAAATCACCATCTCAAAATCTGGACAGTTAGGTGTAGGCAGAGAAAGAAAAGGTCAGAGTCCGCTTGCTTGAAACAGAAGTCCCTGAAATGCAGAATCTGCTAGCAACCCTTAAATGGTTATTTTGATGAATTATGGAGGCTGAGTGCAGAATTGTGTGAGATGAGAGATCCTGTGGGTCTTAGTCAGAGTCCACACTTACGTAGGCTTTTAGTCCAGCAACATTACCACATTCTTACTGAGAAGATCCAGGAAAGATCTTCATGGTCCCGGCGAGTTGCCCTGCAATCAGTGTTAGAGGAAATCTTTCAGGCTAAACAGAATGATTTAATGTCAGAAATGTGGAGCCACAGAGAAGAAATCAATGAAGATAAAATATTTTAGTTTTCTATTCTTATTTGACCCAAAATAATTTTGTTTAAATCTATAACACTTCTGAGTATTTTTCAACTGCTTCAAGAAATTACATCCACAAAAAGTCACACGCTAGTATCGATAACAACTTTATTCATAATCACCAAAAACTGGAAGTAATCAAGATGTCCCTCAATAGGCGAATGGGCAAACAAACTGTGTCTGTTGTTATATGGAGGGATATTCAGTGGTGAAAGGAATGAGACACCAAGCTGCCTGTGTCTGGACGGGGAATACACAGGGTGAGCCTGAGGCACTGGTAGTGCCCGAGAGGAAGTGACTGAAAAAACATGATGTTGTCATAGGGACCTGGGAGCCAGTTGAAGGAGCTCATGACGGCCAAAGCTGGGGCCATGATAGGAACAAAATCAATACAGTGGTATTGGATTACAGCCCAAGGAAAAAAATAAATCCATGAGTGTGCCATAAATTAATGACTGAATAAATAAACAAATAATAAGTGGGGAGAAGCTACACATCTTCTGTGCAGAAAAATTCAAGTAATGGAGATGCTTTGCTTTCTGGGAAGTGGAACATAGCTCCCTGGTCCTTAAGTGTGGGCTGTGCATAGTGGTGACTTCCTTCCAGAGAGCACAGTATGCAAGGGGGACGAGAGTAACTTCACAATGGAGAAACCTGAAGCCAGGACTTCAGCCAGGTGACCAAGGTGAGAATCGTAAGTTATGCTGGTAGCACGCATCCTTGACAGGCTGTGACGAGAAGAGAACTCTGTCCTTGTGGTCTTCCTCCTAAAAACCTGTAGCCCCAGTGTAATCACGGCCAAGCATCGGAGAAACCTCAGTCTAGGTACAGAATACCTGACCAGCAAGCCTCTGAACTGTGAAAGTCATCCAAAGCAAGAAAAAGCCCAAGAAACTGTTCTAGCTAAGAGGAGTCTAAGGACACATGACAACTAATATCATACGGTATTTCAGGTGGGACCTGGGGCAGGAAAAGGACCGTGGATGAAAACAAAGGAAATCCAAATACAGTGCGGACATCAGTGAATCATGATGGGTCAGTACTGACTCATGAGCTTAAACATACTAAGATGTGGGCTTCCCAGGTGGCAGAGTCGTAGAGAACTCACCTGCCAGTGCAGGAAGTGCAGGAGACGTGGGTTTGATCTCTGGGTTGGGAAGATCGCCTGGAGGAGGAAATGGCAACCCACTCCAGTATTCTTGCCTGGGAAATCCCATGGACAGAGANGATGTGGGCTTCCCAGGTGGCAGAGTCGTAGAGAACTCACCTGCCAGTGCAGGAAGTGCAGGAGACGTGGGTTTGATCTCTGGGTTGGGAAGATCGCCTGGAGGAGGAAATGGCAACCCACTCCAGTATTCTTGCCTGGGAAATCCCATGGACAGAGAAGCCTAGTAGGCTATAGTCCATAGGGTCAAAAAGAGTTGGACATGACTGAGCAATTGAGCATGCTCACTAAGATGTGGACTATAACAATACATATTTTCTATAAGATAATACATAAGGTAATAATATAGTGGAAATGGGTGTAAGTTATATGAGAATTCTCTGTACCATTTCCACAACTTTTTGTACATTTAACACTAATCTAGATTAGAAGTTTATTTTAAAATTATTTCCTTTAGTAGTAAATGTCTCAAAAAATATAGAGCATAAAGATCATTAATCAGATCATTTATGCTTGTTACGTAATGTTAATATTCCATGTTTCACTTAACAGAGAATTTTTTTATACTTGCACATGAAATAAAAATCCTATTATAGATTTGTTCTTTTAGCTTGCTATTTTCGCTTAGTAAATTGAAATCAAATTGCTTTTTGCAAACTCCAAAAGACAGAGTGATTTCCTGATTATTGAAGAATTTATCTTATAAATGTTTTATAAGTGAAAATGATGTGTCCCTCTGGATTATTTTTATTGTTGGGAATTAAGGTAGTAGCAATTTAAAAGGTTTAAAAGGGACTCAGATTAATGACAGATTTCTCTTGATGACTGTTTATAGTCTGATATTTGTGCTATGTATGTATCTTCTCCCAGTTAAAAACTTAGCCAGGACGTTTTGGTACAATTTAACATCTGAATAAAGGCCTATTTATCATGATTACTTGGGAAACGTTAATATTATACTACTTAATAACTTTGGGTATCATCTCTTTAAGGTATTTTGTGTCCACAATTGGAAAAAACACAAAGAGTGATTTAGCCAACTGGTTTTTAGTTCTTTCAGTTTCATAAATTATTAAGTAATTCTAGATTTACTTTGTTCTATTTGATAAATCAACAAAAGTATTTGAAACTAAAGGGCTTTCTATTATTTTATGAATGAATTAAAGATTTAAGTAGAGAAAATGGAAAAGTCAGAACAGAGAAGCAAATTGATTCTTTAAAAAATTAATTTTATGCACATTTATTTCTAATTTAAATACCAAGCTCAGTTGCAATTTTTTTTTTGCTTCTTAATTAGAAAATTGAAACTAAAAAGCTTAGCACTTTGAAATAAATGCTTGCTGTGTTCCACTGTGACAAGATATTAATAATCTCTTTTTAAAAACAGCTGTTGTCTTTCTCCCAGTTATTTCTCACTCTAGTAAGTTTTCCTAAAATGCACTGAGGTTCTCCAATTCATGGAAAGAGGCACTGTTGTACTGCTTTTTTAAGAAACCACTGTATTCTGTTATCTATTTTTGTCTTTCCTAGGTTTTCTGTCTTTTTTAAACCCCCAGTTCCTTTCTGAATTTTCTTTTCCTTCAACTTCAGGGTGAGGGAATTTTCATCACAAGCTGTCCAGTTGCTGATGACTCATGAAAGATTGCTTGTTGGGGTCTTTTTGCTGCATTTAAGAAGAGTGTCTTCAGGAACAGGTTATGTAACCACTCTAGTTTCATGAGATGACATATTCCAAAATGAAAATGAGTTGACTTTGATATTCTTTACATATATTGAGACACATAATAAAGCTCACTGAGTCCTTGACATGTGGTTGCCCTGTTCTAGGTGCTCTTCTGAATTAACTCATTTCATCCTCACAAGAACCCTGAGTTAGATATTGCTTCTCTCCCAATCAAACACTGAAAATTAAATATGAAGAGATCTTGAAAGCAGCTTGAGGAAAACCATGCATTGTTTACAGCAGAACAACTATTCAACTGGCAGTAACTTTCTCATCAGTAATCATCAGGCCAGAAGACTGGCTCACACTGTGAAAGCGCTAAGGAAGGAATTGTCAACACAGAATTCTACAGCCATCAGATTCTCTAGGAATGAAGAGGAAATGAAAGTTTTCACAGAAGAAGGAAATCTCAGAGAATTCATTGCCAGAAGATCTGCTTCAAGAGAATTATTAGAAGAAATTCTCAAATGGATGGGAAATGATTCTGGGAAATGATTCTTTCAACTTATGTGCTGCTGCTGCGTGTCCGACTCTGTGCGACCCCATAGATGGCAGCCCACCAGGCTCCCCCGTCCCTGGGATTCTCCAGTGTGCCCGTCAGGCTGTGAATAAACAAATGGAACAATTGATGAACTATTTCCTGACTCTGGCTTCTTATTGACTTTTAGGTTTCAGCTTAAATGATGCTTCTGCTGGGCACCTGCCTGCCCAGCAAGTACCAAACCACTCCGGAGATGCTCTCTTTCACGGCACCTGTTTCTCTCACAAGGTTCTCTGTGTGTTTGTTCATGTGTTTAATGTCCACAGGCCCCCCCGAGAGAGGGGACTGGCCCTGTGCCCTCCTCACAACTCATGCAGCTCTGGGTTGCCTCATGCACAGAATACACAGGAATGTCTGTTGGGAAATGATAGCGCTTTTATTCCTGGGATTTATATGATTGAGTAGATGAATGAACATATGTGTAAATATCTCCAGGGCTAAAGGAGTTGGAAGTTTGTTGTTGGAAATTGTCTTCCCAGTGGGAAGTCTAGACCTGAAGGGGGGATGCCAGACTAGCATCAGTCGAAGCACCACAGACACAAAGAGAAGCATTGCAGGCAGAGTTTGCCATCTGAGCCACCAGGGAAGTCCCAAAGAGAAGCACCAGCTCCCATACCAGGGTCTGGGAGTCCCCATGAAATGATGGCCCCACTTCCAGGGAGGACTTTCAGAAAATCATCCATAGAAAGATTCTCCGGGGAGGGGAAGAAATTAGCAATGTCCAGCTGATTCAAGGAAAGAATTAAAAATGGAAACATAAACCAATATTTCCAATGTCAGACCTGAAAAGTAGCAAAAGAGGTTTCTGTAGAATAGCCCTATGGAATTTCAAATAAGGTAAGACTTGCCCTTAAAAGCAAACTGTAAAAATCAATCCACAGTGTCTCAGATGTGCAAGTCATCCTCAAAAGACATGGCAGGCTGCAGACAACTTCAGCCAAGAGGCATGTGGCACTTGCTATGTACCTGGAGAGCGTCTAAGCTCTCTGTTGTCCTGATGACAACCGTGTGACTCATCTTGTAGATGGAGACACTGAGACACTGGGAGGGAAGTAAGTTGCTCAGCCGCCCAGCTAAGTGGCAGGATCGGTGCACAGTGCAGGTGGGTGGCTCCAGACTCTGCCTGAACCACCAGCCCTGTTGACTCCTGGCCATGACCATATTGGCTTGTCTGAAAGGAGAGGGGATATGTGGCTAGAACCTTTTCACTCTCTTGATAACTTCTGACGACAAGAGGCATTTAACTTCGCTGAAGTTGAACATATTATTCTTCTTTTATGATTAGTGGGTTTCGAGTCCTGAAATCTTGGCCTACTTGAGAGTCATGAAAATATTCTTGTGTATTTGAAGCTTCATAATTTTAGCTTCCACATTTAAGCCTGCAGTACATCTTAAATTAATATTTGTATGGCATGAGATAGATAGAAGTCAAGGTTCCTGTTTTGATGTAGACATCTGGACACAGATGCATCTTTTATTTGAAAGATTTCTGTTTCTCAAATGAACTGCTTTGTCCCGTTGGTGACCAATTACACGTGAGTCTAGTTCTGTACGCTCTTCTGTTTCTCTGTGATGGTAAGGCAGGAAAGAGAAAGTATAGAAGATATACCAATGGCCAAGAAGCACAGCAAAGATGCTCAACATAATTAGCCATTAGGGAAGTACAATTCAAAAGCTCAATGAGGTATAATTACATACCTATTGGAAATGGCAAAAATAAGAATGTTGACAAAATCATTGTTGATGAGGTTGTAAAACAACTGAAACTTACATTCAGGGCTGGTCAGAAAGCAAAGTGGAAGAGCTGTTCTGGAAAACAGTTTTACAATTTCTTAAAAAGCTGAACATAGATAAGCATCTGAAATTCTGAGACTAAAACAGAATATAGAAGTTCGCAGCAATGAAAAAAAATCTTGATTTCTAATTTCAGCTGTGACATATAAAGTACTTCAAAGTAATCATTCTCATAATTCAACAAAGAAAAGGTAGACAGTCTGGAAATCAGTGACTTTTCCTGGATCTACCAAGTAGCTGAAGTCACTGTACAAATCACCATCTCAAAATCTGGACAGTTAGGTGTAGGCAGAGAAAGAAAAGGTCAGAGTCCGCTTGCTTGAAACAGAAGTCCCTGAAATGCAGAATCTGCTAGCAACCCTTAAATGGTTATTTTGATGAATTATGGAGGCTGAGTGCAGAATTGTGTGAGATGAGAGATCCTGTGGGTCTTAGTCAGAGTCCACACTTACGTAGGCTTTTAGTCCAGCAACATTACCACATTCTTACTGAGAAGATCCAGGAAAGATCTTCATGGTCCCGGCGAGTTGCCCTGCAATCAGTGTTAGAGGAAATCTTTCAGGCTAAACAGAATGATTTAATGTCAGAAATGTGGAGCCACAGAGAAGAAATCAATGAAGATAAAATATTTTAGTTTTCTATTCTTATTTGACCCAAAATAATTTTGTTTAAATCTATAACACTTCTGAGTATTTTTCAACTGCTTCAAGAAATTACATCCACAAAAAGTCACACGCTAGTATCGATAACAACTTTATTCATAATCACCAAAAACTGGAAGTAATCAAGATGTCCCTCAATAGGCGAATGGGCAAACAAACTGTGTCTGTTGTTATATGGAGGGATATTCAGTGGTGAAAGGAATGAGACACCAAGCTGCCTGTGTCTGGACGGGGAATACACAGGGTGAGCCTGAGGCACTGGTAGTGCCCGAGAGGAAGTGACTGAAAAAACATGATGTTGTCATAGGGACCTGGGAGCCAGTTGAAGGAGCTCATGACGGCCAAAGCTGGGGCCATGATAGGAACAAAATCAATACAGTGGTATTGGATTACAGCCCAAGGAAAAAAATAAATCCATGAGTGTGCCATAAATTAATGACTGAATAAATAAACAAATAATAAGTGGGGAGAAGCTACACATCTTCTGTGCAGAAAAATTCAAGTAATGGAGATGCTTTGCTTTCTGGGAAGTGGAACATAGCTCCCTGGTCCTTAAGTGTGGGCTGTGCATAGTGGTGACTTCCTTCCAGAGAGCACAGTATGCAAGGGGGACGAGAGTAACTTCACAATGGAGAAACCTGAAGCCAGGACTTCAGCCAGGTGACCAAGGTGAGAATCGTAAGTTATGCTGGTAGCACGCATCCTTGACAGGCTGTGACGAGAAGAGAACTCTGTCCTTGTGGTCTTCCTCCTAAAAACCTGTAGCCCCAGTGTAATCACGGCCAAGCATCGGAGAAACCTCAGTCTAGGTACAGAATACCTGACCAGCAAGCCTCTGAACTGTGAAAGTCATCCAAAGCAAGAAAAAGCCCAAGAAACTGTTCTAGCTAAGAGGAGTCTAAGGACACATGACAACTAATATCATACGGTATTTCAGGTGGGACCTGGGGCAGGAAAAGGACCGTGGATGAAAACAAAGGAAATCCAAATACAGTGCGGACATCAGTGAATCATGATGGGTCAGTACTGACTCATGAGCTTAAACATACTAAGATGTGGGCTTCCCAGGTGGCAGAGTCGTAGAGAACTCACCTGCCAGTGCAGGAAGTGCAGGAGACGTGGGTTTGATCTCTGGGTTGGGAAGATCGCCTGGAGGAGGAAATGGCAACCCACTCCAGTATTCTTGCCTGGGAAATCCCATGGACAGAGAAGCCTAGTAGGCTATAGTCCATAGGGTCAAAAAGAGTTGGACATGACTGAGCAATTGAGCATGCTCACTAAGATGTGGACTATAACAATACATATTTTCTATAAGATAATACATAAGGTAATAATATAGTGGAAATGGGTGTAAGTTATATGAGAATTCTCTGTACCATTTCCACAACTTTTTGTACATTTAACACTAATCTAGATTAGAAGTTTATTTTAAAATTATTTCCTTTAGTAGTAAATGTCTCAAAAAATATAGAGCATAAAGATCATTAATCAGATCATTTATGCTTGTTACGTAATGTTAATATTCCATGTTTCACTTAACAGAGAATTTTTTTATACTTGCACATGAAATAAAAATCCTATTATAGATTTGTTCTTTTAGCTTGCTATTTTCGCTTAGTAAATTGAAATCAAATTGCTTTTTGCAAACTCCAAAAGACAGAGTGATTTCCTGATTATTGAAGAATTTATCTTATAAATGTTTTATAAGTGAAAATGATGTGTCCCTCTGGATTATTTTTATTGTTGGGAATTAAGGTAGTAGCAATTTAAAAGGTTTAAAAGGGACTCAGATTAATGACAGATTTCTCTTGATGACTGTTTATAGTCTGATATTTGTGCTATGTATGTATCTTCTCCCAGTTAAAAACTTAGCCAGGACGTTTTGGTACAATTTAACATCTGAATAAAGGCCTATTTATCATGATTACTTGGGAAACGTTAATATTATACTACTTAATAACTTTGGGTATCATCTCTTTAAGGTATTTTGTGTCCACAATTGGAAAAAACACAAAGAGTGATTTAGCCAACTGGTTTTTAGTTCTTTCAGTTTCATAAATTATTAAGTAATTCTAGATTTACTTTGTTCTATTTGATAAATCAACAAAAGTATTTGAAACTAAAGGGCTTTCTATTATTTTATGAATGAATTAAAGATTTAAGTAGAGAAAATGGAAAAGTCAGAACAGAGAAGCAAATTGATTCTTTAAAAAATTAATTTTATGCACATTTATTTCTAATTTAAATACCAAGCTCAGTTGCAATTTTTTTTTTGCTTCTTAATTAGAAAATTGAAACTAAAAAGCTTAGCACTTTGAAATAAATGCTTGCTGTGTTCCACTGTGACAAGATATTAATAATCTCTTTTTAAAAACAGCTGTTGTCTTTCTCCCAGTTATTTCTCACTCTAGTAAGTTTTCCTAAAATGCACTGAGGTTCTCCAATTCATGGAAAGAGGCACTGTTGTACTGCTTTTTTAAGAAACCACTGTATTCTGTTATCTATTTTTGTCTTTCCTAGGTTTTCTGTCTTTTTTAAACCCCCAGTTCCTTTCTGAATTTTCTTTTCCTTCAACTTCAGGGTGAGGGAATTTTCATCACAAGCTGTCCAGTTGCTGATGACTCATGAAAGATTGCTTGTTGGGGTCTTTTTGCTGCATTTAAGAAGAGTGTCTTCAGGAACAGGTTATGTAACCACTCTAGTTTCATGAGATGACATATTCCAAAATGAAAATGAGTTGACTTTGATATTCTTTACATATATTGAGACACATAATAAAGCTCACTGAGTCCTTGACATGTGGTTGCCCTGTTCTAGGTGCTCTTCTGAATTAACTCATTTCATCCTCACAAGAACCCTGAGTTAGATATTGCTTCTCTCCCAATCAAACACTGAAAATTAAATATGAAGAGATCTTGAAAGCAGCTTGAGGAAAACCATGCATTGTTTACAGCAGAACAACTATTCAACTGGCAGTAACTTTCTCATCAGTAATCATCAGGCCAGAAGACTGGCTCACACTGTGAAAGCGCTAAGGAAGGAATTGTCAACACAGAATTCTACAGCCATCAGATTCTCTAGGAATGAAGAGGAAATGAAAGTTTTCACAGAAGAAGGAAATCTCAGAGAATTCATTGCCAGAAGATCTGCTTCAAGAGAATTATTAGAAGAAATTCTCAAATGGATGGGAAATGATTCTGGGAAATGATTCTTTCAACTTATGTGCTGCTGCTGCGTGTCCGACTCTGTGCGACCCCATAGATGGCAGCCCACCAGGCTCCCCCGTCCCTGGGATTCTCCAGGTAAGAACACTGAAGTGAGTTGCCGTTTCCTTCTCCAATGCATGAAAGTGAAAAGTGAAAGGGAAGTCGCTCAGTTGTGTCCGACTCTTTGCGAACCCATGGACTGCAGCCTACCAGGCTCCTCCACCCATGGGATTTTCCAGGCAAGAGTACTGGAGTGGGGTGCCATTGCCTTCTCCTTCAACTTATGTAGATATAATTAAAAGATAAATCATAAAAGGTAGAGGGTAAAGGGAACCATCTCATGGTAAGTTTATACTCTAATTAGAGGATAAAAATTGATATCAAACAAAACAATCACTGAAAATATTATACAAGCAGATATGGTGAAAAATCACAGTAGGCAAATTAAAATTGATGTACCTAATGTTTAGCAACTCTAAACTAGACAGGAAGGGGAAACCGAGAAACAAAAGTCAGAAGGAACAAACAGAAAACAAATCATAGAATGACAGACCTACCTAAGTGAATCAGTTAGAAGAATGAAACAAACAAATGAACTAAACAAACCAGTTAAAAGAATGAAATTGTCTGTATGGATAAAAAATGGAACCCAACTACGTGCTGCCCAAAGAATCTCACTTTAAACATAATGACATAGGCAAATTAAAATTAAAAGAATGGAACAAGAAAAGTCTAATGTCACTCTCAGTCTATGATGGTTCAGGTGGAAAAAAAAAATGTCATATAGAAGATACAATCAGCGTAAGAAGATATTAGGAATTAAGCCACATTCAGATTGTATAACTCAGATTTGATTTGTATAAATAAAAATCAAAGATTGTGCTGTCTCCTAGAACATATATCTTTTGCTCAAATACTCATGTAACATTCATAGAAATTGACCAATCTGATGAAAGCCCCTGAATAAGTTTGTTTGAGATACTGCTATTTTGTATCACTAGAAACTCCATCTGGTTCTTTAAAATCTTCCCCCTGCCTCATTATGCTCATGTTTTCTTAAACATCCTGCTGTTAGCTTTGCTACTAGGAGCGTAGAACAAGGAATTTCTCTAATGAGAAAACATTTCTCTAACAGGCCAGATAGTAAGTATTTTAGACTTTATGAGCCATAAGGCCTCTGTCACAGCTTTCAATGCTTCTATTATAGCACAAAACAGTCCCGGACAATATGAACTTCTGAGCATGGCTGTGTTCCAATAGAGCTTCATCTTACAGACACGGAAAATTTGAATTTAATCTAATTTTTACTTGTCATGAGATACTATTACCTCTTTGACTTTTTCCAGCTATTTTAACATTTACAAACCACTCCGGGCTCACTGGGGAACAAAAACAGTGGTGGACAAGATTTGCCTCACAGGTCAGAGTTTGCTGGCCCCTGGCTCAGAATGTCTCTCGCTCTGGGCACCATGGTGTGGTGAAAGGGTCTGAGAGCCCCTATAATCTCCAAGGACCCAATGTTCTGACTGGTCATGGCATAAATATTCCCTGATCTGTTTAAACCAACCTGGTCATTCTTCTCCCAGTCTTGTGGAGTTTTGGTTAGCACTTGATGAATGACAGGCCTAACTTAGTACCTGGCAAAAACTCAAGGGGGGCGGTCCCTGTGGTTGGGGGCTCTTTTCCTGCATTCTGCCTTTCTTCCTGAACGTTCTCTCGTCTTCTAGCCCCAGCAAGTCTGCCATACTCTACCCAGGTCGTCCTCTTTCCCTAAGGCCCACAGCCAGGTGCTGCATCTTTTTTTTTTTTTGAGAAATAAATAAAGTTTATTAGAGTGGGAAACACTGTTAGAGCCAGTGGGCCAGCTCAAGGGAGAGCGAACATTGAACATGGGTCCTTAGCCCATTTTTACAGCCAGGGTATAAGAGGCGGGACGGGGTCTTGCAGGCTGTTTGCTGATTGAGTGAGGCAGGTGTACTGGGTGGGGGAAGAGTAAGGCAAATACCTTCTCTCTGTGGGGTAGGAGGGGAGACGGTTTATACTGCTCAGGAGGACCTGAAATCTGTTAATAGTTACAACATGGGAGAGGGAAGGATGATAAGGGTCTGTGTTTCTCCCATTCCTGCATTCCAAGACACTTCTTGATTTTTTTCTGTTCTTCTGTCCTTGGGACAGCACATTCCTCCCTCTCTCTAGGTTTAGGGCCAATTTTTGGCCCCTTTTGATCCTCTGTGGCTTCCCTGGTGGCTCAGAGGTTAAAGTGTCTGCCTGAAATGCGGGAGACCTGGGTTTGATCCCTGGGTCGGGAAGATCCCCTGGAGAAGGAAATGGCAACCCACTCCAGTATTCTTGCCTGGAGAATCCCATGGACGGAGGAGCCTGGTGGGCTACAGTCCATGGGGTCCGCAGAGTCGGACTCGACTGAGCGACTTCACCTTCACTTTCTGATACTCTGCTCATCTCTAACTATCTACCTATTTCCCTTCGCAGGCACTTGGGAATCCAGTCTCAAGAGAAAACAGGTGATGGTGGCTCCGGCTTCTTCAGGCTGTATAGGGGCATCATGGGGCTCTGGGTTCCCTTTGCCTGCTCTCTGTCGGGGTGCATTTACGGAGGGGGATGAGAGTCTGCGGAATGATAAGGTGGCTTGTTTTGGCATTGTCTGGGTGTTGGCCAGGGAATATTCTTGTCATACTACCACTTGGAGATCTGTTGTATTCTAGAAGAAATAAACAAGAAAGTTAAAGGTAATGGCCCAAAGATTAATAGAAGTAGAAAAGCTGCTGAGGGGCTAGCCAGGAGAATCAGGACCAGACATTGGTTCGTGATATTAGTGTTTCTCTAGGTATGAGAAGCGGAGAAGGCAATGGCACCCCACTCCAGTGTTCTTGCCTGGAGAATCCCAGGGATGGGGGAACCTGGTGGGCTGCTGTCTCTGGGGTCGCACAGAGTCGGACACGACTGAAGCGACTTAGCAGCAGCAGCAGCAGGTATGAGAAGAGGTAAGAATTCGGGTTCATAAAAATCTTTACCTGAAAACATCTGACTATCTGAAGGCCAGTTCTTCCAGATTTTCCCAGAGCACAGAGTGTCTTCTTTCTGATCTCCACCCTGAGCTCCTTTCAAGGGATGTCGAAGGTAAGTATGAGAAGAGGTAAGAATTCGGGTTCATAAAAATCTTTACCTGAAAACATCTGACTATCTGAAGGCCAGTTCTTCCAGATTTTCCCAGAGCACAGAGTGTCTTCTTTCTGATCTCCACCCTGAGCTCCTTTCAAGGGATGTCGAAGGTAAGCAGCGTGTGGTGGTCATGACTTAATCTTTGTAGAGGCAGCTGGCAAGTGCCGACTTCGTTCAGCAGGGCCCCTTCATAGCCACACACTTGACCATGCATTGGGGGCATTTCATGTGGGGGCTGCATCTTGATGGAAAGCTGGAGTGATGCTGGGGCTCATGGTTCCACTGACAGTGATTCTTAGCTGTTCTGGTTCTTTCTGGTGGGAGGTTAATCCAAATACTAACAATGCTTTTTGTTACACACACGACTGATGTAAAACTTTGCAACAGCTTTATTCTGATTAGAGCTTGCCTTGTATTTTTTCTTAGCATTTGCTTTGCTTTATATTTGTCTTTTATAAGTTGCAAAGCACTGAATTTTGCTTAATTCCATTTGATGATCTCTGCTTTTTAGGAGGTGAATTTAATGCATTTGGGTTTCCCTGGTGGCTCAGACAGTAAAGAATCTGCCTGCAATGCAGGAGACCCAGGTTTGATCGNCAAAGCACTGAATTTTGCTTAATTCCATTTGATGATCTCTGCTTTTTAGGAGGTGAATTTAATGCATTTGGGTTTCCCTGGTGGCTCAGACAGTAAAGAATCTGCCTGCAATGCAGGAGACCCAGGTTTGATCGCTGGGTCAGGAAGATCCCCTAGAAGAAGGGAAAGTTTACTCTCTTCAATATTCATGCCTGGAGAATTCCATAGACAGAGGAGCCTGCCAGTCTACAGTCCGTGGGATCAAAAAAGAAGAGTCGAACACGACTGAGTGACTTGACACTTTAATGCATTTACATGGTTTTGATTACTCATGTTTTTGGACTTGGTTTACTGTGTACTTTTTGATAGTCTATTTGCCATGCTCTTTGCTTATCTCTTTAACCTTCCCCCCTGACACTCACATTGATCACATTTATTTCACCCATTTCCCCCTTCACTGGTTTGGAACTTTGCTTTTTAATTCTGTTCCTTCTGTGATCCTTATAAGTTCTTAGCATTAGGAATACAAAGCATGAAGCAAAAAGAGTTCTCTATCTTTTTTTCTCTAGTGTCAGTCACCCAGATTCATTGCTAATGTTGTGTGCTTATATTTTATCTCTCATTTCTAAGTGTTTGAGACAGGAGGAAAGATTTTCTGCATCAGCTCAGTTCTTTGTTTTGGCCAGAAGTCTGTTTTTCTGTATGTCAACTGACTTTCTCTCCCCAGCCCATCTCACGACTGGTAACAGAGAAGGTTTAAGTTCCATCAGTCCCTGAGTTTATCTTCCACTATCGTCTTATTGTCCTTGGGTGTCCATCTAAGTTCTGGGTTGCACACACACCGTGTACGTCCAGAGTGTGGCAGTGGAGCACCTGACCTTGACAGGCAGCTGCCACCACTCAACTGGCCTTGCGACCCCAGTTTAGCATAGGTGTGGCTCTGACTCTGAGTCTCATCATCTCCACCTTCAGACAGACCAGTGCTCTGCCTTCCTTGGTCAGCATCCCTACATTTGTGGAGGATGCAGGAGAACCCGTTTCTCCCCCATGGATTCCGAGTCTACAGACAGCCTGTGGGCTGCTCTGAGTAGATGTGCCCTTGTGGCCACATTGACGCTCCTGCTCCCCGACCTACCTTGGGGTCTCTGTGGCTCTTTAGGGAGGATTCTGCCACATGCCTGTTTTCTTTTCTTTTCTTTTTTTTTTTTTAAATTTTATTATTATTTTATTTTACTTTACAATACTGTATTGGTTTTGCCATACATTGACATGAATCTGCCACGGGTGTATGCATTCTGTATTTGTTCCTCAAAGAAGTCTTGTTTCTTTGACACCAAAAGGGTAAAGTCACAATCAGTTCAGTGACTGGTCAAGAGGGCTCCAGGGCAGGGCTTACCTCAGCAGGAGAAACCTGGATAACAGGGTTTTCCATAAGGCTTTGCCTGTTGAAACCAGAGATGGGCATGAATAAATGCTCCCGCCTTGTGGCTGTTTCCCAAAACAACTGCAAAACAAGTCCTAAGCAAGAGAATTCCAGAGAAACCAATTCTGCTTCATTGCCTACTAAAGCCTTTGACTGTGTGGATCACGTTATGGAAAATTCTTACACAAACAAAAATACATAAACAAATTAGAAAGTAAATAGGTTCTAAACTAAGGACACAGTTTACCCCTTAGAGGTAAAAGGAGAAAAAACTGGGAAGCTACAGCTGAGGTGAGCCAAGAACAGTGGTTTACTCAACTAAAATCAGCCTTAATGCCAAACTACACATGCACCACGGCTACTTAGCCTCGCACCGATCTCTTATGATGGCACTATAAAAACCAACACGGGACGCCAAGTTATAGGGCCCAGCCAGATTCCCCTTGAGCAGACACACAGACTCTGAGAAGACTGCCCCAAGAGACAGGACTCCAAAGAACGTGCTGCGTGCTGTTACATGCTCAGACATGGCTGTTTTGATTGCAGGCTTCAAAACCATTCCTGGGCACTGGAGGTCCCTTGTTTTTCTACTCATAATTTTAATCAAGTCAACATATAAGACAGCTGTATCCAAGACACCTTCCCCCTCCTGCCTGTCAGCATCATGTCTAGGAGTCAACTCCACAACACGCGAGCTTGCTAAGCTGCCCAGCGTAAACCAGCAATCCCATCAGGCAGTGCCTTCCCGCCAGACCGTGTTCTCTGAAATGGCAGCTCTGGAGCTGCTTGTTTGATGGAATTCAAGTGCATAAGCCAGTATCTCATTTCCGGCTGCAAAACACAATCCTTATGACACTAAATGCTTCCTATTGTTTAAATGAAGCAGTCAGGACTGATCACCACCAGGATTAAGTGACCTTTAATAAGCTAACGTGGATTGATGAGAATTTTCCTACAAAGCCTCATGAAGCTAGGACTCGTGCATCCTTGGTTTCCACTTTCATGGATTCAACCAATCACGGATCAAAAATATTCGAAAAAATTTCCAGAAAGTTCTATAAAGCAAAACTTGAATTTGCCACTTGCTGATAACTATTTATAATGCACTTACATTGTTAGGCACTGTAAGCTATCTAGAGACGATTTAAAGTATGGGAGGACGTGTGCAGGTTAAATACAAACACTACATGCTTTGAAGACTTGAGCATCCACGGATTTTGGTATCTGCAGGGTGTCATGGAACTAATTCCCTGTGGACACCAAGGGATGGCCGTACAGTCCCTGAACCTACCTGACCACTCTGAGAAAACAGAGCTTAGAAAATGCTGCTCCAGATATGAAAATCAGTGTGAAAACAAGTGGAAATTGGAAATAATGGAATTTGGTATCATATGAAAATTACACCAAAGAGAACACACAGGAAGATGTTGCTAACATGAAAGCCTTTGTTTTTAATTTGGTTGATACACATTTGACAAAGTATTTTAGAATAAAACNGTGTGAAAACAAGTGGAAATTGGAAATAATGGAATTTGGTATCATATGAAAATTACACCAAAGAGAACACACAGGAAGATGTTGCTAACATGAAAGCCTTTGTTTTTAATTTGGTTGATACACATTTGACAAAGTATTTTAGAATAAAACAATCCATAAACAGGCACCAAGTACTTACAACTGTGAAACACACAGAAATGACGTATTCTTAAACAGTAATGTTTATTTATAAAACTTTTTGTGGTGAATCTGGAAGACTTTCGGTTCTGCTCATGACCCTGGTCTGAAGCCTGCGTAAGGCCCAGGAGGAGGTGCAACTCGAAACACATTTGGCAAGTAAGGATCACCTGTTGGTATGAGCTCACAGGGAAGGGAAGGGCCAGATCCTGGGGTAGAGGGTACAGAATGGAAGATTCCGAAGGAATCAACTAAGGTCAGGACCTAAATTCACACCCGTTTCTCAGCTTCCTACAGGAGAAGACTGCAAAGTATATTTCAAACTGACTCGATTTCCCCTCTTTTAGCAGAATATCAGCAACCCTGAGACTCCAAATTTCCATGACATAAAAGCTAATCAAAACCTAAAAGTGGTTAAAGATTAATAAACTAATATTTTATGACCAAATAGAAACGGTAAAATAATTTTTATGGTCTGAAAACACACTTAAGAGAATAAAACTTCTCAGAATTTTCATGCCTAATTTCCATTGTCCAAAATTAATTGCACAAGAAAGATGTAACTAGACGTTTCCAACTGGGTACGATTTAGTCTTGTTATATAGAACACCTACCTCTTCATGTTACTCAAATATACTAAAGAAATTAAGAGAAATTTTACCCATGTGGGATACACAATATGCATTTATTGACTTATACAACAGCCACATAAACAAGAGACCAAGAAAAAAAAAAAAATAACACTTACTCTTTGTAACACCACTGAGACAAACACAGTATACCAAGCATCAGGATCTACTGACCCAACCAGGCTTTCTAACTGATACTTTCAACAAATGGGTTCAATGAACAACTCTGTAGAGCACATATCCATACCAGGTTTAAAAATCAAATTTGCTGCTCCTCCAGTGAAGGTTCCAGAGCTTCCATCAGCTTTTTATTTGCTTCCTCATTATGCCGGCTTTGACAATGAGTTAAATGTTTCTTAAAGCCTCTTGGAAAATTTGATTCAAAATTACAACGTGGACATTTAAGCAAACTTTGCCCATGAGCAGCTACATGATTTTTAAGGAGAGATTCTAAAAGAAAAGTTTTTCCACAAATTGTACATTTGTAAGGACTATGGACATTATGCTTGTTAACCAAATGATGCAAAACAGCACCTTTTTTCATAGCACGACAGCAACAAATTTTGCAGTAATACTTTCCTTTTCCACGCTTCATGTATTTTGCAATCTCTTCTTCAGAGATAAAAGCCTCTTTTTCCTCGGTAAACTGCAATACATTTTTGGACTGCTCTGGACTAGTAATGTCCATTTTGTTCTCTTTACTAAAATCAATAGACTCCACATCAACCTGCTCTTGGTCACTGCTTGATTCTTGGCCCTTACCATCTACTGCATCCAAATCTGCTTTGATACACTCACTGCTACTAAGCTCAGCATCAGAGTTCTCTTGGTTGTCTTGCTTGAGCTTCTTTGAGGAAGGAAATAAAGTGTCTTCCAAGAGTTTCTTAGGTGTAGCCATTAGTTCTTCCTGAACTAAAACATCACACTTTTGATCATCTATGGCATCTGCCTGTAGTTCATCACCAAGCTCAACTGCCTTTTGGACTCCGAGAAGATGGCAGATTTTGGAAGTTCAGGAAAAAGGGCATGCTTCCGGGGCTCTGGAAAAAGAGCACGTTTTCGTGGTTCAGGAGAAGCAGGAGGGGCGGTTTTGGTAGGCTCAGAAAACAAGGCAGGCTTTCTAGGCTCAGTATTGACAGAGAGAACAGGCTTCCAGATATCAGAGGCTGCTTTTGGGGACTCAGATGGCCCAGAAGGACCTGGTTTCCGGATCTCAGGGAAGACAGGCTTCTGAGGTTCGATGAAAAAGGAAGACTTCCAGAGATCAGGGGAACCACCACGGGAACTTTTCTGGGACTCAGGATAATCAACTGAAGCAGGAGATGTTTTCCGCTGATCAGAAGAAAACTTGCAAAGCTCTGGAGATCCTGCTGGACTCTGGATCTCTGGGGACAGTGTTGGGCCAGGTTTGCGAAGCTCATGAGACTCTGGAGGAACTGTCTTCCAGTGTTCAGGTGACAAGGTGGTAGCAGTCTTTCGCAGCTCTGGTGGGCCAGACTTCCAGGACTCAGGAGATTTCCAGGAACCAGACGAGACTGATGAAGACTTCCAGGAGGCAGAGGACACGGATGGAGCCGGTTTCCAAGGTCCAGGAGACACAGATGGAGCAGGTTTAGCTGGCTTCCAAGGTCCTGATGATGCTGACGGACTGGGTTTCCAAGACCTGGGGGATCCAGGTGGCTCTGGCTTCCAAGAGCCTGGTGACACAGCTGGGGCTGGCCTCCGAGGCTCTGAGGAGACAGCAGAGAACAGCTTCCAAGGTTCAGGAGACACTGATGGGGACAGCTTCCTCGGCTCAGGGGAGACAGTCTGGGCTGGCTTCCGAGACTCCGGAGATGCAGTTGGGGACGGTCCCCAAGGCTCTGGGGAGGCAGCTAGTACTGGTGACTCGGGGGACGGGGCTGAAGGCGGCACCAATGTTTCTGGGAAATGGGAGTGTTTCTGGGGTTTGGGACTAGTCAGAGTGGCCTTTATTGGCTCAGGAGACACAGGAGCAAGTTTCTGTGGTTCTGGAGAAGGAACAGGGACTAGTTTCTGAGATTCAGAAACAAGAGGGGCTGGTTTTGGAAGTTCAGGAGAAGAGACAGGGGCCGGTTTTGGAGGCTCAGGAGAAGGAAGAGAAGGTGTCTGTGGCTCAGGAGAAACAAGGCCAGGCTTCTGAGAGTCCAGGGAAGGAAGAGGAGCAGATTCTGGTGATTCTGGAGACGCAACTGGGCCAAGTTTCTGTGTTTCTATAGAAAGGGCAGGGGCAGGCTTCAGGAGCTCTACTGAACTGGAGGCCATGTTCTGGTGTTCAGGAAGAGGGGGGCTTTTCACAGGTTCTGCTTCTTTGTTGAACTGATTTTTTGGTTTCTCATTCCATTTTTCTGTGGCCGAATGTTTAGATGTGATGTGATAGTATACATTAGAGTACATCTTGCTGGTGAAAAAGCATTTATGGCAGTGAAACAGCTTTGCACTTTTCTGGTAAAATATCATTTTACCTAACCCACCGGCATCCATTTCATCACAAAATTCTGGATGGATGGTACCCATGTGGATTTGTACATTTTCATAATCTGTGCCTCTGAAATTGCAGTGGTCACACTCCAAACGTGCTGACGTCTTACGAAGTTCCTGGAATACTTCCATTTTTCTAACACACGATTTTATTCTTTAAAAACAGTGCTGCGACAAAGGAGAAATAAATGAATGATTTTCAGGGATCATAATTTGAATGAAATGCTATTTCTAGTCCATTCTATACTTGAAAATTTTTAAGTCTAGAATGGCACACGCATTTATTATAAATATCTCTATAAAGACTGTGAAGAGAAGGGAAAAATATAGCTAATTTTTAACCAAATCCCAGGAACTCTGCTATTTTTACATAAACCATCTCATTTAACCCTAACAATATGACTCCAGTATTATTTTCATCTACATATGACAAACCTAATGTTCAATTACCCAGGTTATAAGACTGTCAGGAACCCAAGCCTGATTTCAGAATTATCTACTGCATGTGCCTTACACTGTCATACCCTGAATCAACAAGCTGTTAGCACACAAAGGCTGAGTAAATGTCAAAGTTAAAGCTAAGCTATTCAGGCAGAGCAATAAACTTTAGACCCACTTTACAAAGTGCTTGTTAAACTAAATCTAACTGTGAAAAGACAACTTTTAAAAAAAAAACATATCCTGTAATGCTTTATCCATTCTAATGTATTTTTATCCATTCATTTAATAAATTTATTATCTTGTGCCCTATGCTCTTCTAGGTGTTTGGGTTAATTTAGGTGCTTCCATGCCATCTGGTGCTTAGACCAGTTGAGAAGAAACGAATGTGGGAGACAACACAGAGAAGACTCTCAGCAGAGACATTAAAGGCTGTGAGGGGTTTGCCAAAAACAGTGATTCAGACGGAGGACACCCTTGAGGCAACTTGCTTACCAGAAAACAGGACTTTTCAACTTTTAAGCTAATCTTCTTAGGCGGTAAAAGTTAAGAGAAACTCACATCCTCATTCATGCAGACAAGACAGTCACACAGTACCACTTCCCAGGGGTAGTCACTGTACTTATGTATCACTAAAGAGAAGTTCCATGTTTACAAAAGGGCAAATACATTCTATACAAATGAGGTATTAGACATATTTTTCTGCAATGAGCTTCCATTTAAAGAAGAGAAGTCTGTGGCTCAGGAGAACAAGGCCAGACCCCAGGGAAGTGAGAAGAACATGTTTTGGTGACTGAGAGCAACTGGACCAAGTTTCTGACTCTACAGTAAGGGCACATACAGGCTTCTGCTGAATTAGAAGGCATATCCTAGGGTATCTTTACACACAGGCTAAGCACTGAAATTCCTTATACAGATCTTTGAATGTGAGGGTATTTTTGCAGGGGAAATTTCAAGAAATGTTTTGAAGGCTATTTGCAACTGAAACTAATGTTTCACCAAACTCTGAGGGATAATTCAAGAATTCCCAACTCCCTCATCACCAGAGGATCATTACACTTCAAACCCTTGCTACCCCTTAGGTGAAAACTGACATCTCACTATTGTTTTAACGTTCTTTAATGAGAAAGACTGAGTATCTTCCCTTTTTATCAGCCACATGTATATCTTTTTTCTAGGATGCACTTTATGCATTTTTAAAATTATTTGTAAATAGTCTTTGTATATAAAAGAAGTCAGCCATTTTATGGAAACTACCTTCTCAATTTACCATTTGTCTCCTGACTTAGACTTTTTTTTCCCCTAAACCACATACTGGGTTGGCCAAAAAGTTCATTCAGGTTTTCCATAACATATCATGGGAAAATTCAAAAGAACTTTTTGACCAACTGGTTTACACAAAAATTAAAAATTTAAAACTGTTTCTGACTGTGTTTTAAATTATGCCTTCTCATTTAAACATTTTCTTAATAACTCAGTATTTTTTCTATGATTATAACTTCATTCTCTTCTTACATATTTGTAGCTTTAACTATTTGGTATCCAGCCTGTTTTTGACCCCAAATGGATAGTTTTCATCTCAACATTGATTACACATGTAATCAATGACATATAATGTTCTTTTCCTGACATGCAGCATTCTATTTAGCAATTACTAAGTCTTGTGATTCTATTCTGGACTCTATTCTATTCTCCACCAGTTATATCAGGTATGCCCTTCTTAGTAAGGATCCAACAATTGCTAAACCAGATTCTGTAACTAACATAATTAATACATGTTCATATACCACTATTAATATAGGTATGTATGCTTTTAATGTTTTCCCTTAAGAACTCTAAGCACTTTTTAAAAATGCACTCATCATAAAATATTCTCTTAAATGTTAGAAAGTGAGAAATGTTAAAAGCACACAAAAATATATACAAAGCAATGCTACTAGAACATCACTGTATAAATTCAGGACAAAAACTTTTAGAACAGGGAAGAAATATAGACCACCATGGTTTTTCATTAGTAGACTCACCAGTTGTCTTAGAAGAATTCTTTAAAATGGACTTCAAAGGGCAGGCAAGCGTACATGGCTTTTTGACTAGACCACAGAAAACAATGTATGGTACATGAAGGACAAAAATGAGAAGTTGAACCTGAAAAAAAAAAAAAGGAAGGGTAATCAAAATTACTTCACTGTGAAAATCTGTGCCCTCTATAATTCTGATAATTTCTCTCACTATCCTGCCCCTTCCAATAGCAACAGGGGTCCAATCCAAAGCCTAGACATTAATTTAATAAACTGACACCAAAGATTATGGTAGATAATATCCACGACACCACCCTCGTTGAGTATCAATTTAATGATCCACTATGGAATTATATACAGAGTACATCACACAAAATGCTGGGCTGGATGAATCACAAGCTAGAATCAAGACTGCCAGAGAAATATCAACAACCTCAGATATACAGATGATACCACGCTAATGGCAGAAAGCGAAGAGGAAATCAAGAATTTCTTGATGAGAGTGAAAGGGAAGAGTGAAAAAAAAAAAATCATCCTTTTGAAGTGCCGTCTCCTCTTATTCTATGCAACAATGATTCATTTCTCCATCAGATTGATGTGAAACAAAAAGATTTTATACAACAACCAACGCTGACCGGCTCAGTACCTGGACTGAGAAGAAGCTCCGAAGCACTTCTCAAGCCAAACTTGAACCAAAAAAGGTCACGGAGATCATTTGGTGGTTAGCTGCCCATCTGGGCCACTACAGCTTCTGAATCCCGGCAAAGTCACGACATCTGAGATGTATGCTCAGCAAATGCATGAGATGCAACACCTGCAGCTGGAGCCGGTCAACAGAAAGGGCCCAGTTCTCCTCCACAGCAACATCCAACCGCATGCCACACAACCAACGCTTCCAAAGTGGGATGAACTGGGCTGGGAAGCTTGGCCTCATCCATCGTATTCACCTGACCTCTCGCCAACAGACCACCACTTCAAGCATCTCAACAACTTTCTGCAGGGAAAATGCTTCCACAATCACCAGGAGGCAAAAAATGCTTGCCAAGAATTCGTCCAATCCTGAAGCATGGATTTTTACGCTACAGGAATAAGCAAACTTTACAGTTAAGGAAATTGAAACCTAGACATTAACAACTTACTCAAGGTCAAGCAAATAGCATCTGATGAAGGACCACAATAATGTTCTGCTATCTATCCAGTTTCTTTCTCAAATACCTCAACCAAATTAATATAGTAAAATTTAGTAAGATCTTGAAAAGCCAGTAAATGGGCCAAAAACAATTACATGAAATGAATCAAACATTCAGAAGAACCCCTGGAGAAGGAAACGTAAACACACTTCAGTATTCTTGCCTGGGAAATTCCATGGATAGAGGAACCTAGCAGTATAGTCCATGGGGTCCCAGAGTCTGACATGACCTAGTGACTAAATAACAACGCATATACACAACAGCACTGCTCTTCACCTTTGCTTATTTAAAAAAAATTATTAAACTTTAGAGAAATTTTAGGTTTAAAAAACAACCGAACAAAGTTCTGTGTTCTCATATACCTCCTTTCCTCCTCTGCACATCATTTCTATTATTAACACTCTGTATTAAGCTGGTAAATTTGTTACAACCGATAGGGAAGCCGGATAAACAAATATATGTTAATAACTAAAGTCCACAGTCTGTTAACAGGCATCCTTCATGTATCTATCACAGACTCACACAAACTAACTGCTGTAACAATTCCATGTTCCTCACAACCAGTCTCTGCAGTTTAGCTTTTTTGTACACATTTTTTAAAACTGTGAAAAAATACAGCATAAACTTTACCATTCTTATTACCGCTTTAAAAATGAATAAACCATTCAACTTACCATGTTTAAATGCATAATCTAGTGGCATTAAGTACATTCACAATGTTGTATGGCCGTTTCCATTATCCATTTCTGAAATCATCACAAAAAGAAATTCTATACCCATTCAACAATTCCCTCTTTGAATCATAAAATATCAGGGGGTTTGTGCCAGGCTTTTTCTACTTAGCATGTGTATACTGACGCATGCATCATAATTTCCTTTTTCAAGGATATGCAGCAGCCCACTGTATATAATGCAACTTTTTCTCCCACTTATCTGTTGACAGCCATGCAGACTGTCACCTCCTTTGGCTACTCTGGTTGAACAGACTGTACGTAGTCACTCAGTCGTGTCCGACTCCTTGGCACCCCATGGACTGCAGCCCGCCAGGCTTCAGGCAAGAATACTGGAGTGGGTTGCGATGCCCTCCTCCAGGGGATCCTCCCAACCCAGGGATCGAACCCAGGTCTCCCGTACTGCAGCCAGACTTTTTTCCTCACTGAGCCGTCAGGGAAGGCCTCTTTTTGGCTACTCGGAGGAAGGCCGCTATGGACACTAGTGTACAAGTACCTGGGTCTCTGCTTCCAATTCTGTGGGATTTACACCTAGGAGGGGAGCTGCTAGATCACACTGGTTAACTTCAAATGGTAATTTCTAAACCATTCTCCATAGCTGATAGCCGCATCATTTCACTTCCCAGACAGCAAAGCAGGACTGTTCCAATTTCTCCAGGTCCTCATCAACACTTCAGATTTTTTACCAACACTAGCGAGTGTGAAGCGGTATCGCGTGCTGGTTTCCTTTTTCACAACGCTGATAACTAAGAGTCATCCTTCGACGTGCTCTGGGGCCATCTGCACATCTCCTCAGGAGAAATACCCACTGAGGTCCTTTGCCCACTCTTAAACGGCTTTCTGTTGCTGAGTTATCAGATACACGCCACCCCACTCCGCGGGTTGCCCCCCGACTTCCAAGCGGCATTAATGACAAAGCCCACGCAGCCGAGGGGCAGACAAAACCGCCTCCAGAACCAGGAGCTCGTGGGCCCGGGTTCCGTCGCTCCAGCGCGGTTTGAAACAAAACGTTTCCGACCTCGGGCGGGATGTAAAGAGATTGTCTTTACTCCATTGTATATTCTTGCCTCCTTTGTCAAAGATAAGGTGTCCATAGGTGTGACCTGCCTGTTTTCTGAAGCCCAAGCCCTAACCTTCTCTCAGAATCCTAGTGCTCTTGTGGCCAGACCTGAATGTATGTGGTTGAGATCCAGGAGCATCCAACTTCCTGCTTCTCCCTGGACCACCTCTCTTCCCATCCCAGAGAGGTTTGTTCAGATGTAGGTGTGCCTGGGTGCCACACCTGCCCTGAGAAAGGTGTGTAGTAAGGGCAAGTGTGCCCCATAACCATGCTGTCTGCAAGACTTCGTTGTCTGAACACTCAGAAGCCGATACACAAGTGCTGTGTCCTGTCTGCCTGTCTGCGGTCTCTTTCCTGGGGAAGTGGGGTGGTGCATGTCATTAGCACACATTCGGGTACACATGTGCAAAGTGCACACACACAGTGGTGCACACACACAGTGGTGCACACACACGCATTCTGAGCACCGTAGCCTGGACTCTAAGTCACGTCTAGAAATTGAAAGGTGTTTAGATCAAGAATAAACCTTGATTTTCCAAACAATGAATAGCATTAGAGCTATATTCCTTAGCGTTTTCCTTTATGCCATATCCGAGAGGATGAGGGCACCTTCATTCTGCCCAGAGGCACATACCTTGCCTCTGACCCCTTCCTGTGGGCTGGTGGGGAGTCATTCAACCATTCGGATGTGGGGTGAGTGGGGGCAGAAGACCCACCGGGCGGGCCTGAACTCATGACGACCTTCGTCCTAGGCTTGTGGGGGAAGTGAGAGGTATAGACATGCGTAATGCTGAAGCTTCTGTGACACTGGTCTCAAAGAAGCAAGTGGAGAATTTATGTCTGAAATGGAGCTGGCTTTAATGGAGTCTATAGTCCATGGCCCTGGCTTAGTAGCTAGGCATGATGTGGGAGGCGTGTGTGATGGAAACAGACAGAGAAACCAAATGCTGCAAGATCCTGTTCATACGTGGAATCCACAAACATTGAATTCATAGAAACAGAGAGTAGATTGGTAGTTACCTGGGGCTTGGAAGTGGTGGAAATGGGGAGATGTTGGTCAAGGGTACAAGGCCAGTAAGATGAATAAGTTCTGGGAAGCTATTGTACAGCATGGTGCATATTGCTAAGGATACTGTATGGCATATGTGAAAGTTGCTAAGAGAGTAGATCTTAAATGTCTTACCACTAGTAGAAATGTTTGACCTATGTGAGGTGATGGAGGTGTGAACTAATCTTACTGTGGTAACCATTTCACAATACATATGCATATTGAATTATTAGGTGGCACACCTGAAACTTATACAACATTGTTTATCAATTACATCCCAATAAACCTGGATAAATGAATGAATGGATGATGGCTTGTGTTTCCTAGAGCTCCGAAGAAGCAGGTGTTTGTTATATAAAAATGTGGAGGGAACTGAGCAGGGTGACTTCATAGATGATTTAAAATGGAGCTGATATACCAAACACATTTATAAACCATGACTTTCAAATTTGGAGCATCTAATCAAGCTCTCATTTTGAAATTGGACCTCAGCTTGTTTTCTCCATGGTCTCTCAGCACTGGAGAGGCAAGGATATGGTACCAACTGTGCTTCTCTCATGTATCTGCAGGGTCAAGTGGTCTGGTGGGACCACCTTAGCTGCCAATTCATTTGCTTTGACCCACTCAGCCCCATGTCTCTGCAGTTGATGAAAACCCAGGGCATGAATGACTGGAGATGAGTTTGTCATCTGCGTGTCCTGCTCCTGGCTACAGGACCCTGCTGGCTGTATCCCTGCCTGGTGATGGAGCGGGCCCTGTAGGTGGGGGCAGCTGCTCCTGTGGCCACGGGGGAGCTCTCAGTACAGCACTTCCTTGGAAAAGTGATTCTATTTTCAAATGCTGGCACGGGACTCTTCCTGATGGCAATGCTTCTAATTAGTCTGAGAAAACAAATAGCTCTTCCGTCAGGGGAAAATTTTTGAGTGGCAGCTGGTTATCACCCTGTAGCCCCAGCTGCTGAGTCAGTCTCGGGCACTTTTATCTTGCCGAGGAGCTTCCTGGGCCTCACTCTGTACCTGCTGCCTCAGCTCCTGCTTCCACTCACAGGTATCTTTGCCATACCTGCATCAATTCAGACCCTATTTTTTCCTCTCCTGAAGGATGGTGTGATGAGTAAGTTTACGTGTCAACTTGGTTAGGCCATGTTGCCCAAATATGTGGTCAAATGCCAGCCTAGATGATGCTGTGAAGATATTTTTTAGATGAAATTAACATTTGACTCTGAATAAGGCAGATGACGAGAAGGCAATGGCAACCCACTCCAGTACTCTTGCCTGGAAAATCCCATGGACGGAGGAGCCTGGTAGGNTGTGGTCAAATGCCAGCCTAGATGATGCTGTGAAGATATTTTTTAGATGAAATTAACATTTGACTCTGAATAAGGCAGATGACGAGAAGGCAATGGCAACCCACTCCAGTACTCTTGCCTGGAAAATCCCATGGACGGAGGAGCCTGGTAGGCTGCAGTCCACAGGGTTGCTAAGAGTCGGATACAACTGAACGTCTTCCCTTTCACTTTTCACTTTCATGCGTTGGAGAAGGAAATGGAAACCCACTCCAGAGTTCTTGCCTGGAGAATCCCAGGGACGGGGGAGCCTCATGGGCTCCTGTCTGTGCGGTTGCACAGAGTCGGACACGACTGAAGCAACTTAGCAAGGCAGATGACTCTCTAAAATGTGGGTGGGTTTCGGCCAGTCAGTTGATAGCCTTGAGAGAAAAGACCAAGGCCCCTCGAAGAAGAGAAAATTCTGCTCCAGACCGGGGCTGCAGCATTAGCTCTTCCCTGGGTCTCCATGCTACCGCCTGGTCTGCAGAGTTTAGACTGGCCAGTTCCGACAATTTCATTGTTCAATCACTCAGTCATCTCTCTTTGTGACCCCACGGACTGCAGCATACCAGCATTCCTTGTCCGTCAGTATCTCCTGGAGCAATAGCATAAGCCAATTTCTTAAAACAAATATTCCCCTATGCGTATACATGACGCACACAGCTATAGGATACACACACACACACATTTTTGACCCGTTGGTTGTTTAGGAGTGTGTTGTTGAGAGAGTCAATTCCTAGGCAGGTTGATAAGTCTGGGGGTCCCCGAGGAGAGAGGAGATCTGGGGTTCTCGAGGAGGAGATAGGGGTCTGGAATTCTCAACGAGGAGGAAAGGACAAACATCTTTTTTTCTCTACATTCCTTAGTCTTAGTCACATAAAACGTTTTTTTCCTTAAGCCCAGAACTGATGACTACACAACAAACAATTCAGCTTAAACTCTGTACTAAGGATTATATAACAACAATGAAAGACGCTTACTCCTTGGAAGAAAAGTTATGACCAACCTAGATAATATATTCAAAAGCAGAGACATCATTTTGCCGACTAAGGTCCGTCTAGTCAAGGCTATGGTTTTTCCTGTGGTCATGTATGGATGTGAGAGTTGGACTGTGAAGAAGGCTGAGCACTGAAGAATTGATGCTTTTGAACTGTGGTGTTGGAGAAGACTCTTGAGAATCCCTTGGACTGCAAGGAGATCCAACCAGTCCATTCTGAAGGAGATCAGCCCTGGGATTTCTTTGGAAGGAATGATGCTAAAGCTGAAACTCCAGTACTTTGGCCACCTCATGTGAAGAGTTGACTCATTGGAAAAGACTGTGATGCTGGGAGGGATTGGGGGCAGGAGGAGAAGGGGACGACCAAGGATGAGATGGCTGGATGGCATCACTGACTTGATGGACGTGAGTCTGAGTGAACTCTGGGAGATGGTGATGGACAGGGAGGCCTGGTGTGCTGCTATTCATGGGGTCACAAAGAGTTGGACACGACTGAGTGACTGAACTGAACTGAACTGAGGACAGTTTTTCCTTCCTGAAAAACTTCTGGCTAATCCTGTTATCTTAAAATGTAAATGATGGGAGTGGGTCTAGTAAGATCTTTACAACCTGAGACATTCCTTTGATATATTGTAATAATTAATTAAAAAGTATATAACTCCCTTGCTAACACTAGCGAGGGGGGGCACTCTCCGTCCCCCTTCTGATGTCTATGTCAGAAGCGTTCTCTGTCCCTTTTTATACTTTCAATAAAACTCTGCTACACAAAAGCTCTCGAGTGATCAAGCCTGGTCCCTGGTCCTAAAGTTAAATCTTCTTCTTTGGAGATCACAAATCTGACATTGTTCACCATAAGCTATCATTGTTTAATTTCCAGATATTCCAATTTGTTTTCCTTTTCTTTATTTCTAGTTTCATACCATTGTGGTTGGAAAATACACTTGGTATGATTTTAATCGTCTTTCATGGTTGTTTTGTGATATAATATACAATCTATTCTGGAGAGTGTCCCATCTGTGCTTTAGAAGAATGTGTATTCTGCTGCTGTTGGATGGAATGTCTGTTAGGTTTTCTGTCTGGATGATCCATTCACTTTTGGAAGTGAGTATTGAAGTCTTCTGCTATTATGGATTTTATTTTTCTCCCTGGGGATTCCTTATACCCGCTTAATTTATTTAGGTGCTCTTTCATTGGGTGCATCCATAGTTACAGTTGTTATACCCCCTTGACAAATTAATTCCCTTATCATTAGGTAATGGCTTTGCTGTAGTTACCATTTTCCTTTTTTGGCTAAACATTTGTTTTGTCTGATACTAACAGAGCCACCCCTGATGTCTTTTGGTTTTCATTTAGGTGGAATATATTTTCTATCCCTTTTCTTTGAGCCCAGGTGTCCCTGATGCTGAGATGAGTCTCTTGTAGGTAGTCCCCTCAAGTAGGGGACTGTCTGGCTTGTGGTGAAGGTGGAAAGGACTGTCTGGGGTGACAGAAGGTGGCTTTCATGGGCTGTGGGGGAATTTGCTGTTCCTAATGCCTCACTCACTGCCCCTGGAAACCTCAGGATCTGGGACATGAAATCTGGCTGGAGAAGAGCCCTCTTAGTCTATACACTTGTCCATCTGATTCATCCTATTACCCTTGGTTCCGCCTACTTCTCCTGAAAGGCAGGAATCCCTGGCCAGCTGGCCACATGGGAACCCTTGATACAGCCGTGGCTGATTCCTCTGTCGTCAAAGCATAAAAGCTGATGTGCACTTGTGAATGCTCTTTCTCTCTCTCCCCGCCTCTTCTCAGTCTTCTGCTCCTCTATCTTGGATTAGAGAGAGCAGACCCTGTGCCCTGGGTTGCTTAAGTAACTCTCCTGTTCACTTTTAATTTTGTCTCTGCATCACCTCTTTGGGGGACTGTCCTTTCATCCCCAGCATGTGGTTCATGTACGCATCTCAGGACCAGGTTGGGTGCATGCTTGGGCATGGCCAGGGAGAGTGCGGCATTCTTCAGCCACAGTGATTGGCTCAGGGATGAAACATGACCCAAATCAGGACCATCAGAGCCAGCCCAGGGTGCTGCCAAAAGTACTGGGGGAAGTGTTCCTTTCTCTTTCAGAGATGGCTGGAGCTGGGGACCAAGGAAGTCTGAGGTTGCTGGGAGCCCTTTTTGTCAGCAGCTGGAGAGAGCATCCTGAGGATGAGGGTCCAAGTAAGGAAGAGAGGAAGGGGGTGGAAAGGAGAGAGGGAGACAAGGGATGAGGATGGGGGGAGAGAAGGGGAGAGGAAGAGGTGATAAAGCCAATATATTCCACCCTCGCTTTTTGTTCTAGTTTGTGTTTTCTTAAACTGGTCTGTGTCCTGAGTAAAGCTCCCTGTGTCCCTGTCCAGCTTCCCCAGTGAGGCTTCTGCCTAGATTGCTGGTCTCGTCTGTGTTCTCAGTTCAGCTGTGTTCTGCTGCACGTGTGTTTCTGCTTGGGATCAGGTTTGGTGGAGCCAAGCCTTCTGGTTTCCTGCTTTAAGTCCCTCTAATGCTGTCAGAACTCTCCCTGCCCCCCACCCCCCAGCACATCTCACTGACCTTTCCCAGGAGCCCGCAGGAGCACCCTTTCCCTTTTCCACTTGCGTGGAGGGACCGAGAGTCCCCCAGAGGCACCACTGGGGCAAGTCCCTTCTCCTAGTCATGCTCCCTGCAGCCTCTACCCAGGGACCTGCACCCCAGGCAGAGGGGCAGGGTCAGCCCTGTGAGAGGAATGGACATCTGGGCTTTCGTCACAGCTGTCCTGCGACTTCCTGTGTGGTCAGGACCTGGTTGCCTGCTCTGCCTCCCAGTGTCTACCTTGGAGGCTTGGGTTCTACAGCCTCTGAGAGCTTTCCCATAACATCTGTCATTCTCATCTCATCCATCTGGATGTAAAGGAATCACATTTGGCCTTTGGCAGTTTCTGGGCAGTCTGGTCTTGGGTACAGCTGCCAGATGGCTGTGAGGGACTCCAGGGGACCTGTGTCTGGGGGTGAAGACACATTCTCTGAGTGTAGCTGGAATGGGAGTGGCAGGCAAGAGCCCCTAGTACAGGGTGACTGACCCGCTGAATTTCTGCCTGGCCTAAGGCCAGTCAACCCCAGGCCACTGTCAGCAAACCTTGGGAATAGGAACACAGGAACCCGTGGCCAGGCATGTAACAAGGCACCGGGAAGGGGGGACACAGCACTGCTGCCTTAAGCTCTCCCACTGGGCGCTTCCAGTGGAAGCGCTCATCTTACATAAACCCAAGGTGCCATCAGCATCCAGAAGTTAAATTGAGGCGCTTTGTGGAATAGCTTCAGTCTATAGGCACTATTTTAATTTTCAAGTAAAAAAGAAAGACTTAACTAAAACCACCTGACCTGCCTCTGTATGTTTATTCAGTGGCTCACATTATGCCGTGCTTCAGATGCCAAGGAAACCCCTGTTGGTCCTGACACTGGGTTGGTTTTTGGGACCTGCACAGTTCTAGATGAAAGCAACCTGGTCTCCCTTCCATGCACCTCTGGGCGGGGCTAGTCCTTCTTGGGGATTGTGCTGGACACCCACAGTGTCTCAAATCAGTGATGAAAATGCCTGGTCCCAATTCACATGCAACCTCCAGGCAGAGCAGAGTCTCCTTGCCTTCCCTGACTTGAGTTTTGTCCTCTTTCCTTGTGTATCTACTTCCTTCCCTCAGCTCATGGTGGTCTTGACCCCTGGTGGTGGTGGTGGGCAGATGAGAAGGAGGAAGCGGGTAGGAAAGATAGTGCCTGGGCTTCAGTCAGAGGCACAGCAAGCTCCTGCACGCATGTGTGGTCCAGGCTGGGCCACCTGCTGCCCTTCTGCAGAGGAAGCTCTGCCTGTGCGCATCTATTGTACCCAGAACTTCATCTTGGGGGGAGGGCATCATTCCCCTGGCCACTCCATGGGGAGGGTCTACAGCGGCCTCACTCCAGTTTTCCCTGGTATTCAGTTCACTTTCAAGGGGACTATCCCCACAATTTTTATTTGGCAAACAGTGAAGTGTGAAAATGCTCCTCCACCCACTACAGACAACCTTTTGCCAAGGTCCTCCAGTAAGAGTGGTTTTCCTTAAACAGTCACAGTCCTCAAGTGTTTCACCTTTATTATTTAAAAGCTTACATTGAACTTCTTTTCAATTGCTAAAGTCACAGTCTCTGCAGCCTAATTACAATGTGTATAGGATCTGTCTAAGAAGATTCCAGGCAGAGGAACCAGAGGTAAAATTGCCAACATCCAGTGGATCATTGAAAAAGCAAGAGAGTTCCAGAAAAACATCTATTTCTGCTTTATTTTTTTTTTTTCCCCTTTTCTCTTTAAGAGTGTTATTTTCCTCTTTAAGAGTGCTAAAGGCTCTAGCATTTCAATTTGTAAGAAGAAAGAGGAGTGGTGAAAGAAAATAGATGGGGGAAAAAAACCTTTCTTAATATAACAGCAATATCATACCACACTGCATTATTGAGCAGTAATTCTTACATTTTTTCTGTTTCTGCTTCAAGCATAGAAGTGTTAGTGGCCTATTTTCAAAGAAATACTTTCTTCAATATTAGACTCTAAGAAACACTAAAATCATAAACAAGAACTAAAATTTGAAGAACCCATGGGAAGAAGACTTAAATGACTGACGAAATTCAAGGGAATTTAACACCAGAGCAGCCAACAGCATAACAGATTGAGCTAATATAAAAGGCCGCGCACACATCCCTAGAAAGTTTGCATTTTTAACAAACATACAATCTCAGAAGTCCCAAGGAGCCAAAACTGAAGAGGAAAATTAAAATTAGAGCCATAAACTTGAAATAGCCTGCAGTATGCTTTTAAACTCATACCTTGGTGGTTGTAACGGTACCAGGGCAGAGATGAGACCTAAGTGCTGGCGATGATGGCTTGAGATGGTAACAGTCATTCGGGAACACGAGACGTTGCCTCAGGAGTGAAAGCCTGACTGAGATAACCACATAAAGCAGGGGCCTGCCACCATCTTGGAGAATTAAAAAAAAAAAAAAAAAAAAGAAGAGTCAATTCCTGGAAGAAGAAACAAATACATACGTGTGTGTGTGTGTATACAAAAATATGGGGCTTCCCAGGTGGTGCAGTGGTAAAGAAACCATCTGCCAATGCAGGAGACACAGTTTAATTCTTTGGTGGGAAAGATCCCCTGGAGGAGAAAATAGCACTCCACTTCAGTATTCTTGCCTGGGGGTGGGGTGGGGGGCGGAAATATGTATATAAATATATGTGTGTGTGTGTGTCTGTGTGTGTGTGTCTATGTGTCCTCACTCACTTGCTCAGTCATGTTTAACTCTGTGATCCCATGGACTGTAGCCCAACAGATTCCTCTTCCATGAAAATTTCCAGGTAAGAATACTGCTCTGGGTTGCCATTCCCTACTCCAGGGGATCTTTTTGACCCATGGGAAGAACCTGCATCTATTGCATCTCTTGTATTGCCAGGCGAATTCTTTATGACTGTGCCACATTTGCATAATCTCTATTAATGTATTATATATGTATGCTTTTTATATACATATATAATTTATCTGTAATATATATATTATATGGCAAATAGATGGAGAAACAGTGGAAACAGTGACAGACTTTATTTTGGGGGGCTCCAAAATCACTGCAGATGGTGACTGCAGCCATGAAATAAAAAGACACTTACTCCTTGGAAGAAAAGTTATGACCAACCTAGACAGCATATTAAAAAGCAGAGATATTACTTTGCCAACAAAGGTCCGTCTGCTGCTGCTGCTAAGTCACTTCAATCGTGTTCAACTCTGTGCGACCCCATAGACGGCAGCCCACCAGGCTCCCCCATTCCTGGGATTCTCCAGGCAAGAACACTGGAGTGGGTTGCCATTTCCTTCTCCAATGCATGAAAGTGAAAAGTGAAAGTGAAGTTGCTCAATCATGTCCGACTCTTAGCGACCCCATGGACTGCAGCCCACCAGGCTCCTTCATCCATGGGATTTTCCAGGCAAGAGTACTGGAGTGGGGAATCAAGGCCATGGTTTTTCCAGTAGTCATGTATGGACTTGAGAGCTGGACTATAAAGAAAGCTGAGTGCCGAAGAATTGATTCTTTTGAACTATGGTGTTGGAGAAGACTCTTGAGAGTTCCTTGGACTACAAGGAGATCCAACCAGTCCATCCTAAAGGAGATTAGTCCTGAATGTTCATTGGAAGGACTGATGGCTGAAACTGAAACTCCAATATTTTGGCCACCTGATGCAAAGACCTGACTCCTTGGAAAAGACTCTGATAATGGGAAAGATTAAAGGCAGGAGGAGAAGGGGACGACAGAGGATAAGATAGTTGGATGGTATCACCGACTCAATGGACATGAGTAATTTTCTTGAAATGGAGTTTCTTGGCATTGTTTGATAGTTATATGCATTTGAAGGTTATCCTATGAAGGAGGAAGAAAAGATGTTTGCTTTAAACTGGCAGTGGTCTCAGATCTCTTTGGTACCAGGGACTGGCTTCGTGGAGGATAGTTTTTCCGTGGACCAGGGGTGGGGGATGGTTCCAGAACGATAGAAGTGCTTTACACTTCTTGCGCACTTTGTCTCTAATCTAATTGTTGCTGCTAATTTGACAGGAGATACTAGTCGTCAGCCAGGAGGTTGGGACTCCTGCTTTAAAGGATAAAACTAGGGGAAATTATAAGGTTTAGAAGAATACAGATTAAGGCTTAATGCAGGGAGAGAGCTTTTCTGCAGTAAACAAATGGCTGTCCAATATTGAAATGGGTTGCCTGGAGAAGAAGTGAAATTAAAGGTGAAAAATTTAGGAAGGAAGAATGGCATGACCTCATTTGGTGGAGCCTGAGCCTCATCAGGGAGTCACAAACTGAAATACCAACAGGGAGCTACCTAGGTAATAAACATCAACTAGTAAAGCATGGTGAGGGAAAAATGAAAGAAAGAAAGAACAATAAGAAGGATGAGGCTACGGAAAATCAAAGGCCATCTGCCGCTCAACTCTGGAAGATGGCTGCTTATGAGAATGCTGACCTGCCTGGAGGAGCTAGGTCTTCAGAAGTTTCAAAAGAAGCCAAGAATCTGGCTTTTTAAATGAAATCTCCCAATAATCAAAATATCTCTACTAATTTGCTTCTGATGTACAAATACTATGAAGTTTAAAGCTGTAGTCCAAATAAAATTTATGTAGAACTTATTCTATTTTTTTAAAATTTTGGTACTTTAAAAATGAGTCATCAAAAAGAATTAATTCTATCATTACGTCTCTGCATTTCAATTTCCAAAAACCTTACATTTATATCTCATCATAGATTGCTGTTTCCATAAAAATACCTTGAGGAAATACCTCATTTGCTACAGTTTGAGTTTGATATTAAGGTAGCCATTAGACCAATGCCTTTCTGTTAAGTCCTGAATATGATGGCCCATTTCTGAGGGGAGGACATTTATGAAAGTTCTAGCTGTATTGCGGAATACATCGTCTTTACCACATATTCAGAGATACAATTATATGTCTCACTGTTTAAATTAATTTGTGAACATATGTCTTTTCTCCTGACATGATAGGAACCTTCTTGAAAGAAAGCATCATGTCTTAGATTTCCTGTTTCTGTCCTCTGTGTTGCTTGACACAGTTTGGATCATACAATATGTGCTCAAAAATAGTTCACAAGGTCCTGTATCAAATCATATAACTGAACATATTCCTGGCCAAAAAGAAAAGTGAGAACAAGGGAGCCAGAAAAGTTATTCAGCCCTACGCTCTACAGACTTACCATCAGCATTACCACAACCTCCCACCCTCTCAGCTGACCTCTCCCTCTTCAATTTTTAATACCATTTTTGTTTCCCCAAGTCTCCAGGAGCTCCCCAACAGGCAGCAATTTAACATTTCATTCACTGTTTTGAATATCAAAAAGAAATTTTAAAAAAAATCAGACAAAATCTTTCTGTGTTCCACACATCACATCTTATGTAACTGTGGCCTTGGTAGGAATGTGCATTGTAAGGAAACTTAAATGGGGTTTATCAACCAACACATGTGGAAAATGTCTCGTACTTATTCCTTTCCTTTCTTTCAAATTCATGTAGATGTTATGGTGTCAGTCAGTATCCATAATAGCTACAGTAGGGGTCCTATGGCAGATGTTGAGTTTCTACAACTCATGCTGATTAACTAAACACATGGCAAGTGCATTTGACAACAGAGAAGAGTAAGGAATCCTCAAGCATCTAGAGTCTTCAACTTTCCATTTACCCATCAGACACTGATACTTTGAGTTGTAAAAATAATTTTGTATTTAAAGAACATTAAATTACCAGAATTCAGACAACTTTATGCAATGAAGAACCCCTCTATACACATATATGACTCCTTTGCTTGTATCAAATAAAAAAATTTAAGGAGCCATATATAAGGTTTTTGACAATCAGATATAGTACCTTTTAAAACAGGTGGTATAAGATAAAGTTTGGCACAACTGGGGCCTAAAGAAGTTTCATTTTTTAAAAAAAGTACTTTTAAAAATATCTAGTTCCACAGAAAGAAAGAGTCTGAGAATCAAAAACTAGTTTCAGAAATGCCCATGCACCAAGAGGGAAAGGTGCTAAGTTATGGTGCTGTGGGCATGTGCCCTGGGCAGGGCTCCTGACTTTTCAAGGTCTCCTGGTTTTCACTTTACTGTTTCCTGATCTGCCCTAGATGTGTTCTACCTTCCCTGCCAGGAAGCTTTATTTCCTTTAACTTATTCTTTACCTCCATCTAACTTCTGCACACTCAGTGCATTCTTTTGCCTGCCTATTCCTCCAAATGTGACACATCCCTTGCTTTCTTCTCCACTGATGGAGGAGTTATTTGGCTTTCATGAAAGCATATTTTTTTACAAAAAGAAAAAAAAGGTCCATGTCCTACTGTGTATTTCTGCTTCAAACATCACTTCTGAGGACACAACTTGCATAGAGAATGGTTGACTAGAATTCTGGGCATGACAGTACATAAACCTCAATGCTAGGATAGTCTCCTCAAATCCTGAGATGTGGCAGAGCAGTACAAAGAAGAGAGACATGCTCTCTGCTATTTTATGTCACCTTCTAGTCCTGAAAGAAAAAAAGGTTACCAAAAAGCAGACAATTTCTCTGAAAATGCAGCTCTTTTGCTGACTCTGAGTGTTAGATCTAAGTCCAGCTAAAGCAGTAGCAAGGTATTACTTGGCCTTTTTATTTTTTTCAATCTATAGCCAAAAGAAAGCAATGTCTTGTTTACCTGGATTACTGGACCAGCCTCTTACTGATTCCCAACTTCTGCCCTTGCTTCTCTCATCCCTTCCAGTTCCAAGAGCAGCCAAAGTGAAGCCTTTCAAAAACATCAGAGTCTTCCACTCCAAATTCAATCGTTCTGACCCTCAAATGGGATCAACACTGTGCTGACCTCATCTATTACCCCCTCAGTACTCCCCACCCTAGTAAAGCCTCAACAGTCTCTGCTGTTCCTTGAAAACTCCAGGTAGCACTAGGGCATCTGCATCAGAGGCTCCTCTGCCGTAATCACTTTCTCATAGACATCACTGCCTTCAAGATTGCTCATATAGCAACATCTCAGAGAGACCTGCTTCAACCAGGATATAACAAATCAAAATTCTCTTTTCTACTATGCCTCCAACTCCTTTAATCCTAATCTACTTTTCATTTGTCCGTATCATTAATTATGTCATTTGGATACTATCTGTTTACAATGGAGGGCTACAAAGGCAGGGATCTTTGTTTTATTCACCCACTTAATTACCTAAGAGACTTATTATAAAAGGTGGAGTAGAAGGACATGTGCTCATTTTCACCTGTGAGAAATCCAAAATTACAACTCACTGCTGAACAACCATTGACAGGAGAATGTTGGATCCCAACAAAAAAGATACTCCACATTCAAGGGCAAAGGAGAAGCCTCAGCAAGATGGCAGGAGGAGCAAAATCATGTTTAGAATCAAACCCCATACCTGCCAGAGACACTCAGAGGGCTCAAACAAACCTTGTGTGTATCAGGACTCAGAGACCCCACAGAGACAGAACTGTGTGTGAGAGTCTCCTGTGGAGGTACGGGTCAGCAGTGGCCTGCCACAGGGACAGGGACTCTGGGTGAAGCAGACCAAGGTATGGCATAAGCCCTCTTGGAGGAGGTCACCATTAACCCCACCATAGAGCCACCAGAAAGTACACAGGACGTGGGAAACAGACTCTCGGAGGGCACAAACAAAACCTTGTACTCACGANGGTACGGGTCAGCAGTGGCCTGCCACAGGGACAGGGACTCTGGGTGAAGCAGACCAAGGTATGGCATAAGCCCTCTTGGAGGAGGTCACCATTAACCCCACCATAGAGCCACCAGAAAGTACACAGGACGTGGGAAACAGACTCTCGGAGGGCACAAACAAAACCTTGTACTCACGAGGACCCAGGAGAGAGGAGCAGTGACCCCAAAAGAGACTGACCCAGACTTAACTGTGAGTGTCCAAGAGTCTCTGGTGGAGGTGGAGATCAGCAGTGGCCTGTTGCAGGGTTGGGGGCACTCAATGCAGCATCGGACATTTTGAAGGAGGTTGCCATCATCTTCATTAACTCCACCATAGTTTGGCCTAAAGTCAAACAACAGAGAGGGAACACAGTCCCACCCATCAACAGAAAATTGGATTAAAGATTTACAAAGCATGGCCCTGCCCATCAGAACAAGACCCAGTTTTTCCCTCAGTCAGTCTCTCCCATTAGGAATCTTCCATAAGCTTGTATCCTTATCCATCAGAGAGCCAACAGCATGAACACCACAATCACAGAAAACTAATCAAACTGATGACATGGACCACAGCCTCGTCTACCTCAACCAAACTATGAGCTCTGCCATGCAGGGCCACCCAAGATGGACGGGTCATGGTGGAGAGTTCTGACAAAATGTGGTCCATTGAAGAAGGGAATGGCAAACCACTTCAGAATTCTTGCCTTGAGAACTCCATGAACAGTATGAAAAGGCGAAAAGATAGGACACTGAAAGACGAACTCACCAGGTCACTAGGTGGCCAATATGCTACTGGAGATCAGTGGAGAAATAACTCCAGAAAGAAGAGACAGAGCCAAAGCAAAAACAACACCCAGTTGTGGGTGTGACTGGGGATGGAAGTCAAGTCTGATGCTGTAAAGAACAATATTGCATAAGAACCTGGAATGCCAAGTTCATGAATCAAGGCAAATTGGAAGTGGTCAAAGAGGAGATGGCAAGAGTAAATGTAGGCATTTTAGGAATCAGTGAACTAAAATGGACTGGAGTGGGTGAATTTAACCCAGATGACCATTACATCTACCACTGTGGGCAGGAATCCCTTAGAAGGAATAGAGTAGCCATCACAGTCAACAAAAGAGTCTGAGGTGCAGTACTTGGATGCAGTCTTAAAAACACAGAATGATCTCTGTTCATTTTCAAGACAAACCATTCAGTATCACAGTAATCCAAGTCTATGCCCTGACCAGTAATGCTGAAGAAGCTGAAGTTGAACAGTTCTATGAAGACCTACAAGACCTTCCAGAACTAACACCTAAAAAAGATGTCCTTTTCATTATAGGGGACTGGGATGCAAAAGTAGGAAGTGAAGAGATACTTGAAGTAACAGGGAAATTTGGCCTTGGAGTACAAAGCAAAGCACGTCGAAGGCTAACAGAGTTTTGCCAAGAGAACACACTGGTCATAGAAAACACTCTTCCAACAACACAAGAAAAGACTCTACACATAGACATCACCAGATGGTCAATACCAAAATCAGATTGATTATGTTCTTTGCAGCAAAAAATGGAGAAGCTCTATACAGTCAGCGAAACAAAACTAGGAGATGACTGTGGCTCAGATCATGAATCCTTATTGCCAAATTCAGACTTAAATTGAAAACATTAGGGAAAATCCTTAGATCATTCAGCTATGACCTAAATCAAATCCCTTACAATTATACAATTGAAGTGGCAAATAGGTTCAAGAGATTAGATCTGATAGACAGAGTGCCTGAAGAACTATGAATAGAAATTTGCGACATTGTACAGGAGGCAGTGATCAAGATGGTCCCCAAGAAAAAAAAATGAAAAAAGGCAAAATGGTTGTCTGAGGAGGCCTTACAAATATCTGAGAAAAGAAGAGAAGTGAAAAGCAAAGGAGAAAAGGAAAGCTATACCCATTTGAATGCAGAGTTCCAAAGAATAACAAGGAGAGATATGAAAGCCTTCCTCAGTGATCAGTGCAAAGAAATAGAGGAAAACAATAGAATGGGAAAGACTAGAGATCTCTTCAAGAAAATTAGAGATACCAAGGGAA
>SJYX01018662.1:356508-367276 GCA_006410675.1 Oreotragus oreotragus
GTTCCAAAGAATAGCAAGAAGAGATAAAAAAAAAAAAAAAAGGCTTCCTCAGTGATCAAAGCAAAGAAATAGAGGAAAACAATACAATGGAAAAGACTAGAGATCTGTCTAAGAAAATCAGAGAAACCAAGAGAACATTTCGTGTAAAGATGGGCACAATACAGGGCAGAAACAGTATGGATCTAAGAGAAGCAGAAGATATTAAGAAGAGGTGGCAAGGATACACAGAAGAACTGTACAGAAAAGATCATCATGACCTAGATAACCACAAAGATGTGATCACTCGCCTAGAGCCAGACATCCTAGAATGCAAAGTCAAGTGGGCCTTAGGAAGTATCACTATGAACAAAGCTAGTGGAGGTGACAGAATTCCAGTTGAGCTATTTTAAATCATAAAAGATGATGCTGTGAAAGTGCTGCATTCAATATGCCATCAAATATGGAAAACTCAGCAGTGGCTATGAGACTGGAAAACGTCAGTTTTCATTCAGTCCCAAAGAAAGGCAATGCCAAAGAATGCTCAAACTACCACAGAATTGCACTCATCTCACACAAAAGTAATGCTCAAAATTCTTGAACCCAGGCTTCAACAGTATGTGAACTGTGAACTTCCCAGATGTTCAAACTGGATTTAGAGAAGGCAGAGGAACCAGAGATCAAATTGCCAACATCCATTATATCATCAAAAAAGCAAGAGTATTCCAGAAAAACATCTATTTCTGCTTTATTGACTATGCCAAAGCCTTTGATTGTGTGGATCACAGTCCACGCTGTGGAAAATTCTTACAGAGATGGGAATACCAGACCACCAGATCTGCCTCCTGAGAAATCTATATGCAGGTCAAGAGGGAACAGTTAGAACTGGACATGGAACAACAGACTAGTTCGAAACCAGGAAAGGAGTATGTCAAGGCTGAATATTGTCGCCCTGCTTATTTAACTTACATGCAGAGCACATCACGGGAAACGGCAGGCTGATGAAGCACAAGCTGGAATCAAGATTGCCGGGAGAAATATCAGTAACCTCAAATATGCAGATGACACCACCCTTGTGGCAGAAACTGAAGAGGAACTAAAGAGCCTCTTGATGAAAGTGAAAGAGGAGAGTGAAAAAGTTGGCTCAAAGCTCAACATTCAGAAAATGAAGATCATGGCATCCGGTCTCATCACTTCATGGGAAATAAATGGGGAAACAATGGAAACAGTGACAGACTTTATTTTCTTGGGCTTCAAAATCACTGCAGATGGTGACTGCAGCCATGAAATTAAAAGACACTTGCTCCTTGGAAGAAAAGTTTTGACCATCCTAGACAGCATATTTAAAAGCAGAGACATTATTTTGCCAACAAAGTTCTGTCTAGTCAAAGCTATGGTTTTCCAGTAGTCATGTATAGATGTGAGAGTTGGACTATAAAGAAAGCTGAGTGCCAAAGAATTGATTTTTTTCAACTGTGGTGTTGGAGAAGACTCTTGAGAGTCTCTTGGACAGCAGGGAGATCCAACCATTTCATCTTAAAGGAAATCAGTCCTTAATATTCATTGGAAAGACTGATGCTGAAGCTGAAGCTCCAATACTTTGGCCACCTGATGCAAAGAACTGACTCATGGAAAAGACCCTGATGCTGGAAAAGATTAAAGGCAGGAGGAGAAGGGGATGACAGAGGATGATGGCTGAATGGCATCACCGACTCAATGGACATGATTTTGAGTAAGCTCCGGGAGTTGGTGATGGAGAGGGAAGCCTGGGGTGCTGCAGTCCATGGGCCTGCAAAAAGTTGGACATGACTGGGCGACTGAACTGAACTAATTACCTAAAACAGTGCCTGGCAAATGTGTGGTAGACACTCCATTAAATTTGTTGAATAAGTTGATTATGGTAAATTGGCTTTTTATTGAAGAAAAAAAAACATATTATTAACAAAGTATTTGCAATTCACAATTATTGAATAATAAAAAACTTCCCACTCTGATTTCAAACTCATTGACTTTTTTCCCCCATCCACCTCCCTCAAAAGATTTATGGAAGACCTTCAATACTCAAGGCTTAAAGGTAAGCCGTAAGGTTCCAGGTTAATTTGAGTTAGCACGTGAGTGGAAAACTTGAAGAGCATTTTTTAATTGCCTTCATCTAGGAAAACAAACCCACTTTTGCTCTCAGGCTAATTGTCCACTCTCAGGTGCAAAGACATGGGAACTAGAATGTTCCTACAGTATCAAAATTGTCTCCAGAACTTTGGTTCAGTATCAAAATTCTCTCCTGCTGTTTAGTGCATATGTCAGTTAGGCAAACTCATTCCTGGATCTGAAGCTTTTCCTGACATCATGACCTTGACCATGGCCCATGACTCTGACACAGACTCCCTGGTCTCCTAGTGATGCTTTTTAGTCCTTGCTTTCTAATCTCCTTGCTCTCTAGGTTTTTTGTCTGTGCACACTCATACTCTCAGTTTGTCCCTTGAATCTTAGCTGGTTTTCCAAATATTGACCTGTGTGATATAGATCCCCTTCATGAGTCATGGCCTTGTTGTGGTGAAGGGGCTTGCATAACCCGATGAAGCTATGAGCCATGTTGTGTAGCCACCCAAAGCAGATGGGTCATAGTGGAGAGTTCTAACAAAATGTGATCCACTGGAGGGGCGAATGGAAAGCCACCCCAGTACATTTGCCCTGAGAACCTCATGAACTGCATAAGAAGACAAAAATATACGACACCAAAAGATGAGTCTCCCAGTTCTGAAGGTGTCTGATATGCTACTGGGGAAGGGCAGAGAACTACTAATAGCCCCAGAAAGAATGAAGTTGCTTGGCCAAAGCAGAAATGACAACAGGAAACAACAGAAGGGCAAAGACTAGAGATCTCTTTAGGAAAATTGGAAATATCAAGTGAACATTTTGCCCAAAGATAGACACAATAAAGGACATAAATGGTAGAGACCTAGTAGGCCATGAAGAGATCAAGAAGAGATGGAAAGGATGCACAGAAGAACTGTATAAAAAAGATCCAAATGAACTGGATTGCTATGATGATATGGTCAGCCACCCAGAACCAAACATTCTGGAGAGCAAAGTGGGCCTTAGGAAGCACTGCTGTTAATAAAGCTAGTGGATGCAATGGAATTCCAATAGAACTATTCAAAACCCTAAACCCTAAAGGATGATGACTTCAAGGTGTTGTATTCAATATGTCAGCAAATCTGAAAGACCCAGCAGTGGCCACAGGACTAGAAAAGGTCAATCTTCATCCCAATCCCCAAGAAGGGTAGTACTAAAGAATGAGCTAACCATCGAACTCATCTCTTGTGCTGATAAGGTCATGCTTAAAATCTTGCATGCTAGGCTTCAGTATTATGTGAATCAAGAACTTCCAGATGTCCAAGCTGGGTTTAGAAAAGGAAGAAGAACCAGAGATCAAATTGCCAACATTCACTGGATCACAGAGAAAGCTAGGAAATTCTAGCAAAACACCTACCTCTGTTTCATTGACTATCGCAGTCTTTGTATGGATCATAATAAACTGTGGAAAGTTCTTAAAGAGATGGAAATAACAGACCATCTTACCTGTCTCCTGAGAAATTTGTATGTGGGTCAAAAAGCAATAGTCTAGAACCCTGTATGGAAAAACCGATTGGTTCAAGATTGAGAAAGGAGTATGACAAGGCTGTTTGTATCATCCTGTTTGTTTAATCTATACACTGAGCACATCATGAGACATGCCAGGCTGGATGAGTTACAAGCTGGAATCAAGATAGGCAGGAAAAACATCAACAACCTCAGATATGCAGATGATTCAACCCTAATGGCAGAAAGTGAAGAGGAGCTAAAGAGCCTCATGATGAGGGTGAAGGAGGAGAGTGAAAGAGCTGGCTTAAAACTAAATATTACAAAAACCTAAGACCATGGCATCTGTCCACATTCAGTTCAGTTCAGTTCAGTTGCTCAGTCGTGTCCGACTCTTTGCGACCCCATGAATCACAGCACACCAGACCTCCCTGTCCATCACCAACTCCTGGAGTTCACTCAAACTCACATCCACTGAGTCAGTGATGCCATCCAGCCATCTCATCCTCTGTCGTCCCCTTCTCCTCCTGCCCCCAATCCCTCCCAGCATCAAAGTCTTTTCCAATAAGTCAACTGTTCGCATGAGGTGGCCAAAGTATTGGAGTTTCAGCTTTAGCATCATTCCTTTCAAAGAACACCCAGGGTTTATCTCCTTTAGAATGGACTGGTTGGATCTCCTTGCAGTCCAAGGGACTCTCAAGAGTCTTCTCCAACACCACAGTTCAAAAGCATCAATTCTTCAGCTTTCAGCCTTCTTCACAGTCCAACTCTCACATCCATACATGACCACTGGAAAAACCATAGCACTGTCCCCATTACTTCATGGCAAATAGAGGACAGAAAGGTAGAAGTATTAACAGATTTCCTCCTCTTGGGCTCTAAAATCACTCCAGATGGTGACTGCAGGCATGAAATCAGAAGATGTTTACTTCTTGGCAAGAAAGCTAGACAAACCTATGCAGTGTGTTGAAAAGCAGACATTACTCTGCTGAAAACATCCATATAGTCAAGGCTATGGTCTTCCCAGTGGTATGTGTGATTGTGAGAGCTGGACCATAAAGAAGATGGGTTGGGGGGCGGGGGGGCCAAAGAATTGGTGCCTTTGAATTATGGTGCTGCAGAAAACTCCCCAGAGTCCCTTGGACAGCAAGGAGATTAAACCAGTCAATCTCAAGGGAAATCAATCCTGAATACTTGTTGGAAAGACTGAAGCTGAAGCTGAAACTCCAGTATTTTGGTCATCTGATGTGAACACCTGACAGACTGGAAAAGTCCCTGATGCTGGAAAAGATCGCGAGCAGAAGAAGAGGGTGTCAGAGGATGAGGTGGCTGGATGGCATCACTGATGCAATGGACATGACCTTGGGCAAACCTCAAGAGATACTGAAGGACAGAGAGGCCTGGTGTGCTGCAGTCCATGGGGTCACAAAGAGTTGGACACAACTGGGAGACCAAACAGCAATGATAAATATAGAGGTGTATCCCAAAGATCCCCCTTCTAAGAATACTTGTTGACCAACTTAGCAGCAGCAGCAGCAGCAGCTGTAACAAGTGCAGGTAGAAAGCAGTCTCCACTCCCAACCCCATCAGGGACTGCTTCAGCTACAAAGAACAATCTGCCCAGGGCAACAGGCTTCCCTGAGAAAGCAGGTACTTCATGACGACCCAGTGATGGACCCACCAAGGAGCAGTTCTTGCTCCAGACTCCCTGCAGATTGGCCAAGTTGTTGCCAGGCATATATCACAAGCCAAATTCTCCCTCTGTCCAATTCTTCTCCCTCCTCTTTCTCCTTCATCAGCATTGATCTCTAAAAATTATCATGTGTCTCCACACATGATCTCAATATCTACTCCTGGAGAATCCAATAATAACAACCTCCAACATTCTCAGCTAATAGAAATGTCAAGATTAAGAAAGCTGAAGGGGTAGAAAGTGAAGTACAACATATATGAGTGTTACTCAGAGAGCAGTATATTATACATGAGAGACTTATCTACCACTGAAACCATGCTAGTAACACTTAAGAGTCCTCATTGTATTATGCGTTCTCAACATCAGCTAATAATATAAGAAAGCTACTTTGCTCTCTTAAGACTTTGAGCCAAAACTTTCTTCTAACTCACACTCTGGAAAATCTTCCTTTAGGTTGATAATTCTTCTACAAAAATAATAATAATAATAGGACTTCTCTGGTAGTCCTCTGGTTAAGAATCTGCCTGCCAGTGCAGGTGACACTAGTTGAATCCCTAGTCTAGGAAGATTCCACATACAGCAAAGCAACTAAGCCTGTATGTCGCAACTACTAAAGCCCGAGGACCCTATCGTGCGTGCTTTGCAACAAGAGAAGCCTCCACAAGGAGAAGCCCATGAATTGCAATCAGAGAGCAACCCTCCATGGCAACTACAGAAAGCTTACACAGCAACAAAGGCCTGGTGCAGTCAGAGATTAAATAAACAAACCTTTCTTTTAAGTTCTAAAAAAAATGAAAACCGATCAGTTCTGGAGATGATCGAAACATGGTTTAGGTTCTGAATCAAGACATAGGAAAACTAAACTTACTGTCTCAGAGAATTTATAAGAACACCATCCGGATATTCTTATATTAGCAACATTCATTTGTCAAAAATTACTTTCAACTAAATGCCTTTCCATTTTAAAACAATTTTAGAATATAGTGGGCCTTTTTTTACTTCTAAGATATAATGAACTTGGTAATATTTCTGCCGCTGGTTTGTACCACCTTCTGTTAGCTTCTGTTAGTAATCATTTATTTACTCCCCTCATTGTGATATTTCCCTATATTATTCAAGGTAAAACTTTCTTTGAGCCAATGTATCTAATATCTGGGAGACACCTTATCTAGATCCAAAACCACGCAAAGGCCTCCCCTTTGCCTGAGGGTGAATATAGTTAACATTTGCCAAAACCCCTCTAGTCACCATGCAACCCTTCTGAGTGGCTGATTTCTGTGCCAAGCTCATTCGGTTTAGACCCTTATGAGAGGTTCTAAATTCCAAAGGCTGCTTGTTTGAAAATTCATGAGGTTCTCAATGATGCAGTTCCTTTTTTGGCTGCCCCATTGCTGGGTTCGTTCAGACAACAAGCTGCTTAGGGATGGATAATTTTTCCTCTTGGCTGCCAAAACCCACAGGGCAGGAGGTTGGTATTTCACTGCTATTGTAGAATTTTCAGAAGTTTGGAAAACAGAGAATTTTATTTTTTGTTTTGTTTTGATAGAGGACATTTTGACAATGGATTTGGCAGTGATACAAAAATCTCCATGCTTGTTAACCAGAATAACATTTGCAGCCATCTGGCTTGCATGTAGCACTCTCTGAGTAAGATAGATATAAAAGCAACAAGCAATTAAGAGGTTTAAAATGGTTTTCCCATTAGTTTCTGAACTATCTCATGATAAAGATATAACAGGTAATGGAAGGATTGCTGATTCTTTGTCAGCATATTTCCCATCATAATAAAAATTGTCTGCTGCTGCTGCTGCTGCTGCTGCTGCTAAGTCACTTCAGTCGTGTCCGACTCTGTGTGACCCCTTAGACGGCAGCCCACCAGGCTCCCCCATCCCTGGGATTCTCCAGGCAAGAATACTGGAGTGGGTTGCCATTTCCTTCTCCAATGCATGAAAGAGAAAAGTGAAAGTGAAGTCGCTCTGACACCTCCATTATTTCTTTATTTATCAGTCTCCCTTTACCACCGTGATTCTTCCAGATTTCTGGACTTGGATTTTCCTTTTGTCCTAAACATAACATCCCCAATCATGACAAACCACAAAATCCATTAAAATCTACTACATGCCCTGCTGCTGCTGCTAAGTCGCTTCAGATGTGTATAAGAGACAGCTGTTAGCTTCTGTTAGTAATCATTTATTTACTCCCCTCATTGTGATATTTCCCTATATTATTCAAGGTAAAACTTTCTTTGAGCCAATGTATCTAATATCTGGGAGACACCTTATCTAGATCCAAAACCACGCAAAGGCCTCCCCTTTGCCTGAGGGTGAATATAGTTAACATTTGCCAAAACCCCTCTAGTCACCATGCAACCCTTCTGAGTGGCTGATTTCTGTGCCAAGCTCATTCGGTTTAGACCCTTATGAGAGGTTCTAAATTCCAAAGGCTGCTTGTTTGAAAATTCATGAGGTTCTCAATGATGCAGTTCCTTTTTTGGCTGCCCCATTGCTGGGTTCGTTCAGACAACAAGCTGCTTAGGGATGGATAATTTTTCCTCTTGGCTGCCAAAACCCACAGGGCAGGAGGTTGGTATTTCACTGCTATTGTAGAATTTTCAGAAGTTTGGAAAACAGAGAATTTTATTTTTTGTTTTGTTTTGATAGAGGACATTTTGACAATGGATTTGGCAGTGATACAAAAATCTCCATGCTTGTTAACCAGAATAACATTTGCAGCCATCTGGCTTGCATGTAGCACTCTCTGAGTAAGATAGATATAAAAGCAACAAGCAATTAAGAGGTTTAAAATGGTTTTCCCATTAGTTTCTGAACTATCTCATGATAAAGATATAACAGGTAATGGAAGGATTGCTGATTCTTTGTCAGCATATTTCCCATCATAATAAAAATTGTCTGCTGCTGCTGCTGCTGCTGCTGCTGCTAAGTCACTTCAGTCGTGTCCGACTCTGTGTGACCCCTTAGACGGCAGCCCACCAGGCTCCCCCATCCCTGGGATTCTCCAGGCAAGAATACTGGAGTGGGTTGCCATTTCCTTCTCCAATGCATGAAAGAGAAAAGTGAAAGTGAAGTCGCTCTGACACCTCCATTATTTCTTTATTTATCAGTCTCCCTTTACCACCGTGATTCTTCCAGATTTCTGGACTTGGATTTTCCTTTTGTCCTAAACATAACATCCCCAATCATGACAAACCACAAAATCCATTAAAATCTACTACATGCCCTGCTGCTGCTGCTAAGTCGCTTCAGATGTGTATAAGAGACAGCTGTTAGCTTCTGTTAGTAATCATTTATTTACTCCCCTCATTGTGATATTTCCCTATATTATTCAAGGTAAAACTTTCTTTGAGCCAATGTATCTAATATCTGGGAGACACCTTATCTAGATCCAAAACCACGCAAAGGCCTCCCCTTTGCCTGAGGGTGAATATAGTTAACATTTGCCAAAACCCCTCTAGTCACCATGCAACCCTTCTGAGTGGCTGATTTCTGTGCCAAGCTCATTCGGTTTAGACCCTTATGAGAGGTTCTAAATTCCAAAGGCTGCTTGTTTGAAAATTCATGAGGTTCTCAATGATGCAGTTCCTTTTTTGGCTGCCCCATTGCTGGGTTCGTTCAGACAACAAGCTGCTTAGGGATGGATAATTTTTCCTCTTGGCTGCCAAAACCCACAGGGCAGGAGGTTGGTATTTCACTGCTATTGTAGAATTTTCAGAAGTTTGGAAAACAGAGAATTTTATTTTTTGTTTTGTTTTGATAGAGGACATTTTGACAATGGGTTTGGCAGTGATACAAAAATCTCCATGCTTGTTAACCAGAATAACATTTGCAGCCATCTGGCTTGCATGTAGCACCNCAAAGTCTGAGCAGTTGTGCTAAAAGTAAAGAGTAAAGTGAGGTAGGATTTGAGGAAAGATGCTTACTTTCCCCCTTCCAGCTTGCTCCTTAAAGTCCTGTCCTGCCTGCCTAGGGAACATGGTCTGCTAGTAACCTGCAGAAGAGGCTTTGGGCTGCCGCATATTTTGCACGTTTCACATAAAGTAACATATTTTTATCCAGGGCTTTCAGAGACTTCTCACTTAGTTGTCAGGTTCAGAAAACCCAGAGCTGGAGGAGATCAGACAGGAATTTTCCAAAACACATTAGCATGTTGGAGGATGATGTAAATGGCAGCATGAATTGCCCCTATGCTTGAGCGCGTTTTGCAGCACAGCTAAGATATTAACAAGGGATGGTTTCATGCACTTGGTCTAGTGATTTACGAACTTGCTTCCTGATTTAATAGAGTGCTAGAAAGGATTGTTGTTATACCAACTAAAAGAATCATAAAATGGTAATGAATGTTATGAAACTTCATGAATATTTCATCTGAAGACAGGCTGTCAGATTTATCTTGAGGTTAAAGAGCACATAGGCCATAAATCAGGTTTGAGATGGAGCTGCTTGAAGTTCATAGTTGGTGAAAACTGTTTACATGTTAGGCAAGGCTATGTGTGGGTGTTTATTATTTTACTGGCATGTTAAAACCCAGTTAACCTAAGATAAAGAAAAAACTTCAGGTTTAAAATATAGCACTTTAAAAAGAATTAGCAAAGTTGCTAGGAAAGCACTAGGATTTTTTTTTTTTAAGAAAATTGACTTTATTGTAATTTTCCCATTGAATTTATTAAGTATTCAATGTTAACATCAATATTCAATAAAAAGGTATTGGAAAAGCCTTTTTATTGAAAGCTTGTAATAGTTGAAGTGTATTGAATGTGTGTTTTTTGGGAAGAGGATGGAAAGGGANAGGAAAGCACTAGGATTTTTTTTTTTTAAGAAAATTGACTTTATTGTAATTTTCCCATTGAATTTATTAAGTATTCAATGTTAACATCAATATTCAATAAAAAGGTATTGGAAAAGCCTTTTTATTGAAAGCTTGTAATAGTTGAAGTGTATTGAATGTGTGTTTTTTGGGAAGAGGATGGAAAGGGAGGTGGGGAAGGAAGTAAAGGAGGGCATAGACCATGCCTCCAAACCCTGTAAGAGAGTTGAGGGGGTAGGGCTGGGAAATCAAATTTTTTTTTTTTTAAGATGTTGAACATAACCAATGCTCTTGAATGGTGGAAAAGAAGACAAATAAATAAATACATTCTCTAAGAACAGAGTAAGATTGAGACAACTATCCTGAAGAATTTCCTAAGAGGAATAGAGTAGTTTTGAACGGTAGATGAAAAGATCTCTTTATGAAGGTCTTGAAAATAAAAATTATCCTTCATTTTAAAGAAGAGGCTTACATTCTAAAGAAATATTACTATGCATGTCTTCATCCTCATCCTACTCAATACCTAGAATATGTTGTATTAAAATAATAATTAATATTGATTAAGGAAATACAATCTACCATCCTTACATGTTTTATCTATTAGCTTATGAGGACCCTGTATGCAAGACAGCAAAAGAGACACAGATATGTAGAGCGGACTTATGGACTCTGAGGGAGAAGGAGAGGGAGAGGGAG
>SJYX01018662.1:373049-383213 GCA_006410675.1 Oreotragus oreotragus
AAGAGTTGACTCATTGGAAAAGACTCTGATGCTGGGAGGGATTGGGGGCAAGAGGAGAAGAGGACAACAGAGGATGAGATGGCTGGATGGCATCACTGACTCGATGGATGTGAGTTTGAGTGAACTCCAGGAGTTGGTGATGACAGGGAAGACTGGCGTGCTGCAATTCATGGGATCACAAAGAGTCAGAGACGGCTGAGCGACTGAACTGAACTGAAGAGATAAGAGATGAGGAGAAATAAGGAGAGAAATATAAACAGTCATGCATGGACCTATCCTAAAAGAATCTATAGCCTACAAACAGAAATGAGATATGCATACACACTCATGCATACTGTAAAGTTAAAGATGATGAATGTAAAAAGATGAAGCAGGATGATATACAAAGATAATTATTGCCATTAAAGTCAGCCAACACTGGATCTGATTTTCAGCTCCACCAGTGTGACTCTTGACAAGTTAAACAATTTGGTTTAATTTCCTTTTTGCTATAGAATGAGTGTAATAGTGTACACCATTTATAATTGTTATGGTGCTAAATGAAGTAACGTGTACATGACGTGACTCAGTACCAAGGTCCAAGAATCTGCTCTGTAATAGTGACTATGATCATTATAAGAAGAGAACTAATAAAGCACCATCAAATTGCACAGGAAGGAGAAATAATTTTAAGAAACACTATAGAAATAAAATGTATACAACTTGTAGGAGGTAAAAACTTATTAGAGGTAAGGGGGAAAGGAGGCAAGGTTGAAAGTTTTGAAGACAAGTATATTAAATGGTGGTGCCATTAACAAAATAAAAGCGAGGAGGTGGGAGGATGAAATTAACCCATGATGGGAACTGCTGTTTGCAGAAAATGTCATCACTAGTCTTTACCCATCTTGCATTTAACCAAGTATTTTTTTGATGTTTAAAAATAAGAAGAACATAAAAGTCCTTATCCATGGGTCTTATTTAAGCAAATTAAATTACAAGCTCAACAAAAGTGATACAATATGAGATGTACTTTTACAAAACTTCACCTGCACAGGCCCCCTCGGACCATGCAGCTGGTTCAGAATCACCTGACTGTGCAAGAAAAGGACTTTGACAGATTTGAAAAACCTGGCTGCTTAAGGAACAAATTTTATTGTACCCACCTAACCAAAAATGAATCGAAAACTTCCAAATTCTCCATGCTAAAAGAAAACACGAGTCTTCAAATATAACATGATGTAAGCTTAGGTTGGAAGCTATTTGAATGCTGAAATCCTCTATTACATGAAGAGGCCTACAACGAACAGAAAACCCCCCAGGTGATTTCACAAAGCACCAGTGATTTTCAACTTGGTAACCTCCAGGAATGCTGCTAAAGGCAAATTACTGGGTAAAAGGATTTTTCTTTTCCTTGCAGATAAGTTCTTGGCCAACATCCAAACACTTCATATATTTTGCATTCTTTTAATTTTTCTTCAGAGGAGCTTGGCACAATTATCTTAAAATTGTTCAAAATGTAAAGCTACTTTAAAATACTTCCTCCAGTGTGTTAATAGAGAAAACACTCATGTCTGAACTAGCCTTAGTAACATATCCAGGAAATAAATGAACTGACTGATCATATGAACAGTTTTTCGCACAGGAAGTTGACTAAATGGGTTGACTCTGCCAGGTCACAGCAAATAGAAGCAGATTCTCCAACAGACTATATCACCTCTGGAAAAAGAAAGCACCTTAAAAAAACATTACTGCAGTTTTCTAGTCTTTGGACTTCATCCTAAAACACATACGATTGTTTTCTTGTTTTTCAGCTTCCCTAAAAGTAATATGCATTGCTCTTTCTAACTGTAGTTATCTGGGTAGAGTTCTGAAAGTGTCTAGAATCCTACCTCTTTCATACAGAAAAATGAAGTAATATAGTCATGGAGCCACACATCCATAAACAATGGGATATAACTCTCCAGGAAGTGTTAAAGTTTCTTTGAGAATGTGGCTCCACAGAAAATTCTCCCCAAGGGAAAAAATCAATCTCATGTGATATGTTGAGGGAAGTCCTTTATATTTTGATTTAACATTCATTAGTTCCTTTTTGGAATTTTGAGTCTGTTCTAATGAAGTGGATGAACCTAGAGCCTAATATACAGAGCGAAGTAAGTCAGTCGGAAAGAGAAGAATGAATATCATATATTAATGCATCTATATGGAATCTGGAAAGATGGTACTGATGAACCTATCTGCAGGGTAGCAATGGAGATGCAGATACAGAGAATAGTTATGGACTTAGTATAGGAAGGAGAGGATGAGATGAATTGAGAGAAGAGCATGGAAACATATACCTTACCAAATGTAAAATAGGTAACCAGTAGGAATTTGCTGTATCATGGCAGGGAGGTCAGACCAGTGCTCTGTGACAACCTAGAGGGGTGGGATGGGGTGGGAGGTGGGAAGGAGGTTCAAGAGGGAGGGGACATATGTATACCTATGGTACCACTCCAGTACTATTGCCTGGAAAATCCCATGGACAGAGGAACCTGGTAGGCTACAGTCTATGGGGTCACAAAGAGTCGGACACGACTGAGCGACTTCATTCAATAGAATGTTTCCAGGTTTCCTTTTCTTCAGTTTTACTGAGGTTTGACTGACAAAATTGTAAGATATTTAAAGTGTACATTATGGTGATTTACGTATACATTAAGAAAAGATTCCTTCTACCTAGTAAATCAGCATATCTATCACCTCACATGTCAATCTCCATGTGTGTGAGACAGAAAAAGTTGTTCTCTCTTAGCAAATTTCAACTATAAAAAATAGAGTTTTGAAGTCAATATTAGGAGCAATGAGTCATCTACTGTCCCATTATCCATTAAAGCAAAATAATCCATTCAAAACTTAGCAGTTTAAAACAACAGTTTATTGTTTTTAAAGTCTCTCAATTGACCAGATTCAGCTGGGACATTCTTCGGCTTCATGTAGCATTGGCTGGGTTCACTCATTCAGCTGCATTCAGCTGACAATTGAGCTTGACTGAAAGGTTCAAGAAAGCTTTTACTCATAAGTCTGGCACTTTGATGCTCTCTATGTGGTTGTTCCACATGTCTAGCTTGGACTTCCTTGTAACACGGTGGTCTCAGGATAGTCAGACTTTTGCACACAGCTGGCTTCAAGAGGTATAAAGTGGAAGCTGCCAGTCTCCTTAAGTACTAGTCCTATCGTTGGCATAGCATCACTTGAGCTCCATTCTGTTGGGCAAAGGAAGTCATAAGCTCAGCTCAAATTCAAGAGGAACAGACTCTACCTCTTGATTGGTAGAACAACATGAATATAGAAGAAAGGCGGGGAGACTATCTAGCGCATCTACTGAAATTCAGATTTCAAGAGTCTATTTTAAAAATTAGACCAGAAGTACTCTCAGACTTCTTAATTATCATGGTGGAGGTCGTATTAGCTGCTCAGTCATATCCAACTCTTTGTGATCCCGTAGACTGTAACCCACCAGGCTCCTCTGTCCTTGAAATTCCCCAGGCAAGAATACTCACCTTCTCAAGATCTTCCCAACTCAGGATTTGAATCCAGGTCTCCCTCACTGCAGGCAGATTCTTTACCACCTCAGTCACTACTAGACAATAATTGGTTTTTCCAAAATATTAATCTGTCTAAAGCCCATGTAACACTATATGTTAAAAATTCATGTATTAATCTGCCTGTGATCTTTAATGGACATTTACTAATTTTAACACTGAAATTAATCCTCTTATTTCAAACTTATTGTCTTTCCCTCACTTTGCTTCCAATTTTCACCGGCCTTTTCTTCTTCAGTTAACATTTTCCCCTGGAATACAATTTGAAACCAAGCAGAAAATGAAAATTGAAAGCAAATTTATAATTTGTTTACACGTATGATCTACTCAATCTAGTCAAAACCAATCAGCCATCCAGAAGGTCAAAGCTCTGAGCTTTGCATAGCCTGAGAAGTTGCCAGGCAGTGTTTCTCTCTCTCCATCTCACTCAAAGTAACTCCAGTTTTCAATTATCCACACCAGTCATGTTCCCAATTGACAAGAGTAACTAACAGGTTACTTTATATTTAATAAGTACTTAATAAGTGTCAATCACAAAATATTTTTTACAAATAAATCAAACAGAGTCAGCCTAGTCCTTTTGTGNGTAACTCCAGTTTTCAATTATCCACACCAGTCATGTTCCCAATTGACAAGAGTAACTAACAGGTTACTTTATATTTAATAAGTACTTAATAAGTGTCAATCACAAAATATTTTTTACAAATAAATCAAACAGAGTCAGCCTAGTCCTTTTGTGTAAAAACACTGATCAAGGTCCTAAAATATGCTAGCCATTGGGAATATAAAAGTATATGATCTCCTTTTCAAGGTTTCAGAAAGCTAGGGAAGCACAAAATACCGCTGGAGGTTTCTGGTGTTGTTTTCTTGAATCTTTAGTAATATGAGTCAATATGACCTCTCATCAAAGCTTCCATTTATAATGCTTTCAGTATCCTCAAGTGAGATCAAACCAAACAAAACTGCTGGATGGACATAAGAATATTTAACAATAAAAAGTTTCTAAATTAAAGCCAGAATTAAATACAGACACAGTTTTCTCATCTGCAGATCACAGATTTGAAAGACAAAAATGTCACACAGAAAAGTTCTCCATAGGTTACTACAAAGTGAGGTGGTCAGCTTCCACAGGATATGAATACTACCTGGAGGGCTTGGTTTATTGATTAATTCAATACATATTTACTGAGCACTTCTGTGCCAGCTTTGGCTGCGTATACAATGTAAAATGACTTCCCTTGTGACTCAGATGGTAAAGCGTCTGCCTATAATACGGGAGACCTGGGTTCAATCCCTGGGTTGGGAAGATCTCCTGGAGAAGGAAATGGCAACGCACTCCAGTATTCTGGCTTGGAAAATCCCATGGACGGAGGAGCCTGGTAGGCTACAGTCCATGGGGTTGCAAAGAGTCGGACATGACTGAGCGACTTCACAACGTAAAATAAAAAAAGATGCAATCTCTGCTTTCACAGAGAATCCTGTCTAATGGTAAATACAGACATGCAAGTAGTTACATTTAGTGTGATGTATTTTAGAAGCAATATGAAGTCCCATGGGAGCATAAAATAGGGTTCTCTATTCCAGGGCTGGGTGATCAGAAAAGATGAGCATAAGTGTGTTAAATAAAAGATTGAGGGCAGGGAAAACAGTGTTTCAGGCAGAAGGAATAGAATTGTGCATAGACCCAGAGTTAAGAAAGGATGTTGTCTTCTGGAAACATAAGAGATTATGTCCAGCAGAAGCACTATTGTGATAGGAAATTGTTGAATGAGAGTGCAGTGTGTGCGTGCTAAGTCTCTTCAGTTAAGTTCAGTTCAGTTCAGTCGCTCAGTCGTGTCCGACTCTTTGTGATCCCATGAATCACAGCACACCAGGCCTCCCTGTCCATCACCAACTCCTGGAGTTCACTCAAACTCACATCCATCGAGTTGGTGATGCCATCCAGCCATCTCATCCTCTGTCGTCCCCTTCTCCTCCTGCCTCCAGTCCCTCCCAGCATCAGAGTCTTTTCCAATGAGTCAACTCTTCGCATGAGGCGGCCAAAGTACTGGAGTTTCAGTTTCAGCATCATTCCCTCCAAAGAAATCCCAGGGCTGATCTCCATCATCCTCGGTCGTCCCCTTCTCCTCCTGCCCCCAATCCCTCCCAGCATCAGAGTCTTTTCCAATGAGTCAACTCTTCGCATGAGGTGGCCAAAGTACTGGAGTTTCAGCTTCAGCATCATTCCCTCCAAAGAAATCCCAGGGCTGATCTCCTTTAGAATGGACTGGTTGGATCTCCTTGCAGTCCAAGGGACTCTCAAGAGTCTTCTCCAACAAGTGTACCTCAAATTCAACATGTGTAAAACTGAATGTCACAATCTTCTCCCAGTGTTATCTATCTCAGTAAATTTTATCTCCCACATTCAATCAATTACCATGTGCTGCAACATTACTATCTCAACTCTATCTTACCTACTATCACCCACTATCATCATTTCTTTTGAGTTTCTGCCATAGCTTTCTATCTGATCTATCATATCCAACTGTTCTCTAGATGACTGTGAGAAAACTCTTGGAAGGGCAACTTAAAACCACTTTCTTTGTGGATAAAATTCTTATTGACATTAGGATTAACAAAGATAAAACTCTATACAATGCCCTTCAGGATCCTGGGTTGATCTGGCTCCTCCCTAACTGTCCCTGTTTCTCACTCTCTTCAGCAGAGCCACCTCTGCCTTCTTCCTATCCCTTGGACTCACTGTGCTCTCTCCCATCACAGGTCCTTTTTCATGGACTTTTCCCCACTGCCCAGAGAATCTTCACAAAGATAGCAGTTAAGCATCAATTCTTCATGGAATCTGAACCTGACCATGAAGTGATGGGACCAGATGCCATGATCTTCGTTTTCTGAATGTTGAGCTCTAAGCCAGCTTTTTCTCATGTCCAACTCTTTGCAACCCCATGGACTGTAGCCCTTCAGGCTCCTCTGTCCCTGAGATTCTCCAAGCAAGAGTACTGGAGTGGGTTGCTATGACCTCCTCCACGGGATCTTCCCAACCCAGGAATCAAACTCATGGTTCTTATGTCTCCTGCAATGGCAGATGGTTCTTTCCCACTAGCACCCCTGAGAAGCCATGAGAGCACAGCTTCAGCAGCTATGCTGTTGAATCTTGATGAGTGGGAAAGGGGGATTTTAATTATGTAGGTCTGTTAACATCCTTATTCTAAAGATTTCCATTTATGGAATACACTGTGTATGTTTTTAGCTTTTCACAGCTTATGTATCTGTATTTGAGTATAACACACACACAAGGAACAGGAAGAAAATATATCAACATTTTATCCATGCTGGATGGTGGGATTACAGATGATTTTTTTTCTAAATTTGCTACTTTTAATTTTTTTGTCTTTCCAAAACTTTACACAATGAAAGAAAAGTGAAAGTGCAAGTCACTTAATCATGTTTGACTCTTTGCAACCCCAGAATTATCCAGGCCAGAACACTGCGGTGGGTAGCCTTTCCCTTCTCCAGGGGACCTTCCCAACCCAGGGATCAAACCCAGGTCTCCCGCATTGCAGGTGGATTCTTCACCAGCTGAGTAACAGGACATTTCCTATGCAAGTGTTCTTTATATTTTTTAATGAGATATTTTGTATTTGCAGACAGTTGAATTGAGTGAGTAAGTGACTTTAGAACTGGATTCTTTAAAAGAACAAAAGCAATATTAAGAAACACAGAAAAGCATACATTTTAATGATGTTTCCTACTCACAGAACATAATCCTTAAATTCAGTAAATATGTTTTATATGTATTTTATATATTTTTCACACATAATTTCATATATATGTGATTTGAATCCAACATAACAGAAACTATTTTGTACACTCTGTGAATATCCTGAACACTGCCAGAATTCATCTCTTACACAAAGTACCTCTAAACTTCAGTAAGACATAACTAGAAGTTAACATTTTTCTAACAATTTTCTGTTCATTAGTCACCCCAATTTTTGCCCCATTATTTATTTGTAAATTCTACTTATCAAACTCAAATCCACGAGACCATCACATGGTTCAGAATTTAAACTCAGAGTAGACAGGAAAGCAAACTCCTGTTTAACCTTGTGTGTATGCCTGAGACCACAGAGGATGCACACACAATAAATGTGCCTGGTGACAACTGCAGTAAAGATGCAAGAGTGATGCACGTCCTCGAAAAGCAATAAAAATAAAGATAGCTTTGTCCTCCTAGCTCCATTTCTCAGAGCTGCATTTGTGCCATTTTCCATAATTCTAGGCATGACTGTCAACACAGAAAGGGAATGAGCTAGTCTAAGCTCACACACATAGACGTTCAAAAGCCCCTGGCATATTCAGAACATCAAAATTCATAGCTTAATTTGTTTACTTTAAGGAAACTCACTTGGTTATCAAATATGAAGTGTCACAGCTAAGATTTTAAAAAGAAAGAAAGAAAACCTAACATGCCTGAATTATTAATTATCAGTTTACAGTTTAAGTCTTTACTTGGCAAAACAATTCACTTTTCAAAGATTGTTATAACAAGTCTTAAGCACAGCTAGAGCAAACATTTGTGCTAGTATTAAATCTGGCTATTTCCACATATGCTCACTGTGACTTCAGGCACAGAGCCGTAAGGAGAAAGGCCAGCAGTCACTCATTCACATCATGCTGATAACAGCGATTTGGGTTGGTAGGCGAGCTGTGGCAAAAGAAACATGAATATTAATATTTATACCTTGCCTTTCTCCTGCCTTAAATCTACTGAAGACTTTGTCATATTAATCTTTAGGCTATTCTTGTAAGGAACACAAGTATCAATTTAAAAAGAAGAAGAAAAAGTTAAGGTTTCTGTACTTCTGTTCAAGTAGTGTAGTTCCAATTAAGAAAAATATCTTTGGTATTTGAAGTTCCCAAACTGATATTCCCTGATTGGACAAGAAAAGGTGTTCCAGCTATATACTTTCTGTGTAGCTGCTATCAAATCAACAGCGTGACTTATCCTTCTCCCTGAAGACAGGAAGAAGACTGATCAAATCCAAAAGAGATTGAATGGATTCTCCTACAATAGGAAACTTTGTTCCAGACCCTTAAAATCTAGGGGAGAAAAGAGAGCCATGACTTAATAACTGCATGGTAACTGGAGATGTTAAAGGGATCTGTGTGCTTATTTGCACTATTTCTCTTTCTTGAAGCAGACTACCACCCAAACCATGTTGGGAATATTGTAAGCCACAAGTGGTGAGGCAGGCATCTAATAAATCCAAACCCTTGTGTTCAACTAATGTGTCCTAATGCTTAAAATTATATTTTTATGTCATTCTTAGAAACTGAGAAAAAAGAATGCCTCTAAGATTTCCCTTTCTCCTTCCTTGTTTTCCTTTTTCCTTCTTTCCTTTCTGATTTTCTGAACTAAATTAACTTAATTCATTTGCAAAATCTTTGGGACAATTTACCAAACAATAGTATTTTATGTTCAACAACTTGGCTTGCCCAGTAAAATCTGCTAGTAGAAGGACATAAGGGAAGCATGTAGGAAGTGAGTTCAGATGCTTTCAGATGGAGTGACCCAAGCTCCATCCAGTCATGAGAGCCACTTGTAAATAGAAAGAAGCAGCCAAGAAATTGTAAAAAAACTATTTCAAGCAATGGATCAAAGAGAAATATATAAGGTACACATGAGACATAAGTTATAGGAAGAAGAGAAAGTGCCTTGTAGAATAAATGGTTTAAAATAAGCACTAAAAGATGGATAGGATCTAATAGATAGAGGGGTATCCTCTATGAGCATAGTATGAGTAGCAAGGGAGAGACTAAACTAGTCTAAAGAGAACTAATAATTTTGGAATTTTATGAAGCAACATTAGACAGAAAAAATCAGCCCAGATAAAAGCAGGGTTTGAAATCCTTATCAATTGCAGCAATTACAGTTTTATTTCAGATTAAAAGGAACACTAAAACAGATGTTGCCAGCATTGGATTTGTAATTTCCATCATTATTCTGATACACTGTAAATCCTGCAATATAAGCTTGGAATCTTGAAGAAAAAAACGCTTATGATCACTGGCAAACTTATTCCAAATTGTTCAGCATCTCTATTTGAGTGATACAACATTCATTCTCCTATATATGGTCCAGATACAGGAAGGTAATTTTTCTGTTCAAAAGGAACTCATAAAGCTTTCCATATATTAGAAGTATATTTGCCCCTACAAGTACATCTACTTATACATGAGGGGATTTGAAAAGTCAGTGAGCATATCCAACCATCTTTGACAGAAAAATTAAATAACTATGACATCTTGCATATAAATTCAAACACTTAATGCCAAGTCACTTGCATTTGAAGAGATGAATACTACGTGTTCACAGATTCTTTTTGTTTTTAGAGAATAAAATGGATCACAAATCTATCCACATTCCTTACTTCTTACAAAGAGATTCCTTGTAAAGATAAAGGCCTTTATTTTGTATCACAAGTTACCCAGGAAAAATTTTCACTTGATTGTAAAATATTACCAAATGTCTCAGGTACTTTATAAATACACAGCCCTAAGAGATCTATGAAGACCTACAAGACCTTCTAGAGCTAACACCCAAAAA
>SJYX01018664.1:0-14515 GCA_006410675.1 Oreotragus oreotragus
CGCCCCCTGCCCGCCCCAACAGCTGCTGCCGGCTGCTCCCTGGTCACCTCCCGTGGCCCAGAGAGGGTGAGCAAAAACCTGCTCTCCTGACTTAAGGGGTAATTTACGTGGCAAAGCCCCTGCCCCAAGCTGAGGGTAGATGTGGACGGCATGGGATGTGGCTGCTGGAGCCTGGAGAGTGACAGGCTTCAAAATGGGAACTGGTTTACTCTCCTCGGCTTTGTTCACTTCAATAGCCCACACCACCTGCGAGCACCTAAAGAACTCCCCCCAAACGTGGTGGGTGGCACGGCCACTGACTTTATAATCGTGACCTTCCTTAGGGGCCATTCGTGAAATGCAGCCTGGTGTCACCACACCTGCGGGGGGCCTCCTGTGGGTGCCACGGCCACAGCGGGGTCCCCGGGCCTGCACGCCACCCTGAGGATGGGGAGTCCAGGGGACCTGCTCCAGGGTCCAGCATAGGTGGCGGATTTGGTGTGCTATCTGGGGCGGGGTTGGGGTGGGGAGGCTGGACTCGAAAACTGTGTCCCTCCACTATGCCATGTCTCCTCCGCGGTCCGCACAGTCCACAAACATTGGTGTCCACACAGCGGCGGGTGGCTCTGGTCCACACTGCCAGGGAGCCTTGTGTCACCTTTCTGCTGGCGGGGCCAGGTGGCACCATCTCCTTGAGGTGGTCAGATTCCACGGTGGGGGAGCTGGAGGAGCACTGCCACCCACTGCTGGGGAGGGCACGACACCCAGTCTCCCTGCACTTGTTACTCCTGGAAGTGGCAGGCTGGGGTCCGGTGGGTCCCTGCTCTGGGCGGGGTGGGGGGGCACCTGGGGACAGGTGTCCTCTCTGGTCCCAAACCACCAAGCTTAAGACCGACAGAGTGACAGGGCTGGTTCAGGGGGTGACTTGTCCCTGAGGCCAACTGGTGGTGACAGAGCATCCCCAGGCAGGGCAGCTGGGTGACGGTAAGGCCAGCAGGCCCACGCCACTCTTGGACGGGCTGCTTCGGGGGCATCCCCCAGGCAGGGCAGCTGGGTGACGGTAAGACCGGCAGGGGGGCCAGCAGGCCCACGCCACTTTGGACGGGCTGCTTCAGGGTGAGCATTCCCATTTCCTCTACAGCCAGGACTACCCAGGGCCCATGTTTCTGCTGTGTGCCGGGGTGACACCACCTCCCCCCGGGGGCATGCAGGCATAAGGGAGGGGAGAGCCTGCCTCTCACAAAGCAGTCCCCACTGATGCCAGGCTCTCCCTGCTGCTTGTGAATCCCAAATCCCAGGCGAGGTCTGGGTGGGGGGTGCGTTCAGGATGTGCAAGGGGACGGTGCAGGCCACGGTCAGTCCTGAACCCAAAGGCAGTCTCCTGGCTTCTTGGGGGAGGGTGCTCGGCTTGACGCTGTAAACAAGAGCAAAGCAAGCCCCCAGCCGAGCTCCTGCTGCCCCCAGGCTCCTCCCCGAGCAATGCACCTCACCCCCGAAGGACAGCCAGACTGGGTGCAAGTGAAAAGGGGCAAAATCACCCTGAGCAAGGGGACCCCCAGGTGCTCAGGGCCAGCCCACAGAGCCCGAGTATGGGGCCAGGGAGCTGTGGGCTCAGCTCCTCCTCTGCCTCCAACTCCAGGAGCTATGCTGAGTTCAGAGGCTGAGAGGGTCAAGTTCTCCAGTTTATTTATGGAGAATGCTCCGCTGACGTTGTTGCAGAAGGAATGTGTGGATGTCAACATGCTAATCACCATTACATGCATGTGGATGGCTGGTGGAAGTAACTTCTAAATCCTCAGATTAAATGAAAACCCTCACGGCATCCCTGACGGTGGGGATGTCTGTGATGGTTTCCCAGCCTATTTAGCATGTCTAACCTCTCCCCATTTCCCTACATTTTCTCTAACTCCACTTTAATCTCCTTCAACAAGAGAACGCAGACATGTGCTTTTAACCCATCACTGAAAACGAGGAAGGAAGGCAGGCATCCTTCCACAGAGAACACAGACATGTGCTTTTAACCCACCACTGAAAGCAAGGAAGGAAGCCGGGCGTGGCCCACCGGCTATCTCTGCTCTGCCACAGAAGGCAGCGCGTCAGGCTGCAATGGGGTGGACTTGCACCAACGTGCCCCGCTTCTTGTGGACCAGGGGGACAGTGGTGACAATGACCACGGCATGACCTACCTGGTGGTCCGCCTACCAATGCAGGGGCCACGGGTTCGATCCCTGGTCCTGAAGGGTTCCACGTGCCTCGGGGCAACTAAGCCCGTGTGCCACAACCACTGAAGCCCACGCGCCCCAGAGCCCGAGCTCCAAGACAAGAGAAGCCACCGCGATAACAAGCCCATGCAGCGAGAGAGGAGCCCCGGTCCGCCGGAACTCGAGAAAGCCCATGTGCAGCAATGAAGACCCAGTGCGGCCAAAAATAAGTAAAAAATACACCCCCACAACCATGACACTTGCTATACCTCATTAAAAGACACTTGTTCCTGGGAAGAAAAGTTATGCCCAATCTAGACAGCACATTGAAAAGCAGAGACATCACGTGGCCAACAAACGTCCATCTAGTCAAGGCTATGGTTTTTCCAGTGGTCATGTACAGATGTGAGAGTTGGACTATAAAGAAAGCTGAGTGCCAAAGAGTTGATGCTTTTGAACTGTGGTGTTGGGGAAGGCTCTTGAGAGTCCCTTGGACTGCAAGGAGATCCAACCAGTCCATCCTAAAGGAAATCCAATCCTAAAGAAAATCCAATCCTGAATATTCATTAGAAGGACTGATGTTGAAGCTGAAACTCCAATACTTTGGCCACCTGATGCAAAGAATGGACTCATTTGAAAAGACCCTGAAGCTGGGAAATATTGAAGTCGGGAGGAAAAGGGGACGACAGAGGGTGAGATGGTTGGTCCATCATTGACTTGATGGACGTGACTTAGAGTAAACTCTGGGCGTGGGTGATGGATGGGGGGCTTGGTGTGCCGCAGTCCATGGGCTCGCAGAGAGCTGAACACGACGGAGCGACTGAACTGATGCCTAACCGGGCAGCTGCCACAGCAAGTGCTGCCCTGAGCCATTTCCGTGACTGTCTCAGTGACACCAGTAAATGCTACGTTTTCATTATTAATACTCTCCTGGTTTTACAGAAGAGGAAACTGAGGCTCAGAAAGGTTACGTGGAAAAACTGAGGATGCTACCCCTGCCAAGCTCTGCTCAGAGCGCCCGACATCAGCACACTGTACTCTTTTTTTTTTTTTTAACACACTGTACTCTAAACAAACACATTTTTGGCCCTTCGTGGGAAGAGAGTTACTGGCTGTGCCACTGGGCTCTCTTCTATTTCATCCTGCCCGGCCACCTGAAGGCCCGGGTGGGGTCAGGACCCAGGTTGACGGGCCTCCCAGGTACCACTGTCCCCACCAGCCCGAGGACAGGGGCCATGGACTTTGCGTCATAACGGAGAGAGCCTGGAGTACGCCGCGCGAGATCTCCGTCTTGTCTTGGGCAGGTAACTTCGCCTCTCTGAGCCTCAAGTTCTGACCCATGAGATGGGGAGGAATGTTGTCACCTGGTCAGCCCGTGGTGAGAATCAGTGATGATGGAGGTAAAGTCCAGGCCCAGGGCCTGGACTTTAAGCACGTGGCAGGTGCTTAAATAAACGGGGCTCTGGCTACAGCCCAGGAGGACGGGCGGGGAGAGAAGGGCTGACATTCACAGCTGTCCCGTCTCTGGCACTGGCCACCCACCCCCACTCACCCACGGTGATGGGCACTTGCTGTCTATGGTGTTTTTCACACCTGTTCCTTTAGTGTTCATGAGACAGGTTTTCCTGTTATCCAAGCTTTAGGCAGAGAAGGGACGTACCCCTGGCCCCCTCACCCCTTAAAGTCTGTGCGACCTTGTCCATCCTGAAAGGTCACAGGCCGGCTCCCTGCTTCACAGCCTGCAGCCAGAGCAGGTCTCTGCAAAGGCTGTCCGGACAGGCTCGCCGGCGCCACCCTGTGGGGACCCCACACAAAGGCAGTCTGGGCGGGGTGGGGGGGGCATCACCTCACTTTCAGCCAGGGCTGACCTAGGGCTCCACCCACACGTGTTTTTCTGATGTGGCAGCCGGTCATTGTTCTACCCCTCTCAAAATCTATAGATGACAGTCAGCTTGGGGTTTTACGATTTACTGAAAATCTAAGACAAAGGGGGACTTTTTTGTCTTGTTTTTGCTGTGACAGGTTTAGAAATTTGTTGTACTATATTGATTCAATTTTCCTTGATTTCAGCCATATCTCAATAATGCAACCTGCTTCTGCTAGCTGGGTACACGAGAGAACACCCAGAGGAGCTGAGAATATTGAAATGGCTCTTCCATTTCCATCTCTGAGACAAATGTCCCTCTCCGAGGAGAGCCGGCTGCAAGCATGTGACCGCTTAACAACCGTCTCCACACGGGAAGGCGACACGCACGCCGGCGCTGTCTGACGAAAGTGGGGAGACCACCGGGAGAGCCGACCCCCAGTTTCGTTCCGTTATCGCCAGTCTCTTTCCTCAGAGGTGTCACATGTGCTTCCAAATCCTGGGATCTCTTTTTATTAGGAAAACATCCAAACTCTTTCTAACCAGGCCGCCAAATGGGGTTTGGCTTTATCAAGCACAATGGAATGTGTCTTGATCCTTCCTCTAAATCATGAAATGGCTCGGACATTTCCTCAAACCCCTACTGGAGGCAAATAATAAAACTGAAGGAGAAAGAGCCAACTCCGCGCCCTGGCCCCAACCTCTGCCTTCTTTAAGCTGAGACCTCTTTTTAACAAAATGAAGCAGCGTTGACTGTTCTGTGTTATCATGTAAAACCCTCTGTCTTATTACTCTAAGTCATACACACATTAAAAAGTGAGTTTTTTTCTTAGGAGTAAACGTGAGTGAAAGCGTCTTTCTCAGAGGGCCGCCCCACCCTGAGGTCCCTTCTTGCCGGCCAGCGAGGACCTGGGCCCCACCTGCCCCATTCTGGGGAGCTTGCTTACCTCTTTTTCAATTTCTGCCAGAGATTTGATGGTGATTCCCAGGAGATCAAAGGGCTGCATCTGAAAATACATCAAGTCATCCTTTTACATGGCTGGAAAAAGTGCTGCTTCACATTTGCTTTTCTTCACAACTGCAACACTTCAAACCCCACTGTGATCTGGTGTTTTCTCCACTCCTTTCCCACAGAAACCATCAGGATGACTCCACAGTGCTGCGTGAGCAGACTCAGAAAACCTGGCTGCCACCGGGTCCCTTCTGGTGGGGACTCCTGCTTAGGCACCCGGGTCGGGGGTGGGGGCCGTCACAGCTCTCCTGAAAGACCGTCACTGTCATCAATAACTTCTGCCTCCCGTCTCTCTCTGACTGCCCCCCTCCACCGCCCCGGAAAGACCAGTATGCTCTTTCTGCAGCCAGGGGGATGCAGGTGCCCACGGCTTCACTACACTGCCCTGACCACCCCCGCCTGTGTGTTGGAACGGGTCTGAGGAACTCTGGGGAGGCAGGCAGCCCATCTCTTCTTGCCTGGGACTCCTTAGCATCAGGGAAGGGGGTGGAGGGAATTCTGCTGCTGTTGCTGCTGCTAAGTCACTGCAGTCGTGTCCGACTCTGTGTGACCTCATAGACAGCAGCCCACCAGGCTCCCCCATCCCTGGGATTCTCCAGGCAAGAACACTGGAGTGGGTTGCCATTTCCTTCTCCAATGCATGAAAGAGAAAAGTGAAAGTGAAGTCGCTCAGTCTGTCCGACTGTTAGCAACCCCATGGACTGCAGCCTACCAGGCTACTCTGTCCATTGGATTTTCCAGGCAAGAGTACTGGGGTGGGGTGCCATTGCCTTCCCCGGGAGGGAATTCTAGGTCATTTAAAATGCCAGGTGAATGAACTAACCAACTGCCCATCGATGGTCGTTTGAGAAATCAACAGTGGTGGAAAATAATAACACCATTTTAATGGGGTGTTTGTTTCTAAAACTTCACAGAGATGGGGACCTTTCCTCTTTGAGAACACTGGCTTTTCCACAGCCAGCATGAAAAATTAAACACACAGGGCAATGAGAGTCAGCTGAAGGCCCAGAGAAGCCTGGGCTGAAGCGCCTAGTGAGGGGCAGAGGGAGCCCTGTCCCCGAGGTCCCTGGTCTGGGTCCCCTCTGGGACCCCCTTTGTTTGTAATCCCAAGGCAGCCCCCTGGGGCTAGCAGCTGGGGGTGAACAGGTGCAACCTGAGAGTTGGATAAAACCCCCGGAGGCCTTCGTGGTTTTGAACTGCAGCCCAGAGGCAGGGGCAAGAGCTGGAGTCTGAGCTGGGCCTGGGCGAGGATTCCCTGAAGGCCAGCTCTGAGCCCCAGGATCTGGATTCTGACGGGACTCAGTGCCTCCGCCTGCTTCTAGGCGGGAGGTAGCAGGACAGGTTAATCCCTTCATCAACCTCCTCTCCGGTTACAAAGCATCGCGGGAGGGCCAGGCCGGGCTGCTGGCAGATGAGAGAGAGAAGCGAGGGGAAGCGCTGGACTTGGCCCGTGGCCGCCTGCCTGAGCACTCGCTGAGTCGGCAGATCTCGGACTTGGGCCAGGGCCACCGAATCAGGCTCTCGGCTCCTGGAGCTGTGCGGCCGCAGCCACAAAACAGTTTGGCTTTCTCCTGCTGCCAGCCCGCGCGGCGTGAGCACGGGGCCGCCTGCCCACACGGCCCGGGATCCAGCGGCGGTCCAGCTGTTGTATCATTAGGCTCTAACTGCCCCACTAAACTTGCCCACTTGGAGCCGCAGCGCAGGACAGAATGGCCTCTCCAACGGCGCGGGCGGGAGAGGCGCCAGCATTTCCATGGCAACACAGCCAAGTGGAGTGAGTGGTCGGCTGAAGTTACACAGGCTTCGCGTGTCAACATCACGGGCATATTTTTTCCTTTTTTTTTTTTTTTTTTCAAGATTAAGCTGCTTACCAGAAGGGTTCAGAGGAGGCCTATTATATTTCATGAAAATGGAAACTCCAGGGCAGGTCAGATTGCAAGCTGGGTGGTTTTAAGCTGGATCCAAGAAAAACACTTTTGCTTGAAGGACTCTGAGCTGGTGCCCAAACCAGGGATATCGTGTTTATTAACTACTCAAGAGCAAACTTCTGCAGTAAGGATTTGAAAAACATCCAGGAACAAGTCTACGGAGCCCACAGACCAGGCCTGCACCGCTGAGGGGTGCAGGCACCGCCAGAGACGGCACAGGGGTGCCAGGCGGGCCCCACAAGGCCATGCCTGCCCCTCAAGGTGTGGGGTCCGGCCTTCAGGCCTGGCTAGTCCACTCAGTCCCTCTGTCACTAAAGACGGCTTGGGGGCCCAGCCTGGCCTCGGTTCCCTCTCGCGTACCGTGGGGTCTGTGCTGGCCTGCCGTGGGTGATGGACCCACAGCTGCCGGGCAGCAGCCTGCGTGAGCAGGCCCAGCCCTGCCATTCAGACGCCTGCGACTCAGAGCAGAGAATGTGGTCGTCACAGGATGTGGCAATGACAATGGGAAAGGGTTAGCAGCTTGCTTTCTGCTGAACGTTGTCAATGTTAAATAAAAAAAAGATCAGAAATTAACAAGGTGAGCTTGGAAACCAGGAACATTTACAGCCAGCAAGGTTCAGAACAATTCACCATCACATCTGAATTAAGAAGCCTCGGCTGTGGCTGCGTCTGAGTGTCTGTCTTGCTCACTCCCCACCCTTATCCCTTCTTTTTTCTCACTTATCAAGAACCTTCTAGGCACAGCTACAGAGTCCTGCTCTTGAGCTTCCGGTGGTGGGGGGTGGGGCACAAGGGTAGCAATGGATGATTCTGGCAGGGGAGGGGTTTGGGGTCTGCCAGGATGCTATGAAGAGAAGGGCTTAGGCCAGGGGTGGAGGGAGCCGAGGCGGAGGGCAATCATGCAAGAAACTTACACTTTCTGGAACACAAGAAAACTTCTCTGAAATCATAAAAGGCACACCATCCATGGCTGCAAAAGAAGAGGGGGAAAAAAAAAAGTGAAAATAAATGGCATTGCAGATCCACTGACATTCAGTAACTTGAGCTACTGACATAGAGAGTACAGGCTGGTCAGGGGCTGGAGCTGCTGACACGTGCCCAGGTGAGTGGGGCCAAGGGTGACATGTGCCCAGGTACCACCCGTGCTCCCAGGACACGCACCTGGTGAGCGCGGCAGACACTCAGCAGGAAGTGCAGACAGGAGCTGTGAGAGCAGGGATGGCCTGGAGCCCACCCAGGGTCCCACCTGTGAGTCGGGGGAGCCACTGCGGGGCTGGGGGCAGGTCAGAGGCACACGGGGTGGAAGGGACAAGGCTGGGGGCTCGGGGTGGAGGTGGGCAGTGACTGTGTCCATGAGGTGCCCTCCTGGACGAGTCCTGATCACAGCCAGGCTGTCAGGCTCATAGGAAAGGTCCAGGTTCGGGGGGAAAGAGTGGTTCTGCAGTCAAAAAGACTGGGTTGAACCCTGGCCACGACCTTGGGTGTGCTTGGGTTTAAAAGGAGGGCGGTGTGGGCTGTGTAGGAGTTGGTGTGAGCTGTCCATGTGAGCTCGGCAGGCGGGCCTACGCGGTTGCCACTGCTGGCTCCTGGTCTTTCAGGGCTGGGTGGAGGCTCAACTGTCTGCTCAGCGTTCAGAGGACACAGAAGCGGTGGGAATGGGCCCCCAGAAGGAAAACAGGGAAGGCAGGGGTCAGGGGTTCAGGTCCTTTCCTGCGGCCCCGCATCCACCGCGCCCCCGGGTCATCATCGCCTCCAAGTCACGACCTGGGGCTGCCGCTCTTCTCCCGGGATGAGGGATTCCGACGTCCATGAGGAAACCCTGGCGCCCAGGGAAACAGGTCACCCTGGACAGAGCGCAACACAGACGCTCCTAGTGTGAAGGCTGGGCGGCCACAGGCTGGGGAGATGGGCAGGGGCTTCTCCCGGAGTCCAGCGTCCCTATCAGCCCCGAGCAGAGGCCAAACTGGCCTTGCTAGTCCCAGCCACAGGCACGGCGGTGCCGGGGGCCTCACGGTTTTCTGGTGAGTTGTGGTCACGGAAAGGTGTGGAGTGATGAGCTAGTTCCCTGGGAATGAAGGTCTCCACTTTCCCTGTCATCTCGGGCAGGGGGCGGGGGAGCTTCTGGGACACTGGTGGTGGACAGCGGTTTTTCTTTTTTCAGTCCTAAGAAATGGAGAGTTGCAGAAGCAGAAGAAAAGAAGAAAAGAATTCTGGGACAAATCCTCTCTGATCAACAAGATGAGCCAAATTTCTCATTTAAGCTACTTTCATAATCTCTGGGGAGGAACAAAATGGACCCTTCTCTGGGACGGCCAGCCCCACGACAGCACGGGACACCCCCTCCTGTGAGCCACCCCCTGGGAGGGCTGCGTGGGCCACGGGGCTCGGACGGAGACATCTGTGGTCAGAGGCCTTGCATCACAGAGGCCCCGGGGGCCTGCCCTCCCGCCTGGAGACCCAGCTAAGCACTGGGGACGGCGTGACATCTCCCTAGGAAGGAGCGGGGAGCCCACCGTCACCTTACGCAGTATGTCATATACAAAAATATACTAAGGAAATCTGAGCACCTACACGCATTCTACATGCATGGAGAAGGAAATGGCAACCCACTCCAGGCTTCTTGCCTGGAGAATCTCATGGACGGAGGAGCTTGGTGGGCTACAGTCCATGGGGTCACAAAAAGCCGGACATGACTGAAGTGACACAGCCAGCTTGCGCATTCACAGCTGGGAAAATACAGCCCTGAGCAGATGATCCCTGAAAGGCTGCGATGCCTTCTAGAAGAGACAGGACAAGGCCCACTCAGAACCTAAGGGAAGGGCCAAGCTCCCTTCCCCGCAGTTGCCACCGTCCACCCACCGTGGCTGGAAGTCAAGGCTCACCTCATGTGGCACTCTGACCCCGGCTGCTTCCTGATGCCACACAGGCCAGTGGGCACGCAGCACTGGCAGCATTTCGGATCACTTGCCGACAGGCGGTCGGGGGCCACACAGGTGGACTCTCGTCTCTGGCCCTCCCATGAGGGATACTTGCTATTTCTGACGGCAAACCCGCTTCTTCCACACAGGGCCTTTCATGGTTTTGACAACACTGCACGCTCACCAAGTGTCTAGCTGGCCTTTGACCAGCTCTTTTCCATTAGACCTACGGGCCAGGAGGTGTCTATGTGCGCCAACAGCCCCAAGTCACACCCACCACTCTCCTCTGGACCTACACTGGCCTCCATAGACAGTCCCCTCATCATGAAGCCACTGCCCACGTCCTGCCCACCCTGTGTCAGACGCTGGCAACCACAGTCCACTTTACTTCTCCTTCACTGTGGGCACCTGCCCTGGCTGCATTCCTGGGCTGGGAACCCTGTTTGGTCATTCAGTGGGCTTTCTGCCCATCACAGTGTCTGCGGGTTCTGGAAAGATATGATGATGAAGACTGCCCTTCTCACTGGTGACATCTATTTCCATCAAAATGTCAGTGTCTGTTCCATGAACTCGTGTTCTGAAAACGTGGTGCGCTGACCTGCAAGGGCTGGAGTACGACAGGAAATGCGAGTCCTGGGGAGCACCGGGCAGGAGTGAGAGACACGAGGCTGGAGTCACAGCTGCACCCGAAGGGAAGGGATGGGGATTGCCAAGGAGGGGTGCTCCCTGCCCCCCCTTCCCCCTGTGGCCACCCCCGTCCCTTCGCCATCCCTCTGGGGTCAGCTCAGCGTGCCCTCTTGCAGGACGCTGTCCCCGAAGGCCTGCCTGCCCCCCTGGGTGCCTGCTAGGGACGCGTCTCCTCTGCTGGCCATGGGCCTCCGACCGTCCACATCTGGGTCAGCTCTGCATTCCTGTCCCAGCACAGGGGTGCCTGGGGAGCTCGGCATCCCCTGTAACGGGGCTCCAGCCTGGGATACATCTGGGGAGAAGGGAGGATGCATTCCCAAGACTGAGAAGCAGGAGCAGTGTGAAGGTGGCCCCTAGCGCAGTGGGGATGGCCTCCTGACGGGACTGGGCAGCAGAGGGGCCGCCGTGGAGAACCACGTGGGCCTACTCCCACCTTGAGGGGAGCCGCCTGGGGAGGGAGGGAGAGATGAGAATCTGCGGGTAAGTTTCCACTTCATCTTAAGAGTTCAGGATGGGAAGATGGGCACAGCCAGACACTCCTTGCATTCTTCTAGAGAACAGACTCTAACAGTCTTGGAGGCAAAGAAAGTGAATCCACAGGGTCCTGGGGGCAGAAGCTGCTGAATGGGCAGGCGCTGCCTCGAGAGGAACAGCCTCTGGGGTGACACGCTTGGACTCCCTGAAAAGGGGAGCCAGGTCCCCAGGAGCCGCTGAGAGTCTGCTGAACAGATGATCTGCCAACCAAGCTTCATTTATTTAAAAAAAAAAAAAAAATCCAGCATAGCTGAGATTATGGTAGGCTGAAAGAAGGCAGATTTGAGCAAAGCATTTGACAAATTTCTCACGTTATCCAAATGGACAAGACAGATAAGTATGGCTGGACAATGTTAAGGGTAGGAGAATCCATAACTGGTTGGACTAGATGTTCAAGAAGCTGATTAATAGATTGACACTGACCTCAAGCAACCTCTCTGGAGGGTGCCCAGGGCGTTATCAATTACTTCAGTGAAGGCACGCAGAGTAGGCATATCCGATATGTGCCGATGGGGACAGCCCACAGACTGGATAAGGGAGAGAAATCCAATAGAGATCTCAAAAAGTCAGGGTCATGGGCTAAATTTAATAGATGGAATTTGTTAAAGGTCAGTGTTAAGTCCTGTACCTTAGGTCCAAAATGCCAACTGCGTCAGATGGAATGAAAGAGAGGTTCATGCTGGAATAACAGCAGAAGACATGAAAAAAAGGACTTGTCCACAGTGGAACAAGTCAACAGCGTGACCTGACTGTTCCGAAGTTGGGAGCGGCCATCATAAGCAACAGCACAGCTGTCCCTGTGCCAGGGTGGGGAAATCACCACCTTGGTCTGTTCTGGGCTCAAGCGAGGGGGTTCCGTGCTGGGACTGCACTCTCAAGAGCATTGTCCTGGACAGCTTGGTGAGGGACCTGAGGCCAGCCCATAGGAGGGATGGAGAGGAAGGCATCAGATCTGCTGCTCTAGGGAGGCCTGACCACACCCGGCACCCAAGAGCCCAGTGTCCTGCAGGCGGGGGGAAGTGCAGCTAGATGGGTTCTGGTCCAGACAGAAGAGGGGCTTCCCTGGTGGCTCAGCAGTAAAGAACCTGCCTGGCAATGCAGGAGACACAGGTTTGATTCCTGGGTTGGGAAGATGCCCTGGAGAAGGAAATGGCAACCCACTCCAGTATTCTTGCCTGGGAAATCCCACGGGCAGAGGAGCCTGGTGGGCTACAGTCTACGGGGTTGCACAGAGTCGGATACGACTGAGTGACGTACCATCACCAGATAAGAGAAGCCTTGGAGGTGAATGGGGTCAAGCGNATGGCAACCCACTCCAGTATTCTTGCCTGGGAAATCCCACGGGCAGAGGAGCCTGGTGGGCTACAGTCTACGGGGTTGCACAGAGTCGGATACGACTGAGTGACGTACCATCACCAGATAAGAGAAGCCTTGGAGGTGAATGGGGTCAAGCGTCTGCACGTGTTCTGAGAGCTGTCACAAGAAGGGGACTGGCATCCGGGCACGATTTCCGGGGGAGACCTTGTCCTCATAGGAGGAGCCGGGACGAAGGACAGCACCGGCTGAAGAAGTTCCAGACGCACGGCCGCTTGTCAGGGGGTCAGAGAGGGATGTTGTGTGTCGGTAGAAAAGCTGATCTGTGGGACTGCTAAATCCCCTTCTAATTCCAGGACATCCATTTCTATTCTCCCTATCTGGGCAGTTTTTCCACATTTTAAGATATCTAGAGGCTTGTAAGACCTAATTCTTAAAATCAATGGTGCTCATTTTTTACATGTTCCAAAAGATCTCATAAATCATCGTCCGTGCTCCTCATGGGGGAGCACGTGTCTTCCTCACTGTGCTCTGTCCTCATCCCACTCCTCCCCCAGCCTTCAACCACTGCCGAGTCCCAGTCAGGGTGTCACCCGGTGGAGGGGCTGAGGGGGAGCCGTGAGCAGGGGCAGCCCCCACAGAGCCACCCCTCAGGGGGTACATGTTCGTTCCCCACCCCCCGCCAGGCCTCCCAGGCAGCCTGGGCTTGCACAGGGTTCTCACATGGACATGGCCTGCCCGATCCATGGGCACAACCCGGAAGCGGGACACAGAGGTCTGTCCTTTCCTCACTGGCACTGAAGGTGGAGCTTCCAGGGCCCAGAGCAGTCCACTGTCCAGGTCCCTTGACCCCCTGAAACCCTGGATGTAGCAGAACTTCTCCCCTGCCCAACTCTAGGCCAGAGAGAGTGTGAAGGAAAGGAAACCACATTTACTGACCACACCCGAGAGAGCGGACATGCACCAAATAACGTCACCTCCACGATGATCACGGGCAAGTTAATGTTTAAGGAACCCGAGGCTGAGGAGTTAGGGAGTTTGATGGGGCCAGGATTTGAGCCCAGGTGCCCAGCTGGCGGTGGCAATGCCGTGGTTGTGGCAGGGAGGATGTGCAGCAGACATGTGGCCATCTCACTTCTCTGGGCCTTGGCCGCCCTGCCTGTAAAGCGGGGACCGCACAGCACCTGCCCCGGGAGGGGCCGTGAGGGTGGGAGGGGCACACGGCAGACATGGGCTTCTGTGCGGGCCCACAGCCCCGCGCCAGGCAGCCCGCCTTTCACGACTCGGACGAGTGCTTGCTTCGTCTTCTTCCTTCCCCCCTCCCCCTTTTCTCCCCCTTTTCCTCTTTTTCAATTTTATTTTTGGTGGCAGTTTTAACAAAACGCTGATCCTCGGCACCGAGCGGCACACAGCAGATGAAAGCAAGGATGTGCCGTGGGCTCCGTAGCGCAATTAGCATTCTCCTAAACAAACGAGCTTCAACAGAGCTGTAATTAAGCAGGCCTGTAATTAAGTATATGCCCTTTATCATAACGATCATGCTTAAAAATGGCATGATGCGTGGAACTCTGTTATTAATGCTGTAATCCCAAACTGAAGTGCGACCACATAGAAATCAGCGTGTCAGGCCTGTCACCGGAGTGTTTGTAAAATACATTACAGAAAAAAACCAGGAAACAATGAGCTCGTTCAACTGTTCTTTTTACAATCAGGCACTACAAGTCAAGAGGATTGTGAATGCTTACAGAATCTGCAAGGTTCAAACAAATAAAGCTCTAATATGCTACTCTATTAATACCACTCCCTCTTCTAAAGAAGGAAAGGAAAGTGGGGGAGGGGGGCATTATTTATTTTTTTCCCAACTGACCATGGTACCTGCCTTTGCCTTCCTTGGGGGAAGAAGTCCGATTTGCATGTCATTTCTGTTTGGACATAAATTGGATTCCTGTTTGCACAGACACCTCTGCCATGAATCTGCGGGAACTCTGCCTGGCAACAGGAGAGGGCCATAGCTCCTGCGTATGGGAACTATAATTTTACTTGCCAAGGCAATCCCTGGGTGCCTTCCCTTCATTCTC
>SJYX01018667.1:2846-26871 GCA_006410675.1 Oreotragus oreotragus
GGGATGATCCAGAGGGATGATGTGGGGTGGGAGGTGGGAGGGGGGTTCATGTTTGGAAGTTCGTGTACACCCGTGGCAGATTCATGTCAATGTATGACAAAACCAATAGAGTACTGTAAAGTAAAATAAAGTAAAATGGAAGCTCTAAAAAAAATAAAAGTAAAAAAATAAAGACAAGCATGATTTAAAGGGACAAGCACATATAAAGAAGCAGTAAAATGCATAGCTTTTGTTGGAGAAGTTTTATGCCCATTTGACATAAAGAGAGGAGAAAGTGTTTTAACAATTGGGCAGTGGAGGTTAAAAGAGGGAGTCAATCTTAGGGACCTAGAAGGCAAAAGGAAACCATAAAACAAGAGGATTCACAAAGCTTCATTATCCAAAGCAATCAGAAAATAAGTCCACAAAAGTGATATTTTTTGCAAACACATTCTTCCACTGTATAAGTTGTACTTAGACTTTTATGCTTACTATTTGCATGCAAAGATGTATTTATCAAACTTTTTAAAAATTTCCTCTGAATTTTGAATCACAGTTAAAATTTCTTCTCCTACACCAAGATTAAAGAAGAATTTAACCATATTTCCTTGCAGTGTTGTTATAGCTTTTTTTTTTTTTAATTTGGGGCTCCAATCAATTTTATGTAGGATGTGATACATAGATACAATTTCATCCATTTCCCCCAAATTTCTACCATTTTCCAATAGAACAGTCGGGAGGGTGGATATGAGCAGTAATATATGTGTACATATGGTGGCTCAGACGTTAACAAATCTGCCTGCAATGCAGGAGATCTGGGTTTGATCCTTGGGTTGGAAAGACTCCCCTGGAGAAAGGAATGGATACCTACTCCAGTATTCTTGCCTGGAGAACTCCATGGAGAGAGGAAAATGGCAGGCTACAGTAAACATTCAATTTCATTCATAGTTAGAGATTAAAATTAAAATAACTCTGAAATACCATTTCTCATTATCAGACTGTGAAAATGAAAAAGTATGACACTAACTTCTATTGGCAAAGAAATGAGGAAACATTTATTCTTATACAATGTCATGAAAGTGAAAAACGTGAAAATGTTAATTGCTCAGTCATGTCCGACTCTGCAGTCCCATAGACTGTACATGGCTTCTTTGTACATGGATTTCTCCAAACAAGAATACTGGAATAGGTAGTTACTCCCTTCTTTAGGAGATCTTCCCAACTCAGGGATCAAATCTAGGTCTTCTGCATTGCAAATGGAGCCATCAGGGAATGTAGGTGGGAAAGCAAATCAATACAAATTTTCTGGAAGAGAATTTGTCAATAATTAATTGATCTGCATATGTGCGTATTTTTTTACCCAGCAATCACACTTCTAAGACTCTACCCTAAAGACACATCTCCAAGAATGCAAAAATACATTTGAACCAGATTATTTAATTTTTATATAATTGCAACATATTAGTATAGCCTAAATATCCTGAAGTAGGAAAATTTTGAAGAAAGTATGCTAAATCTTCATAATGGAATACTATGTAGCCATTAAAAATTGAGAACAATCCCTATGCATTTATTTGGAGTGATTTTTCAGATTATGCAGTCAAATGAAACAACTACAATGAAGGAAAAAACTATAATACACTATTTGTCATGTAAAAATGAAGGGGATAGAGGCAAATAGAGATATGTCTGATTATTGGTGCAAAACAATTGCAGAAAGGATGATTCACAAACTAAAGAGATGATTCAGCTACAAGAAAGGAAGTGGGTACATGATACATATGTATAATCTTTATTGGATGAATTATTAGTGATAAATGAATATTTATTATTTGCAGTAAATTGTGTCATAAAAATATAGTTTCAAGTTGAAAACTGCTGAATCATTAATTTTAAAAAATGGTAGACAGTGTGAAGTACAATATGGGTATCACTTTTAACCAGAGATTATTTCCAGTAGATTTTTTTTTCTTTAATGATACTCAATCATTATGTCATCTGTCCAAAACAGCTCCTTGAAGTAATAAAGACATAATATTTACTATGGGCTAAAGTCCTATTTGTAAGGCCTCCTCAGACAGCCATTTTGCTTTTTCTGCTTTTTTGCATTTCTTTTCCATGGGGATGGTCTTGATCCCTGTCTTCTGTACAGTGTCACAAAACTCCATNCTCTAATTTTCTTGAAGAAATCTCTAGTCTTTCCCATTCTGTTGTTTTCCTATATTTCTTTGCATTGATCACTGAGGATGGCTTTCTTATCTCTCCTTGCTATTCTCTGGAACTCTGGATTCAGATGTTTATATTTTTCCTTTTCTCCTTTGCTTTTCACTTCTCTTCTTTTCACAGTTATCTGTAAGGCTTCCTCAGGCAGCCATCTTTCTTTTCTGCATTTGTTTTCCATGGGGATGGTCTTCAATCAGTTATTAGTTATATATTTTGAATTTCAGTTGCACTCATCTGTCCCTATCTGTAGATCAGACAGAATGGTCCTTCTACAGGCTGTTGCTATATTCCTTAAGTCTGCCTAAGAGAATGTTTAGAATCACCATCTATGCAGAGATTAGGAGAGTTATATCATTCTGAATTGACTTTATATTAATTTCTATTGGGAACTAGGGACGTAGACCTCCTAACTATACAAAATAAATGATCTTTGCTCTTTTATTCCCTAAGTCCATTCTCATATTTGTCAATACTGAGATCAATTATCTACATAATTGACTCAGTACTCTCCTTCCTTTTAATCAACTTGCTGCAGAGTCTTGACTGTAGATATTGACTATTCTGTGTTTTCTAATTGCTCATCTTAATAAAGTCTCAGATATGAAAGTAATATGTACCATGAGATTTGAAAGTAATATGTACCATGAGATTTGGACTGTGAAGAAAGCTGAGCACTGAAGAATTGATGCTTTTGAACTGTAGTTTTGGAGAAGACTCTTGAGAGTCCCTTGGACTGCAAGGAGGTCCAACCAGTCCATCCTAGAGGAGATCAGTCCTGGGTGTCCATTGGAAGGACTGATGCTAAAGCTGAAACTCCAATACTTTGGCCACCTCATACGAAGATTTGACTAATTGGAAAAGACCCTGATGCTGGGAGGGATTGGGGGCAGGAGGAGAAGGGAACAACAGAAGATGAGATGGCTGGATGGCATCACCGACTCGATGGACTTGAGTTTAAGTGAAGTCCGGGAGTTGATGTTGGACAGGGAGGCCTGGTGTGCTGCAATTCATTGGGTCGCAAAAAGTCGGACACGACTGAGCAACTGAACTGAACTGAAATAGAGCAAAGGGGGTCTCTAGTGAAGACGGTGGAGCAGATTCATGTAAATATATCTTTAACATGAAAATATGGAAAATAAAAAAGATACAGCTTAGATGGACAAAAGAGGTCAGTAATGTCCCAGAAACAAAACTGAAGAGTAATGAAGTGTACCCGCTTTCCAGTTCAGGAGACTCAGGTTCATTTCCTGGTCACAGAACTAAGATGCCACATGCCACAGGGCGACTAAGCCCACACGCCACATCTAAACCCATGTGTCCCAACTTATGACCCTGCATGCTAGAGCTAGAGCCCACACACTCTGGAGTCCATGTGTCACAACTAGAAAGAAGCTCATGCACTGCAAGGAAGAGCCCATGTGCTTCAACTAGATCTAATGCAGTCAAAAATAAATAAATTACTTAGATATTAAAAAATAAAGACACGTTTTTAAAAAATCAAGGGAACAAGAATCTCTATTTTATGTGAAACATTAGGAGAACAAGGAAGTAAAGAAAAGCCACAACTTGCTAGTAAATTTGTATAGCAAAAGGAACACACGTACACTGCCTGTTGCTGTTGTTCTGTCACCCAGTTGTATCCAACTCTTTGCACCCCCATGGACTGCATCATGCCGGGCCTTCCTGTCCCTCATGATATCCCAAATGTTGCCCAAGTTCATGTCCATTGCATCAGTGATGCCATCCAGCCATCTCATCCTCTGAGGCCCTCTTTTCCTTCTGCCCTCAATCTTTCCCAACATAAAGGACTTTTCCAATGAGTCCAGTATTTTGGTCACATCAGATGACCAAAATACTGGAGCATTAGCTTCAGCATCAATCTTTCCAACAAGTATTCAGAGTTGATTTCTCTTAAGGTTGACTGGTTTGATATCTTTGCTGTCCAAGATTCTCTCAGGAGTCTTTTCCAGCACCACAGTTTGAAGGCATCAATTCTTTGTCGTTTTGCTTTCTTTATGGCCCAGCTTTCACAACCATACATGATCACTGGAAAGACCACAGAGCCTTGTTAAGAGAGTAATGTCTCAGCTTTTCAACACACTGTCTAGGTTTGTCATAGCTTTCCTGCGAAGAAGCAATAGTCTTCTGGTTTCCTGGCTGCAGTCACCATAATGAGGTGCTCAGTGTATCGGTAAAACAGGGTGACAGCAGACAGCCCTGTCATACTCCTTTCTCAATCTTGAACCAATCAGTTGTTCCACGCAGGGTTCTAACTGTTGCTTCTTTTGACATGCATACAGGTTTCTCAGGAGACAGGTAAGGTGGAATGGTATTCCCAGCGCTTTAAGAGCCTTCCATAACTTGTTATGATCCACACAGGCAAAGGTTTTAGTATAGTCAATGAAACAGAGGTAGATGTTTCTCTGGAATTCCCTTGCTTTCTTTATGATCCGCAAATGTTAGCAANGCATACAGGTTTCTCAGGAGACAGGTAAGGTGGAATGGTATTCCCAGCGCTTTAAGAGCCTTCCATAACTTGTTATGATCCACACAGGCAAAGGTTTTAGTATAGTCAATGAAACAGAGGTAGATGTTTCTCTGGAATTCCCTTGCTTTCTTTATGATCCGCAAATGTTAGCAATTTGATCTCTGCTTCCTCTTCCTTTTCCAAACCCAGCTTGGACATCTAGAAGTTCTTAGTTTTCATGATGCTGAAGCCTAGAGTGCAAGATTTTAAGCATGACCTTACTAGCATGGGAGATGAATCCAATTGTCTGATGGTTAGTGCATCTTTATACTACCTTTCTTGGGAATTGGGATAAGAATTGACCTTTTCCAGTCCTGTAGCCACTGGTGGGTCTCCCAGACTTGCTGACATATTGAATGATGGCATCATCCTTTAGGGTTTTGAATAACTGTACTGGAATTCCATCACCTCCACTAGCTTTAACAGCAGTGCTTCCTAGGGCCACTTGTCTTCACACTCCAGAATGTCTGGCTCTGGGCGACTAATCACATCATCATAGTAATCTGGTTCATTAAGATCTTTTTTGTACAGTTCTTCCATGTATTCTTTCCATCTCTTCTTGATCTCTTCAGCATCTACTAAGACTCTAACCATTTCTGTCCTTTATTGTGCCCATCTTCAGACAAAATGTTCCCTTGATATTTCTAATTTTCCTGAAGATAGTCTTTCCCCTTCTGTTGTTTTCTTCTAGTTTTATGCACTTCGTGGATCACTGCCTTGTTGTGGTGAAGGGGCTTGCATAACTCAATGAAGCTATGAGCCATGCCATGTAGGGCCACCCAAGACAGACGGGTCATAGAGGAGACTTCTGACAGAACGTGATCCTGTGGAGGAGGGAATGGCAAACGACCCCAGTATACCTGCCATGAGAACTTCATGAACTGTACAAAAGGACATAACCTGATGCAAATGTAAATAACTGCATGTACAACAGCCTCCAACATACAATGCTTCAACTTATGAATTCTGACTTTATGATGGTGCAAAAGTGATAAGCATTCAGTAGAAACTGTACTTTGAATTTTTATCTTTTCCCAGGCTAACAATATGCAGTACCATACTTTTTTGTGATGCTGGGTGACAACAGGAAGTAGCAGCTCCCAGTCAGCCCCATGATCACAAGGGGAAATAAATTGATACACTTAGGACATTCTGAACCCATATAATCATTCTGTTTTTCACTTTCAGTAGAGTGCTCAACAAATTATATGAGACATTCAATACTTTACTATAAAACAGGCTTTATGTTAGATGATTTTGCCCAACTGTAGGCTCATGTAAGTGTTCTGAGCACTTTCAAGGTAGATGAGGTCAACTACGATGTTTGGTAGCTTAGGTGTATTGCCTGCATCTTCAACGTACAATATCTTCAACCTATGATGGACTTATCAGGATGCAATCCCATCAAAAACAAGGAATATCTATACATTATCTGGATGGCAACTTGGCAATATCTAGCAAATGTGATGATAGATATACCCCTTGATTCAGCAGTATCAGTATTCGGTATAAAACTAAATAAATACTTCATACATTTGTAAAGAATATCCCTACAATACTTTTATTTTGTTTTCTTGTAGAGCTACTAGAAATACCTAAAAAAAAAAAATTGAAAGAACCTAAAAGTCCATCAACAAGAGAGCAAACTGTGGAATATGAAAACAATGGAGCAGTACATAGTAATTAAAATGTAAGAAGTAGAGCTACTTGTATCAATATAGATTTAACTCGAAAATATTAGATTGAGCAAAATAAGCTAGGTTACAGAATGATACAGCTGGAATGTTACTATTCATATGCCATTTATATACAATTAAAAAAATATAAGAGACAGTAGGTGTATTGCCTGCATCTTCAACGTACAATATCTTCAACCTATGATGGACTTATCAGGATGCAATCCCATCAAAAACAAGGAATATCTATACATTATCTGGATGGCAACTTGGCAATATCTAGCAAATGTGATGATAGATATACCCCTTGATTCAGCAGTATCAGTATTCGGTATAAAACTAAATAAATACTTCATACATTTGTAAAGAATATCCCTACAATACTTTTATTTTGTTTTCTTGTAGAGCTACTAGAAATACCTAAAAAAAAAAAATTGAAAGAACCTAAAAGTCCATCAACAAGAGAGCAAACTGTGGAATATGAAAACAATGGAGCAGTACATAGTAATTAAAATGTAAGAAGTAGAGCTACTTGTATCAATATAGATTTAACTCGAAAATATTAGATTGAGCAAAATAAGCTAGGTTACAGAATGATACAGCTGGAATGTTACTATTCATATGCCATTTATATACAATTAAAAAATATGCAAACCATTCTTATAAATGATATAGATATCTGCATATGTATGAAAATATATAAAAAATGAAGGTTGCTGGTTACCTCTAGGGAATAGATGAAAGTAATAGGAATAGGAAAAACATCTCTATTTTACTTGTTTCAGAAAACATCTGGATCAAATACAAAAAAATGGTAAGGCTTAGATGTATGTACAAAATTATTGATTTAGTGCTTATCTATTCCTCTCTAACAGATATAGCTCAGAATTTTAAAAAAGAGGGAAAAACACACTAAGTTATTGATATGAACTGTACATAAGTCAAAGCATGCCACTTGGTACTTAGATATACTGGGTATTTGATGAATGAGTGAATGAAGTAATGTATAAAACTCAGCCATATAAATCAAACTTATTCCATTTGTCTTACTTTTATCAACAGCAACTCTTTGTGTTATCCCAATGTCAGCTAGCATAAACAATATCATTAGGAATCACTCTAATTGAAAAAATCTGGAAACAAAAAGTAAGGAAGAAAAATTAATCCTTTGCCTTTTTGCTCTGAGTATCTGGTGTCTTTACCACAACACCCTCCCTTTGGAATAGTGATTTTTAAAAAATTTTCTTCTGGGATGTTCCATATAGTCCTCTGATTCTGACTCATTAAACGCAAGCATTATTGTCTGAAACATATTCTAAACCTCTCTCTTGAGGTGTGGGAACAAAATTATATGGTCTTTATTGAAGGACATTAATGTATCACAGAAAAGAAGATTAACTCATACAAACAATGAACTGTTGTTCTTTTGTCAATAAATCTGTCAGCTTGTTTATTACTGCACTGCTGAAGAGTTTCAAGATTTTAAAAGATATAGATATTATCATACTTCAAGGCTGATTTGTTTCTTCAGATGACAAAAGAGAACAGAGGGCTTCAAGATGGCTGTTATAACTCTCTAAATAAATCAAAAATATTCTTCAAGAGAGGCTGAAAACCAGAACCTAATAACAAATTCCATTATCTGATAAAGGTAGTCTTAAAACAAGAGATTACAGATATTGAGAGATAATAAAGAACATAAAAATTCTAAATCTCTTTGTATGTCTGTAATATGTCTGCTTTTTTTCTGCTTGCCAATTTTACAATCTTTTCATTACAGTGTAATAGATTTTCAAGGTTGTGCTAGTTTCAGGTGTACAGCAAAGTGTTTCAGTTATACATACTTATATATTATTTTTTCAGATTATTTTCCCTTATAGGTTATTACAAAACAATGAGTTTACTTCCCTGCACTATACAGTAGGTCCTTGTTGGTTATCTATTTTATGTATAGGTTAATCCCAAACTTCTAATTTCTCTCTCCCAGCCCTTCCCCTTTGGAATCATTAGTTTGTGTTCTATGTCTGTAGGCCTATTTCTGTTTTGTATATACATTCGTTTATATTGTTTTTTTAGATTCCACATATAAGTGACATCACATGGTATTTGCCTTTCTCTGCCTTGCTTATTTCACTTAATATGATAAACTCTAGATCCATTCATGGTGCTACAAATGTCATTATTTTATTCTTTTTAAAAAATTTTATTTCAATAGAGTTGATTTAAAATGTATTAATTTCAGGTGTACAGCAAAGTTAATCAGTTATACATATACATATATCAGCTCTTTTTAGATTCTATTCCCATATATTTCATCACAGATTATTGAAAGTTTACCTATACTATACAGTAGGACCTTATTAGTTATCTACTTTATATATGTCAACTCCAATCTTCAAATTTATCCCTCTGCCTCCCCTTTCTCCATGTTAACCATGTTTGTTTTCTACATCTGTGAGTCTATTTGCCAATTTTTTTAAATATTAAATCAAAACTAAACATCTAAATATCTTCCTTTCAAAAGATAATGTAGGGTCCAGTGAAAGAAAGTGAAAATCATCCATACAGCAAAGTTTTGATCAGAATATTAGTCTCCTGATCCTGGGTTTAGTGCACTTTTCACAAATGTCTTATCCATTGTTACAACAATTTATTATTATTATTGGAAATTCAGTGAGTGAAGGGGGCAGCAAGTATGCACTGTTGGAAGTACTGTGTTTCATACATTTAACTTCAATATAATCCAATATTTAATTCAATTCATGCAGCATAAAGAATAGAGTTCAAGCACCAATTTAAACGAAAGGAACCAGCTACCTTCCAGAATACTAGAAACAAACCTGAGCAGTTTTATCGGCCTTTCATCAAAGAAAAAGTTCATTGAGGCTTCAGGAAAGAACAGAAACTTTGACTCATTTCATAACTTTAGAAATATAATGCATGGTTCATTTGGTTGTACCTGCTCACTATTTCTTTACTGTAGCAAATTTACCTTAAGAATGTAAAGGATCTTTTACTGGTCTCAAGCCTAGAAACAAAGACACATGCACATACACAAAGATACATACATATACAAGGAATTTTTATATCAATTATCTCATCTTATGCTGTTAAGGATTAAGGAGATGTATCTAAATAGCCGGAATACTAGAAAGCTGCTTTTTACTGGATTTTGCTTAGTGGGATAAGTGTATTACAACCAAGATAAGTGATAGGGTGAATGTGAATCCACAGCAATAGTATTTGCCTATCATAAAATTTGGAGAGGAAAAGTAATGGCTATCCCCTAGCATCAGTCCATCAGAGCTTGGGTTGGTTTATCTGATGCTAAGATGAAATGAGCCACTAATTCACGCAGTAATATCATAAGGAACTTTTGATTAGGGAAAACCAAGTAAGGTTCAGTGATCAAAATAGCAGCCACCTGTAGCCTATGCAGTGTAGGCACATGTCTAATGTAGAAATTCAAGCATCTTTCAAAAAACTACCTTCTCCAAAAAACTGGGAAGCTCTACACATTAAAAAAAAAAAACAGAATAAGAATATGAGAATTTAATATTATTTTTATAAAATCCTCCATTTACATACTCATTCATCCTGCACTCTTGGCTAAAGGCATGCACTGCTCAGTCTACCCACTAGGTGACACCAACCTAAGATGACAAGAGGTGCTTTAGTGACTATGAATAATGACTTACTGAAAAGAGACTGAGCATGAGATTTTATACTAATACCAAGGGCTTCCTTGGTAGCTCAGATGGTAAAGCATCTGCCTGCAATGCAGGAATCCCAGGTTTGATCCCTGGGTTGGGAAGATCCCCTGGAGAAGGAAATGGCAACCCACTCCAGTACTCTTGCCTGGAAAATCCCATGGAGAGAGGAGCCTCATAGGTTACAGTCCCTGGGGTTGCAAATAGTCAGACATGACTAAGCAACTTCACTCACTCACAAGATTTCCTAAATATGATGAGATNCCCCTGGAGAAGGAAATGGCAACCCACTCCAGTACTCTTGCCTGGAAAATCCCATGGAGAGAGGAGCCTCATAGGTTACAGTCCCTGGGGTTGCAAATAGTCAGACATGACTAAGCAACTTCACTCACTCACAAGATTTCCTAAATATGATGAGATTTTTTTCTAGGTCCAAAATAAATGTGAAATTAATTGGAAATGTTAAGAATTTAGAGACTGTTTTACCAGCGAAAGAATTATGAAAGCCTAAGTAAAGGTAAAATAGGATCTGTGAAACTGAAATTATAGCAAACTGAGATTTTCAAAAGAAAATGCTCTAGTGCACTTAAGTACACAGAAACAAGGCACTTTCATGTTCAACTTTTAACAGATGACCATGACATAAGCAATCCAGGACAAGACCCAGCCGCACATGGTAAGAAACTTGTAACTATATGTATGCCTGTGAGCTCAGTCATGTCCGACTTTGTGACCCTGTGGACTGTAGCCCACCAGGCTCCTCCGACCATGGTATTTTCCAGGCAAGAATACTGGAATAAGTTGCCATTTCCTATTCCAGGGGATCTTCCCTACCCAGGAATAGAACCTGCATCTCTTATCGTCTCCTGCACTGGCAGGTGGATTCTTGACCCCTGCACCACCTGGGAAGCCCAAGAAGCCTACAAGATGCACTTAATTATTTTACAGTGAATACTTCATTCTGAGATTATCATTACTTCTTTGTATGTTTCAATAGCATTGTGCAATCACATTCAAAGGAAACTCATTGATATATAGTGGCATTGCTGGATAAATTTTCTGGTTGAATTTTTTTGGCAAGATACACAGGTGTGAAGGAGAAAAGAGCAAAACCAAAGTTAACAGACTATACAATTGATGCCTATTCATTAAGGCTGTATTTTCACCCATTCTCAGTTAACACAAAGGGATCCATCACTACCTACACACTTAAAATCTGATCACTTTCTATAACTCACACTTGGTACTGTTTGGAGGAGCTTTTATCCTTACTCACTCTCAACAATAACAACACACTGTCTTAGATTTTCTTACCAATTATATGACTAAAGAAAAACAGTATTAGAGTTCAGTGTAGAAGACATTTTGGTTAATCAAACTTTTCCATATAGGTTGCACAAGTACCGTCTGTATGCCCATCTGTCAGTAATGGAACCATCACAACTTATGAGGTCATAGGTATTGTTTTTCTTCTGAAATGACCAATGATATTCAAAAGTAGCTGTCCACTATTTGTAACAACATGGTGCACATGGAAAATACATTATTTCAGCACTGGGCTGAAATTTAAGAACCCTTTAGATATTTTAAGACCCATATTAAGGACTGGCAAGGAAATCCTTGGTTAAACTGAACATAAGAAAGGTAAGTAAAGTCAGCCTCTTAAAGAGGACTAATTTGGTGCATAATTGTGTATGTAACAAAACAGTTCTAAGAAGAGTATTCTGTATTCTCAACATTACTATTAACAAACAAATCAAACATATGAGTTGCTCCATGTATTCTCTGGGCAGATGAAGGTCTACCACATAGGAGTAATTTTTATTTCTTCTTTAGCTTGTCATCCCCCAACAAATTTCTTTAATAACCCCAAATTTCCATTTTATTCTATATCTGCATAAAATAAATCATGATATAAAGTTTTAAAAAATAGGTCAGTACAGTGCCCCTAAAAACTACTTTTGCATGAGTCGATCTCCTGATATTCCTCAATTAGAACAGAGGTTGACAACATGCAGATGATCCGGGGTAGGCTCCAGGAGGGCCATGATTTCCTGGAAATAGTATGCAAAGTTGTGAGTATGTGTATGTATGCATGTGTGCACACATATTTGCAGATTCTTCAACAATAGATTCATATATTTCATCAAATTCTCCCACAGATACATGAGGCCAAAAAAAAGGTAAAGAAGCACTGATGCATAAATAGTTCAGAGATTCAGGCTGAGAACATGGTGTGGTTTCCATGTGGTTGTCATTTAGAACAAATGCAGTTAACAAGATAGGAGCATATCGTTTCAGAAAAACTGAGTACGAGGCCCTGTTTCACCACTATGTGATATCAGGCAAGTTACTTAGTCTCTTTGAGCCTCACGTTCCTATATTTAATGTAAAAATTTGAATAATTGTGCCTATCTTATAAATTGTTCTGAGGATTAAATGAGATATAGTATGTACAGTTTTATGAGCCACATATGTTAAGTGCTGAATAAATAGTTGATATCATTGGGGAAGCTTTAAAACAATATAAATGAGAAAAATTCGTATGTCTAAACCTTCATAGTAGACATATTGTCATAAACTCAAATATAAAAATTAAAAACTTCAAATCTTCTCCCTACTTAATCCGGGTTCTCCCTACACCTTTCATAAAATCAGTTTTCCCTACATAAAATCCCATTGCTCCCTACACCTTTCATAAAATCAGACTTAAATGAAGAATCAGATCTGATATAAGCCATATCTGAGTCTGAGTCTGAGTCTGAAGTCGCTCAGTCATGTCCAACTCTTTGCGACCCCATGGACTGTAGCCTATTAGGCTCCTCCGTCCATGGGATTTTCCAGGCAAGAGTGCTGGAGTGGATTGCCATTTCCTTCTCCAGGGGATCTTCCCGACCCAGGCATCGAACCCAGGTCTCCCGCATCGCAGGCAGACGCTTTACCATCTGAGCCACCATTATATATATTTCCATTCAGGAATAATTTGATAGAAAAACAACAATATGTAGTTTATACATAAGTTATGCATATATATGGTTTTAACAATTCAAAGAATTATACCATTTCCTGTTCAATTAATCTTTCCTTCACATTATTTGCCTATTTTTCATTTACATTATTTGACTTTTGCTTTCTATTCTTTTTATTAAGCTCTCCATCTATTAAGGATAGCAATCTGCTAAAATAATTGCAAAGATTTTCTCAGTTTTCTGAGAAATTAAACTGTTCATAGTTTTAATTTTACTGTATTTTTGGAGGATATGAGTTTTAATTGTTTAATTTAAAACTCAGTAAAAATTTTCATTTATGACATCTGTAGCTACTCTCTCACCTAAAGATTTTTTTGAAAACCACTAAACTTCCCTCCAGGTTTCCCTGGTGGCACAGTGGTAAACAATCTATCTACAATGCAGGAGCCACCAGAGACTCAGGATCGATCACTGGGTCAGGAGATACCCTGGAGGAGGGCATGGTAACCCACTCCAGTATCCTTGCCCAGAGAAACAGAAGAGCCTCGTGGGCTACTGTCCATAGGGTTGCAAAGAATTGGACACAACTGTAACAAGATAGCTTGCAAACGTCCCTCTAATAGTTCCATATTCTATTTCTTGACATTTATTTCAGCATTTCATTTTGAATGAACGGAAGTAAATTTTGTATATGTTGTAAAATAAGGATATATACTTATTTTTATCTATATGAGTAAGAAATTATGCCAACACCATTATTTCAGAAAACCATCATTTCCATACAGAAGAAAAAGACAATATTTGTCAAATATTCAGTTCCAACATATATTGTTGTGGTTTAGTCACTAAGTCATGTTTGACTCTTTTGCAACCCCAAGGACTATATAGCCTGCCAGACTCCTCTGTCCAAGTGATTTTCCAGTCAAGAATACTGGAGTAGGTTTCCATTCCTTCCTCCAGGAGATCTTCCTGAACCAGAGATTAAATCTGCATCTCCTGCTTGGCAGGTGGACTCTTTACTGTTGAGACACCAGGGAAACCCTATAACATTTATACTTAGGTTTGTTACTGGATTTGATGCCCTCCAGCTACTATTTCTAAAAACAATTAGAACCTGACAGGGCTTAAAGATGTAAATATAGATTTTATTCAAGATCATTGCAATAAGAGAAAAGAAACTTCAGTACAGAACTGAGTTCAAATCCAAATACACCAAGGACAAGTGAGGAATTATAGGTAAGGAGTAGGCTGGGGGTGGGGTGTTGGGTTGATAATACAAAATTAATAAGAGGATTCAGCAAGGGTAGGGGGAATTCTTGCTATACTGATCTAATAAGATTTGTGGTGAAGGCAGGCCAAGGCGATAAGATAAAACCTGGAGTATGGCAGGAAATGAGAAATTTGATCAGATACCAATGGTAGGGGATTCTTTCTAAATTGACTTAACAAGATTCTTTCTAAAACTGGGCAGTGCAAGCCCAATGAGGAGGGACACTAAAGTCCAAGTTCAAGGTCTCACTGAAAAGAGGACTTAGAGAACCTGACACAACTTTGGTCAAGGAGAGCATCTAGGTTGTTGTTGTTCAGTCGCTAAGTTGTGTCTGACTCTTTGTGACACCATAGACTGCAGCACTCCAGGCTCCCGTGTCTTTCACTATCTCCCAGAGTTTGCTCAAATTCGTGTCCATTGAGTCAGTGATGCTATATAACCATTTTATTTGCTGTCATCCCCTTTCCTTTTGCCTTCAGTTGTTCCCAGCATCAGGGTCTTTCCCAATGAGTCCGCTGTTTGCATCAGGTGGCCAAAGTATTGAAGCTTCAGCTTCAGCATCAGTTCTTCCAATGAATATTCATGGTTGGTTTCCTTTATGATTGACTTATTTGATCTCATTGCAGTCCAAGTGTCTTTTAAGAGTGTTCTCCAGCACCACAGTTCAAAACCATCAATACGGACATTTATTGATAAAGTGATGTGTCTGCTTTTTAATATGCTGTCTAGGTTTGTCATAGGGTTTCTTCCAAGGAGCAAGTGTATTTATTTTCATGGCTGCAGTCACAGTCTGCAGTGATTTTGGAATCCAAGAAAATAAAATCTGTCATTGCTTCCTCTTTTCCCCTTCTATTTGACAGGAAATGATGGGACTGGATGCCATGATCTTAGTCTTTGGAATGTTGAGTTTTAAGTCAGCTATTTCACTCTCCTCTTTCACCCTCATCAAAAGGCTCTTTGGTTTTTGCAATTAGAGCAGTATCATGTGCATATCTGAGGTTGCTATTTCTCCCAGCAATCTTGAATCCAGCTTGTGATTAATCCTGCTCAGTATTTTGCATGATGTCCTCTGCATACAAGTTAAATAAACAAGATAACAATATATTGCCTTGAAGTACTCCTTCCTCAATTTTGAACTAGTCTGTTGTTCCATGTTTGGTTGTAATTGTTGCTTCTTGATGCACATACACATTTCTCAGGAGACAGGTAAAGTGGTTTGTTATTTCCATCTCTTCAAGGATTTTCCAGTTTGTTGTGATCCACACAGTCAAAGGTTTTAGTGCAGTCAATGAAGGCAAAATAGATGTTTCTCTGGAATTTCCTTCCTTCTATGATACAAGGGATGTTGGCAATTTGGTCTTTGGTTTCTCTGTCTTTTCTAAACCCAGCTTATATATCTGGAATTTCTCAGTTCACATACTGTTGAAGTCTAGCTTGAAGGATTTTGAGCATGACCTCACTAGCATATGAAATGAACACAATTTTACATAGTTTGAACATTCTTTGGCATTGCCTTTCTTTGAGATTGGAATGAAAACTGACCTTTTCCAGTCCTGTGGCCACTGCTGAGTTTTCCAAATTTGCTGGCATATTGAGTGCAGCACTTTCACAGCATCATCTTTTAGAATCTGAAATAGCTCAGCTGGAATTCCATCATCTCCATTAGCTTCATTCATAGTAATACTTCCTAAGGCTCACTTGACTTCACACTCCAGGATAACTGGCTCTAGGTGAGTGATCACACCATCATGGTTATCTGGGTCATTAAGACCTTTCTTGTAGAGTTCGACTGTGTATTCTTGCCACCTCTCCTTAATCTCTTCTGCTTCTCTTATTTCTTTACCATTTTTGTCCTTTATCATACCCATTCTCGCATAAAATAGTCCCTTGATAGCTCCAATTTTCTTGAAAACATCTCTACTCTTTACTATTCTATTGTTTTCCTCTATTTTTGCATTGTTCATTTAAGAAGACCTTCTTATCTCTCCTTGCTATTCTCTGAAACTCTCCATTCAGTTGGGTATATCTTTCCCTTTTTCCCTTGCCTCTCACTTCTTTTCTCAGCTATTCCTAAGACCTACTCAGAGAACCACTTTACCTTGAATCTATCTGTCACTTCCATTGTATAATTATAAGGGATTTAATTTAGGCCATACACAAATGGCCTACTGGTTTTCCCTACTTTCTTCAATTTAAGTCTGAATTTTGCAATAAGGAGTTCATGATCTGAGCACAGTCAGCTCCTGGTCTTATTTTTTCTGACTACATAGAGCTTCTCCATTTTCTGCTGCAAAGAATATAATGAATTTGATTTTGGTATTGACCANGCCTACTGGTTTTCCCTACTTTCTTCAATTTAAGTCTGAATTTTGCAATAAGGAGTTCATGATCTGAGCACAGTCAGCTCCTGGTCTTATTTTTTCTGACTACATAGAGCTTCTCCATTTTCTGCTGCAAAGAATATAATGAATTTGATTTTGGTATTGACCATCTGGTGATGTCCAAGTGTAGAGTTGCCTCTTGTGTTGTTGGGAGAGGGTGTTTGCTATAACCAGTGCATTCTCTTGGCAAAACTCTGTTAGCCTTTGACCTGCATCATTTTGTACTCCAAGGCCAACTTGCCTATTATTCCAGGTATCTCTTGTCTTCCTAGTTTTGTATTCCAATCCCCTATGATGAAAAGGATATTTTTTTTGGTGTTAGTTCTAGAAGGTCTTGTAGGTCTTCATAGAACCATTCAACTTCAGCTTCTCCAGCATTACTGGTCAGGGCACAGATGTGGAATGGTGATATTGAATGGTTTGCCTTGGAAACAAACCAAGATCAATCTGTCGTTTCTGAGGCTGCACCCAAGTACTGGATTTCAGACTCTTTTGTTGACTGTGAGGGCCACTCCATTTCTTCTAGGGGATTCTTGCACATACTAGTAGATACAATGGTCATCTGAATTATATTTGCCCATTCCAGTCCATTTTAGTTCAAATTTTTAAAATGTCAATGTTCACTCTTGTCATCTCTTGCTTGACTACAGCCAATCTACCTTGATTCATGGACCTAACATTCCCGATTCCTATGCAAAATTGTTCTTACGGCATCAAACCTTACTTTCACCACCAGACACATTCACAATTGAGGGGCATTTTCACTTTGGCCCAGCCAGTTCACTCTTTTTGAAGCTATTACCAATTGCCCTCTATTCTTCCCCAGTAGTGTGTCAGACACCTTCTGAGCTGAGGGCACTCATCTTCTGGTGTCATATCTTTTTGCTTTTTCATATTGTTCATGAGGTTCTCACAGCAAGAATACTGGAGTAATTTGCCACTCCCTCCTCCAGTGGGCCATGTTTTATTAGAACTCTTCACTATAACCCAGCTGTCTTGGATGGCTCTACAAGACATGGCTCACAGATTTAAACAAGCCCCTTCACCATGGCAAGACTGTGATCCATGAAGGGGAGCATCTATGTAGATGGATAATATTTATCTATCACCTATCAATCTATTCTGATGGTATTATTAATATCTGACAAAGCTAATCCCTATGAAGCATTCTTATTATCATAGGTTTCTTAAATATTGTCAGGCATTAATTCTTCCATTTGAACTTAAACAATTCCATCTAATTTCAACTTAAAAATATTCAGGATAGTGTATGAGTACATGTGCACATGTTTACATGTGTGTTTTAGTGTATTACATTTCACTGGGATGTAACTGACATTTTAAAATATTCTTTTATACAGAAACATGGTATCACTTTCCATTTGGGGATTTTTTTTTTAAATCTTTCAACAAAATGTTGTAGCTCTTTTCATGTAGGTCTTATAAGTTTCTTTACTAAATTTAATCTCAGGTATTTCATTTTTATAATTATTACAAATGTGATATATTTTCCATGTGGTTTTCTAACTACTTCTTCCTAGTATAAATAAAAGCTATTTATTTTATATAGTTCCAGTTTATCCTTTTTACTTTATAACATTAACTTGCAAATGCTTTTGTTTTATTGTCTTTTGGATTTTCAATACATACAACTGTATGACACACTTGTAATTGTCTCTTCATTTCTAAAATTTCTATCATTTCTTCACTGTTTCAGTGCATTAGCCCGGTCTCCAAAATAATACTTACTATTGCTTAAAAGGAACATTCCTGACTTGATCCTGACTTTAATGGGAATTTAATAACTTTAGTATATCTCACTTTATAATATTCCTATGGGTCATGATAAGAAGTTTTACTATGATAATAGTTTCTAGTCCAAATATACCCTGAGATGGTTTTAGAAATGCTGGCTGAATTTTAGTAAACAGCATTTAGACATTTACTGATATAACTATATGGTCTTTCTCCTTCAGTTTGGGGGGGGGCAATGAATTATGTTCATAGATTTTGTCATGTTGAAGCATCTTTATTTTTCTATAAACTGTGTGCAATTATGGGGTATTTTCCTTTAATGAACTGATTCAATCTGTTAGTATTTCACTTAGAATCCGGTAAAAGAATAAGGTAGAAGAATAATTACATTAGAAATGTAGTACATTAGAAATATAATTCTCAGGTTATAGCTCAAAAAAAAATCAGAAACTCTTTGGTGGGTCCTAGACATGAGCATTTTTCTTTTTTTTCTTAATATAAATTTATTTATTTTAATTGGAGGTTAATTACTTTACAATATTGTATTGGTATTGCCATACAACAACATGAATCCACCACGGGTGTACACGTGTTCCCCATCCTGAACTCCCCTCCCACCTCCCTCCCCGTACCATCCTTCTGGGTCATCCCAGTGCACCAGTTCTGAGCATCCTGTATCATACATCAATCCTGGACTGGAGATTTGTTTCACATATGATATTATACATGTTTCAATGCCATTCTCCCAAATCATCCCACCCTCGCCCTCTCCCACAGAGTCCAAAAGACTGTTCTAATCATCTGTGTCTCTTTTGCTGTCTTGCATACAGGGTTATCATTACCTTAATCTTTCTAAATTCCATATATATATGCATTAGTATACTGTATTGGTGTTTTTCTTTCTGGCTTACTTCACTCTGTATAATAGGCTCCAGTTTCATCCACCTCATTAGAACTGATTCAAATGTATTCTTTTTAATGGCTGAGTAATACTCCATTGTGTATATGTATCACTGTTTTCTAATCCATTCGTCTGCTGATGGACATCTAGGTTGCTTCCCTGTCCTGGCTATTATAAACAGTGCTGTGATGAACATTGAGGTACACGTGTCTCTTTCAATTCTGGTTTCTTTGGTGTGTATGCCCAGAAGTGGGATTGCTGGGTCATATGGCAGTTCTATTTCCAGTTTTTTAAGGAATTTCCACACTGTTCGCCATAGTGGCTATACTAGTTTGCATTCCCACCAACAGTGTAAGAGGGTTCCCTTTTCTCCACAACTTCTCCAGCATTTATTGTTTGTGGAATTTTGGATAGCAGCCATTCTGACCAGTGTGAAATGGTACCTCATTGTGGTTTTGATTTGCATTTCTCTGAGAAGGAGTGATGCTGAGCATCTTTTCATGTGTTTGTTATTTGTATGTCTTCTTTGGAGAAATGTCTGTTTAGTTATTTGGCCCATTTTTTGATTGGGTCATTTATTTTTCTGGAATGGCTGTCTTTTCATCTTGCTTACAGTTTCTTTTGTTGTGCAGAAGCTTTTAATTTTAATTAGGTCCCATTTGTTTATTTTTGCTTTTTTTCCAATATTCGGGGTGGTGGGTCATAGAGGATCCTGCTGTGATTTATGTGGGAGAGTGTTTTGCCTATTTTGCCTATGTTCTCCTCTAAGAGTTTCATAGTTTTTGGTCTTACGTTTAGATCTTTAATCCATTTTGAGTTTATTTTTGTGTATGGTGTTAGAAAGTGTTCTAGTTTCATTCTTTTACAGGTGGTTGACCAGTTTTCCCAGCATCACTTGTTAAAAAGATTTGCTTTTCTCCATTGTATATTCTTGCCTACTTTGTCAAAGATAAGGTGTCCATAGGTGCATTTTTCAAAAGTTCACCAAATGATTATACTGTGTAACTAGCACTGAGTACCACTGACCTACTTTTCTTTTTTGGTATGATGTTTATCTGTAAAAAATGAATCAGGGAAATCTTACCCTTTTGAAATAACAGGAATTATTTGTAAAATAGGAAATTTTTCTTTTTGAAATTGTATAAAAACAATTTGGATCTGTTGCTTTTGAAGGCAAATTTAAATTTGTCAATTAATATATGAAATGCTGTTCAATTTTATTCATGTAAAAGTGCAAATAAAATTGATGATATACCATTTTGATCCTACACCTTGTTGAGAAGCATTTCAAAAATGGATAATTTTAGTGCAGTTAAACTATAGAAAAACAGACACATATTTTTGGTGTGAGAAAGAATTGCTAAACACTGTAGTCAATACTCTGGCCAAATCTATTAAAAGTTATATATAAAACCATTGACCCAGTAATCCCATTGGCTATCCTGCTTATCATATAGAATATCCATCACTAAGGAGTGGTAAAGGAAACTATACTATGAGATATGATGCAGCTACAAGAAACTAGTTAAAAATTATATGCAGGAATCAATCAGTTATAGAAGTGAAAATATTAATTTGTGGGCATCCTTGGTGGCAAATTTGGAAAACTCAGCAGTGGCCACAGGACTGAAAAAGGTCAGTTTTCATTCCAATTTCAAAGAAAGGCAATGCCAAAGAATGCTCATAGTACCGCATAATTGCATTCATCTCACATGCTAGTAAAGTAATGCTCAAAATTCTCCAAGCCAGGCTTCAGAAATACGTGAACCATGAACTTCCTGATGTTCAAGCTGGTTTTAGAAAAGACAGAGGAACCAGAGATCAAATTGCCAACATCTACTAGATCATTTAAAAAGCAAGAGAATTCCAGAAAAAAACATCTATTTCTGCTTTATTGACTATGCCAAAACCTTTGACTGTGTGGATCACAAAACCTTTGACTGTGTGGAAAAATCTGAAAGAGATGGGAATACCAGACCACCTGACCTGCCTCTTAAGAAACCTATATGAAGGTCAGGAAGCAACGGCTGGACATGGAACAACAGACTGGTTCCAAATAGGAAAATGAGTTCGTCAAGGCTATATATTGTCACCCTGTTTATTTAACTTATATGCAGAGTACATCATGAGAAGTGCTGGGCTGGAAGAAGCACAAGCTGGAATCAAGATTGCTGGGAGAAAGATCAATAACCTCAGATATGCAGATGATACCACCCTTATGGCAGAAAGTGAAGAAGAACTAAAGAGCCTCTTGATGAAACTGAAAGAGGAGAATGAAAAAGTTGGGTTAAAGCTCAACATTCAGAAAACTAAGATCATGGCATCCAGTCCCATCACTTCATGGCAAATAGATGGGGAAACAGTGGAAACAGTGGCTGACTTTTTTTTTTTTCTGGCTCCAAAATCACTGCAGATGGGGATTGCAGCCATGAAATTAAAAGATGTTTACTCCTTGGAAGAAAAGTTATGACCAAGCTAGATAGCATATTAAACAGCAGAGACATTACTTTGTCAACAAAGGTCCGTCTAGTCAAGGCTATGGTTTTTCCAGTAGTCATGTACGGATGTGAGAGTTGGACTATAAAGAAGGCTGAGCATCGAAGAATTGAAGCTTTTGAGCTGTGGTGTTGGAGAAGACCCTTGAGAGTCCCTTGGACTGCAAGGAGATCCAAGCAGTCCATCCTAAAGATCAGACCTGGGTGTTCATTGGAAGGACTGATGTTGAAGCTGAAACTCTAATACTTTGGCCACCTGATGTAAAGAGCTGATTCGTTTGAAAAGACCCTGATGCTGGGAAAGATTGATGGCAGGAGTTGAAGGGGACGACAGAGGATGAGATGGCTTGATGGCATCACTGACTCATGAGTTTGAGTAAACTCCGGGAGTTGGTGATGGACAGGGAGGCCTGGCATGCTGTGGTTCATGGGGTTGCAAAGAGTCAGATACCACTGAGTGACTGAACTGACTGATTGACTGGTGGCTCAGTGGCAGAGTATATGTCTGCCAAATTAGGATACAAGGGTTTGATTACTGATCTGGAAGATCCCACATGCAAGGAGCAACTAAGCCTGCAATCCACAACTACTGAAGCCTGTCCACCATAGAGTCTATTCTCCACAACAAGAGAAGTGACCACAGTGAGAAGCCCCACATCACAACTACAGAGTAGCCCCCATTCCCCACAACTAGAGAAAGCCCAAGCAGCAACGAAGACCAAGCACAGAAAAAAATAATCAATAAATTATAAATAAATAATAAATAATATTAAAAAACAATTTGCAGAAAGAAAATATATGCACGTATATGTATGCATGAACATAGAAGGCATGAAACTCGACACACCAAACTCTTAACATTGGTTATCTAGAAGGGAATAGCAAAAGAATTGGGGTGGGATGGAAGATTATTATTTTTTTATTTTATATGCCTTTTAAGCATTATTATTTTTGTACTTTCAGTCTAATGAGGAAATTAAGGATAAAGTGAAAGAAACAACTAATAAATCAACTCTACTGAAATGAGTAGAAAATTTTAAGTCTCCTTGCCTATACAAATCACTCTTCTCTCTCCCTAATCTCTGGTAACAGTTTTTTGGATATTCTTCAGAAAAAAAGATATTTTTTTTATTGGAGAGGTACAGGAAGCAGATGCTCTATGCATGATTGATAGTAGTATGAACTGGGACAACATTTTTAAGAGAATAATTTTGCAAAGCTATTAAAATTCAAAATCACTTGAATCTCTCAATTCCACAATTAGGAATTTATCTAAATGATACACTCGTAAAAGTGTGCCAAATATGCCCACAAGGATGTTCATTGCAGCATTATCTACAGTAATAGTAATAGAGATTCTTTTTTCTTATTTTGCACATAACTGCAAATATATATTATAGCAGAGTGAGTTAGGGCAAATTCAACAGTTTAATGTGGGATAAATTAAGGGAAAAGCTTTACTGGGGAAGATAAGTGATAGCAAGAAAAATCATGAGGTTTTTCCTCCATTGACATCCAACAGAGAAACCCATTGTTTGTTGGAAATATCATGGCTGTGTCCCAGGAAAGGGACCAGGCCCACTGCTGCTCCCTATTTGGGCGGGGGAGGGGGGGGCCAGTCAGCACAAAAATGGCTTTTCTAGAGAGAGAAAAAAATACTGTGAGCTTCAACAGAAAAGGGCGTGAGTGTCAGCTGCTTAAGAAGTGCTGAAAAACCCAAGATGCAAAGCATCTAGAGAGCCTGAAACCCACGGTAACATACAAACCGTCATGTTGGAGAGAAGCTATTAGGCCAGTGGGAATCTAGGTTGTGGAGTTGCTCTTGTGGTTTGGGCAAAAGTGGTCCTCAGGTGACCCAGCAATCCCAAAAGAGCTCCCTTTTGGGGGTTGCTCCCAGCATTCTTGGACTGGCTACTTACTAATGGGATCACACTATGCTGTGGCTTACAGTTTTCACTTTATATATATATATATATATATTTTTTAACTTTATTTTACTTTACAGTACTGTATTGGTTTTGGCATACATTGACATGAATCCGTCATGGGTGTACATGAATTCCCAAACATGAACCCACCCCTCCCACCTCCCACCCCACATCATCCCTCCGGATCATCCCCATGCACCAGCCCCAAGCA
>SJYX01018667.1:27266-80723 GCA_006410675.1 Oreotragus oreotragus
CCCTCTCCCTCTCCCTCTCCCTCTCCCTCAGAGTCCAAAAGTCTGCTCTACACATCTGTGTCTCTTTTGCTGTCTTGCATACAGGGTCCTCATTACCACCTTTCTAAATTCCATATATATGTGTTAGTATACTGTATTGGTGTTTTTCTTTCTGGCTTACTTCACTCTGTATAATCGGTTGAGTTTCATCCATCTCATTAGAACTGATTCAAATGTATTCTTTTTAATGGCTGAGTAATACTCCATTGTGTATATGTACCACAGCTTTCTTATCCGTTCATCTGCTGATGGACATCTAGGTTGTAGATATCACACCATAACTGCATAGCAGATCTAACTCATTTTTCTACTACTGCATTATATTAGTATACCATAATTTATTTACTAATCCCCTATTGATGGACATTTAAAATTTTCAGTTTACTATTACTGTAGATAATGCTGCAATGAACATCCTTGTGGGCATATTTGGCACACTTTTACGAGTGTATCATTTAGATAAATTCCTAATTGTGGAATTGAGAGATTCAAGTGATTTTGAATTTTAATAGCTATTGCAAAATTATTCTCTAAAAATGTTGTCCCAGTTTATACTACTATCATAGAGCATCTGCTTCCTGTACCTCTCCAATAATAGGTACTATGTTTTTTACTCATTATATTTATTAATCTTTTTAAATCTGATCTAGGTGACATGGAATTACATTGTTGTTTTACTTTGCAACCCTTTAATTATGAACAAAGTTGAGCATCATTTTATATATCTCTTTTAAATATATATATCCTTTACTAGAAGCAGCCTGTTTCTATGATGTTGCCCATCATTTTGCTTATTGGCATATAGGAGTAACTTGTAAATTAAAAAAAAAATTGTCCTCTGTCATATGTATACAAATTATTTTCCCAGTTAGATTTTTAGACTTTTTTCACTTTTACACTACAACATATTTCCATTGCTTTGTATTTTAATTTTTTATAGACAAATGCATGGCTTGTGGGTTTTTAGGTCCTAGTCATAAAAATCTACTAAACTTCAAGATATAAATATACAAAATCACTTTTTTTTCAGTACTTTCATGACTTATCTTGTATTTAAGTATTTTATTCATCTGAAATTTGTTTTGGTGCAAATCAAGAGGTAAGAATCCATGTTTATTTCTTTTCCTCTTGTCTCAAAACCATTTATCCTTTCTCTATTGCCAAGAAATATAGATCAAATTTCTGCATATTATTTTGATCTTTTTATGGACTCTTTATTATAATCCATTTACTTCTTGCACAGTTCTTTTGCAGTGCATAGCTATGTTAATTATGGCAGATTCAAGATATATATTAATATGTATTAGGAATTCTCATGTAATGTGTATCATGTCTACACATACCTACTGAGGAAATTAAATTTTCAAAAAAATTTGATGCAGTGAAACAAGCTTTATTTCTTTGTTTTACCGTACACCAAATAAATAATTTTTTAAGCTTTTCAACCAGCAGTTTTGTTTGATATCATATATAATTAATATCCTCGATAATTTTGATCCTTTATACAATCTGCATACACAATTTACCCCTTCTAATATCAACATTAATCTTATTTTGTTCTGGTTTATTATGGAATGTTCTTTGAATGAGCTACAGTCTTACTTATGTTGATGTGTAGGGCCAAAATATTAAGATCTATGCGTTCCTAGGATAATAGAGTTTTGCCAAGAAAACACACTGGTAATAGCAAACACCCTCTTCCAAAAACACAAGAGAAGACTCTACACATGGACATCACCAGATCGTCAATATCAAAATCAGATTGATTTTATTCTTTGCAGCCAAAGATGGAGAAGCTTTATAGAGTCAGCCAAACCAAGACAGGAAGCTAACTGTGCTCAGATCATGAACTCCTTATTGCCAAATTCAGACTTAAATTGAAGAAAGAAGGGAAAACCACTAGATCATTCAGGTATGAACTAAATCAAATCCCTTAAGATTATACAGTGGAAGTGACAAATAGATGCAAGGGATTAGATCTGATAGACGGAGTACCTGAAGAATTATGGACGGAGGTTCATGACATTGTTCAGAAGGCAGGGATCAAGACTATTCCCAAGAAAAAGAAATGAAAAAAGGCAAAATGGCTGTCTGAGGCGGGCTTACAAGTAACTGTGAAAAGAAGAGAAGTGAAAGGCAAAGGAGAAAAGGAAAGATACAGCCATTTGAATGCAGAGTTCCAAAGAATAGCAAGGAGAGATAAAAAGCCTTGCTCAGTGGAAAACAATAGATGGGGAAAGACTAGAGATCTCTTCAATAAAATTAGAAATACCAAGGGAATATTTCATGCAAAGATGGGCACAATAAAGGACAGAAATGGTATGAACTTAACAAAAGCAGAAGATATTAAGAAGAGGTGGCAAGAATACACAGAAGAGCTATACAAAAAAGATCTTAATGACCCAGATAATCACATTGGTGCGATCACTCACTACAGCCAGACATCCTGGAATGTGAAGGCAAGAGGGCCTTAGGAAGCTTCACTACGAAAAGAGCTAGTGGAGGTCATGGAATTCCAGTTGAGCTATTTCAAATCCTGAAAGATGATGCTGTGAAAATTCTGAGCTCAATATGCCAGCAAATCTGGAAAACTCAGCAGTGACCACAAGACTGGAAAAAAGTCAGTTTTCATTCCAATCCCAAAGAAAGGCAATGCCAAAGAATGTTCAAACTACTGCACAACTGTACTCATCTCACACACTAGCAAAGTAATGCTCAAAATTTTCCAAGCCAGGCTTCAGCAATACGTGAACCGTGAACTTCCAGATGTTCAAGCTGGACTTAGAAAAGGCAGAGAACCGGAGATCATATTGCCAACATCTCTTGAATCAGTGAGAAACCAAGAGAGTTTCAGAAAAACATCTACTTCTGCTTTACTGACTATGCCAAAGCCTTTGACTCTGTGGATCACAACACACCGTGGAAAATTCTTTAAAAGTTGGGAATACCAGACTATCTGACCTGCCTCCTGAGAAATCTGTANCAATGGCATCCCACCCCAGTACTGTTGCCTGGAAAATCCAATGGACGGAGTAGCCTGGTGGACTGCAGTCCATGGGGTCGCTAACAGTCGGACAGACTGAGCGACTTCACTCTCACTTTTCTCTTTCGTGCATTGGAGAAGGAAATGGCAACCCACTCCAGTATTCTTGCCTGGAGAATCCCAGGGATGGGGGAGCCTGGTGGGCTGCCGTCTATGGGGTCACACAGAGTTGGACACGACTGAAGTGACTTAGCAGCAGCAGCAGTATCAACATGATTGTGGCCTAATTCATTAAAATGAGTTGGGATGAAATACCTCTTTAATTTTCTGAAATAATGTTTGTAGAATCCATATTGTTTCATCCTTACATATTTGGTAGAATTCACCAGTGAATTCATCTTAGCCTGATGTTTTCTTTTGGGGAAGATTTTTATGTTTAATGTATATCTTTAGGTTATATACTTATATTTGAATGAGCTTTGAAAGTGTGCATGTTTTAAAGAATATGACCATTCATCTCAGTCGTTGAGTTTATTGACAAGAACTTGTTCTTAAAATTCACTTATCACTTTTTTATATGTATATAATAGGGTGATGTCACCTTTCTCATTTGTGGTAATGCTGTCCTGCTTTCTCTCATTTTCTCTGCTTTCTAATCAGCCTGGCCAGAGGTTTATTAATTTCATTGATCTTCCCAAAGATCTACATTTTGGTTTCATTGATTTTCTTTATTATTTTATATTATCAATTTCATTGATTTTTTGTTTGTTTTTATGCTGAATTTTGCCTCCTACTTACCTTTAGCTTAATTTGCCCTTTTGATAGTTTCTTAAGGTCAGGTCACTGAGTTAAGACTTCATATAGAGGTTTTATGTTATTTTCTCCTATGTACATCTTTGCTTGTACCCCATAAATTTTGATTTACTTTAATTTTTATTATATTTAAACTACTTCTAATTTCTGCATTGATTTCTTCTTTGATCCATGAGTGTGCTGTTTAGCTTGCATATATTTGGGAGATATTCCAGAGATCTTTCCGAATTATTACCTATTTTAACTCTGTTATAGTCAAAGAATATACTTATATTATTTGCATTCTTTTAAATTTTGTTTTATATTCCTGATTATGATCTATCTTAAAAATGCTCAGTATGTACTCAAAAAAGGATTTGTGTTCTGCTTTTGGCTGAAGCATTGCAGAAATATCAGCCAGGTCAAGTTAGTTGATTGAGTTGTTCAATCTATATGTTTACTGATTTTCCATCCACTTTTTCTATCAATTATAGAGAGAAATATATTGAAATCTCTACATAATTGCAGTCAGTCCATTTCTTCTTGAAGTTCTGTTAATTTTTGCTTAATTTGTTTTGAGGCTTTTGTCATTGTTAAGTCTTTCTTAACCCTTTTGTCATTATGAGATGACCTTCATCTATGATAGGTAATATTCTTTAGTCAGGAGTCTGCTTCTTCTGCCCCAAAGTCCTTGGTTTCTAGCAAATTGAGCCATGAAGAAAAAACGAATTTGGAGAAAATTGAGGAGAGGATCCAATCCAGATGATTGTTGATATTAAACTTGTTAAGGTTAGGCTATGTGTGCATGAAGTAGAAGAGTTGATGAATATATGAAGACTTTGAATTTTTTAATATATCTGAAAATTCAGCTTTTTTCACTTGTGAAAATTACAGACCTCAGCTAAAGCAGAACTTGAATCCTTTTAAAAGATAAATTTAAGTTCCAAAATAACTTTTATGGTAAAATACACCTTAAACAGAATTTGAAAGAAAACTAATTTGTGTTGCACACAAAAGGTAAAGGGTTTCTATTTCTGCTGTTTCAAAGAGTTTGCAAGAAAAATAGTCAATTAATGGGTAAAAGATATGAGTAGATAATTCCATGGAAGTGCCTGTCCAAATCAATAATAAGTATAGAAAATATACTGAAGGAAATGCAAATTACATTTAAGTGCAATACTTTCTTACCTGGTATATTGGAATAAAACTAAATAGACAACTAGTATTGGCAGTGGTAAGAGAGGGGTACTTTTATATGTTGGCTGTGGAACTGTGAATTGTCACTGACCGTAAGACCTTCCACTCAGGAAACCTTGCCGCAAGCTCTTCTGGTTTCTGGAGACTACACTTCTTACCTGAACTTCACATCAGTGGCTTTGAGTTCTGTCTTTGTTTCAGGTATCTGAGGAATTTATTTTTTTCTCTTTGATCTTTTATCAGTATGTTCTGTTTTATCCAGCATTTCTACTTTGAGTAGAAATCTGCCTACAATGCAGGAGACATGTATCCCTGGGTTGGGAAGATCCTCTGGAGAAGGAAAAGGCTACCCACTCTAGTATTCTGCCCTGGAGAATTCCATGGACTGTATAGTCCATGGGGTCGCAAAGAATCAGCAGGACTGAGCGACTTTCACTTTCACTTTCTACTTTGAGTTGTGTGAGGGGCAGTTTCCCATAGAACTCTAAGTTCACCATAGTGACTGGAATTCATCTTTAAAAATGTCACCATTTTTAAAGTAAAATGGAAGCTCTTAAAATAAATAAATAAAATGTTAAAAAAAAATAAAAAATAGAGGTAGGAGTCTAAGTATCTGATATAAATATAATAACTCATTTTTCCTTTTGGAACGAAATATAATTGAATATTATAAAGCAAAACTCAGGAAATAATTTAGTTATTCCTTTTTAATGCCTTTACCTATAAGGACACTTGTNTGAAATAGCTTAATTAATTTGTTCTTCTAATTAAAAAATAGAGGTAGGAGTCTAAGTATCTGATATAAATATAATAACTCATTTTTCCTTTTGGAACAAAATATAATTGAAAATTATAAAGCAAAACTCAGGAAATAATTTAGTTATTCCTTTTTAATGCCTTTACCTATAAGGACACTTGTACAGTCACAGAATTTTAGAGATTTAATGATCTGATAAATCAGTTGCTTTAAGCATCTCAATCCCTTACACACACTGGCATTCCATTTTGCTGAATGAATAAATGCATGAATAAATGTGTTGTTAAAGTACTCTAATATGACATTTTTCATATAAGTAAATTTTTTTTCCCAAAAAAGTGAAAATAATTGACCAAAAGCACTCTACTATTGGGAAATCTGGGCTTCACTGTTGGCTCAGTGGTAAAGAATCTGTCTGCCAAAGCAGCAGAAGCAGGTTCCATCCTTGAGTCAGGAAGATCCCCTGGAGAAGAAAATGGCAACCCACTCCAGGAATACTCTTGTTTGGAGAACTCCATGGAACCTGGCATGCTATAGCCCGTGGGGTTGCAAAGAGTCAGACAAGACTTAGCAACTGAATAGTGAACAACAGCAGTGGGTAATCTAAGACTAGAAATGAGGTTTCCTAAGGTTTTCTTTTATGAGAGCATAAGAGGAGGAGATCTTAGGCACCTATCAGGGTACCACTTTAGCTACCGTTTTTGGAGATGCTAGAAACTGTGTGTCAGAAAAGAGAAAGCAAACACTCTATATTAGTCCCAGTTTACACTTACCATTGTCATGCTACTGTCTTTTCTTGAAAACTTATTAAATTAGTATTGAACAGTAGAATTGGAGATGTGTATAAGAGACAGCCTCTGTCCATGGGATTCTCTAGGCAAGAATATTTGAGTGGGTTTCCATGCCCTCCTGCAGGGGATCATCCCAACCCAGTGATCAAACTCAGGTCTCCCACATTGCAGTCAGATTCTTTGACATTTAAACCACCAGGGAAGCTCACATCTATATGGATAATTGACATTTTATATAACCCTTGGACTGCAAGGAGATCCAACCAGTCCATCCTAAAGGAGATCTGTCTTGTTCATTGGAAGGACTGATGTTGAAGCTGAAGCTCCAATACTTTGGCCACCTGATGTGAAGAACTGACTCATTGGATACAATATTGTAAAGTAATTAACCTTCAATTAAAATAAATAAATTTATATTAAAAAAAAAAGATCCTGATGCTCGCAAAGATTGAAGGCAGGAGAAGGGGACGACAGAGGATGAGATGGTTGGAAAGCGTCACCGACTCAATGGACATGGGTTTGGGTGGACTCTGGGAGTTGGTGGTGGACAGGGAGGCCTGGCGTGCTACAGTTCAGGAAGTTGCAGAGTCAGACATAACTGAGCGACTGAACTGAACTGAGTGATTATGTCCATGTATGCTCAGTCATGTCTGACTCTTTGTGATTCCATGGATTGTAGCTTGCCAGGCACCTCTGTCCATGGAATTTTCCAGGCAAGAATATTGGAGTAAGTTGCCATTTTCTACTCCAGGGGATCTTCCTGACTCAGTGATTGAACCCATGTCTTTTGCATCTCCTGCACTGGCAGGCAGATTCTTTACCACAGTGCCACCTGTGATTATAGACCTCCTCCAATTCAACACAACCAATTATTTGGCTTAATTGAACATCAACTTTGAGTCCAATAAAGACAAAGAAATATAACAGAGGTAGGATACACAGAGCCTGTCTATCTTCCTCATCATTCGATTCCTAATGCAGGAATCTACAGGAACAAACTATTGGGAAGTTTCTATCGTCACTGCAAGAATGTACCGATAGTGATCACCAGTAGCAGAATTGTCATCTCTAAAATATTCAGGGATGTGCATAGGTAAATAATCCAGATAGTGCTCCTAGGAGTGCAAGAAGTATCATGCCAAAACTTGTAATATTTCAGAGTTTTAAAAAGGCAACAATAACAAAAATCATTGCTATGAGATGTAAACAAGCACTTCAACACAAACAACATATGGAAGTTTCTTAGGACTGATCCAGGGTAAGCACTATGGAACCATAATCCCATAATGAAGGACATCTAAGTTTCTCTTCCTACATTGACTTATCATACACATTGAAACATGTAAGCCTTTCCATATTCAATAAAATAAGTTTTGGAGAGTCTCATCATTACAATATTTCTAATGGGCCGGGCACAGATCCATATGATAATATGGATACTGTCCCATCATCACATTTTTCAAAGGAAATAAGAAATGAAACCAGAATCTGGTGAAAAGGGGAAGGTACAGAATGCAATCCCATCCATGAAAAGATTTCTTCTGAAATCTTTTTCAGATGACTACAAAAATTCCTTCTTAAGATCCAGAAATTACAATGCCATCACTTGCTGTAGTATCCCCCCATTTCCCTCCTCCTCTTCACCCCCCCACAAAAAACTTTATAACTACTATAAAGCTACCTTGATATTTCCCATTCAGGTAAAGATTATATTTTTTCCTTTTGCTCCCAAATTCTATTTTCAATAACTTCCAATCACAGTATCAGAATCATATTAATAATTCAAAACATGACTATAAAAAGAAAAATTCTTAGCAGACGTTAACCTGCAAGAAAAGCTATTTAATGTGCCAGAAACTCTCCATGTTAACAATTTGCCTCTATTCTAACCTCCCAGACCTTTAGGCTTGAAGTATACATGGTGCTTCTCTTTCCCCTCCCAACTCTATTCTCATACACCTTTGAACTGTTTTCATCAGCCTGATTCTGATCTACTGTGTTCCAGATCACACTTTCAGCTTCTGACAGTTCACAGTTCTTGGTTAAGAGGAATGGCTCTGGTGGAAGGCATATTTAGGTTTGAATCTCACTGACACCAATTTTTAGTCACAGAATTTGGGCAAATTATTTAACCACTCTAATTCAATTTATCAGTAGTAAGTTGTTTTTTTTTTTATTTTTTTAAATAAGGTAAAGTGAAAGTAAATGAGGCAATGTGTTCAGGACTTAGAAAAACGCCTCAATAAATGGTACATAACTTTTCCTCAAACCTCATTCTTGCTTTTATGCCCAGCTTATTGCCTAACAGCTAGTAATTCTCTGAGCTTGATTTGTTCTGACCTTTCTGATCCTGTTCTCTTCTTTGATTCTGACCTCCTCCTCTGACAGTGACTTGATAAGTTAAGAAATAATCCTTATCTAAATATGTTCCCAAGGCTTTCAAGTGTCTCAACCAGGTTCAGCTTAACCAAGGGCCTTTTTCTCCAGACTCCCCCCACAGGTCTTTCAAAATCACTTCAGAATCTTGGTTTCCATTTAAATTTGAAGAAGCCAACTGTAACAACTGCTAGGAATACCTTCCTAAAAACCTACAAACATAGCTTAGAATGAGTGGTAGCTTTCTCTGCAGTCAACATAGATAGTTAACCATTATTTTGACCCCCATAAAACATTAAGCAAAGAGATTTAACGAAAGGATGACATTAAAAATCTTTAACTGTATAATCAGGGTTTATTTTACTATATTTAAAGTGAGTTGTTCTTGTTGCTATCCAGTTGCTCAGTTATGTCTGACTCTTTGTGACTCCACGGATTGCAGCACACAAGGCTTCCCTGTCCTTCACTATCTCCTGGAGTTTGTTCAAATTCTTATCCATTGAGTTGGTGATGCCATCCAATCCCCTTCTCTTCCTGCTCTCAATTCTTCCCAGCATCAGGGTCTTTTCCAATGAGTCACCTCTTAGCATCAGGTGGCCAAAGTGTTAGAACTTCAGCATCAGTCCCTCCAATGAATATTCAGGACTGACTTCATTTAGCATTGGCTGGGTTGATCTCCTTGCAGCCCAAGGGACTCACGGGAGTCTTCTCCAGCATCACAGTTCAAAAGAAGTGAGATATACATACTTTCTAATGGGGTTTCCAGGTGGTGCTAGCGGTAAAGAACCCACCTGCCAATGCAAGAGATGTAAGGGACATGGGTTTATCCCTGGGTCAGGACAATACCCTAGAGGAGGGCATGGCAACCCAGTCAGGTATTCTTGCCTAGATAATCCCATGGACAGAGAAGCCTGGCAGGCTACAGTCCATAGAGTCGCAAAGAGTTGGACACAACTGAAACAACTCAGTATACCCTCATACCTTCAAATGTCTTACAAGTAGAGACACTGCATCAGCTACAATGCATGGGGACAAAGGCAACTTGCTTCATCAAGTGACAAGATAGATGAAATCAAGCTCTAGCCATATGCCAAAATAAAATATCTTCAGTATCAGTTGAAAAAAATAAAAAAGAAATAATTCTTTGAGCATATTGGATGGCAAAAATTTGTGATTACCTCAAAAATATACCTAATTCCTGGTGCAGTTATCCAGCTAATCAAGATATACAGTTCATTTATCCAGCTAAGACAAAATACCTAACAAATCACTAGACCATGAACTTCAGAAACTATGGCTCCCTGGAACATTTATCTTTCTTACAAAATCTATCCAGAATTCTGTCGTACCAATAGCACATAGTCTATTTGGCATCATGACTCTAGACTTTCTTCAGTTATTTGGAACTGCCTTTCTTGCTAATCCTCTAGCAAGGCTGGGATCTCAGCTCAGGGATGCCCTTGGATATGAATGAATGAATTTCCCAAAAGATAACAATTTAAGAATCAGAGGAGTATTCATGTCATTTGATAGAATATGTACTCTGTGATTACTGGGCTCTGAAGACAACGTTCACTATTCCTATTATGTGTGTGCATAATTGCCCTTCTGCGAGTGTCTTCTTGAGATAAGATTGGCTTTGAAAATATTTCTAAATCTTGGAATATTTCTAAACCTAGGCATAGAATCCTATCATTCAACTGTGAGTTCCCTGAGGTCAAGGAATGTGTCTCTTTTCATTTTTATCCTTGATATTTAGCACACTTAGTAAACATTTAATTTACTGAATTCATTTATTGAGTTCTGGCTCGACTTGGAGATTGCTTTTTCTGATATTCTGATGAAAAGGTGACAATAATTCTGAGAAGAGATTTTCCTGGCAGGTTGCTGGAAACTTCTCTGTGAATAATTGTTAGGAGCTACACTGGAATCGTTTGCTTCTTTGCTTTCCTTCTTTCTTTGGAAAAAAAAAAAAAGCTGGAGAATAATATTACTATGAAGACCATTTTTAAAATTATTTTAGTATTTTTGCCAGAAATAAGTGCAGCTGAAGCCCTAACCAGCATGTGGTTTTCTTGATGTTTCTGGTTCTCATCTTATGATTACATTGTCAAGTTTTTGTAATAACTTTTTGATAAATGAATTTATTCATAGTAAGAAAGGGGGACTTTTAACAAATCCATTATACTCTTGCTATTGACAGAAAGGTTTAGAGGTTAGTGATCAAGTGTCTTAGAATAAGATATATGCAATCATTCCAAACTACAACAGTCCCTTTTGACACAGATCAACATCTGAAGCATAGTGGCTGCCCACAGGAATCTGATAGAGTGGCAAAGAATCTTACATGATGGAAGAAAGCAGACTGCTTATTCCTAATTATGCCTGTTTCCTGGTCCATACCTGAGTCCTGCCTTGTATTTTTTTAGTCTTGTGAATCTTCCTAGTGTTTTTTCTCAGGCTAAACTGACCAATTACATCCTGTGATGTCCGTAAATAATCCAGTGATAGGAGGCTTAGTTGTGCAAGGAGTCTAAATGACACTCCAGGAAATTTTCATCCAATTCTCACCTGTATATATACCACCAACAGGTTAAATTTACAATGCCCCCAATAGATCTCAGTTTCCATCCCAAATTTATCCCTCCCTGTACTTCATATTTTCCATATTTGAAAAACCATATCCTATCACTATTACTATTGAGGCTTAAAATAGCAGGGTAATCTTGGGCTTTTCTCTTTCTCTTACCTCCTTCATCCAATCAGTGACTAAGCCCTCCTGATTTTCCCTCTTTCATAGCTCTCTAACTAAAATTTACTTCTCATTTCTAATGCTACTATCTACTCAATTAATTAATATAATGACTATGTATTAGGTACATACTTTTGTCAGGCACCTTAGTAAGGGTTGATGATGCCAAGATACATTTTTACCTACTCTCTACTCTTATTTATCTTCCATAGCTATGTATATTAGTATAGAAGTCTGAAAGTGAAGTGAGGCATACCTGAAGGAATGATCAAATCTCCCTTGGGTTAGTGAGAAAGTCTTCAGAGAGGACCTAAACATCAAACTAAGTATGTACACTATTATTCAATTAAAAGTCTAAATATAGACAAATACCATATATCACTTATATGTGGAAACTAAAATAGGACATAATGAACTTATCCATGAAATAGAAATCGACTCACAGACATAGAGAACAGACTTGCAGTTGTCAAGGAGGAGGATGGGGAGTTTGGGATTAGCTGATGCAAACTATTATATACAGAATGGATAAACAAGATCCTATTATATAGAACAGGGAACAATATTCAGTATCATGTAATAAACCATAATGGAAAAATATTTATAAAAGAATATAAATATATAACCAAATCATTTTGTTGTCCAGCAGAAACTAATACAACCATGTGAATCAATGATACTTTAATAAAATCAAAATTTTAAGTCTAATATAGAACTGAAGGTAAGGAAAGGTAATCAAGGCAGGGAAAATATAGTGAAAGAATAATGTGCAAGAGAAAGGCAATTCAATAGAGATAAAGCTGGAGAAGAAAGCAGGAGACAGTTCATGGGGGGTCTTGTATGCCATGCTAGGAAGATTCTACTTGAACTAGTTGCCACTGAAGAATTTTAAGCAAGATAGTATTTCTTTCAGAGAAAAACAGACCTCTGTTCAGAAATATAACTGGTAACAGATCAATAAATAGACTAGAGATGGGGAAAGAGTTGAAGTAGAAATATTAGTTAAAAGATTAAGTATTGCAAGAGAATGATGATTAAGGTCTAAACTAAATCTGTAACAATAAAGATTAAGAAGAGAGGACCGTTAAAGTTCAAGGGGTGGTCAAATTCATAATTCCTATCTAGCATCTGTCTGGGTCACATTAACTGAGATTGGAAACGTAGGAAGGGAATTAGTTAGAAAAAATTACTTCATCTTTAAACATGCTGAATTTGAGATGTGCATGGCTATACATGAGTATAAATTCAGCAAGAAATCCCAAATCAACCAAACTTTAGGAGAAAGACAGTGACCTGGATTTATGAATCACTGATACACAGATTATATTATAAGCCTTATAAGAATGCTTAACATTACTCATTATATTAGTTATAAGTTGATTTGGCTAAAAGTGACAGAAAATAAAAAATAACAGCAGTTTAAATAAAAAGATGTTTATTTCTCTTTCCAAAAGCAAAAATTCAGAGTAGCTAGAGTGGCTTTTCAAAGTCATAAGGAATATAGATTCCTTTCATGGGCTGTTCCATCATTCTCAAGCCATGGCCTTTACTTCATGAACCAAGATAACTGCTTGAGCTCCAGCAATCATACCTACATTCCAGCAAGCATGAAGGAAAGAGAGAAGGAATGCTCCTTTCCTATGAGTGCTTTCTGAGCACTGCATATAATATTCCTACTTAATTTCCCCTGGTCAAGAAGTCTGAATGGAGTCATTAGTAAGGGAATCAGGTTGCAGGGAGCTGAGAAGTAAATATAGGGAAGAAAACGGAGACAGCAAGTAAACAGTACTCTTGGTAAATTTACCTTTAAAAAAGAAGAGAAAGTGAAATCCACAGACACAAGAATCTTTTATTTTTGCATTGAGAGAGGTTTATGTATATAGAATACTGAAGATGAGCCATTAGAAACAAAGACAGTTCAGCCAATGGAATAAGGCTAACGCTTCAGAGAAAGCAGAAAGAAATAGGAGAAAGATGGCAAGTGAAAAAAATCAAACTTGAACAGAAGAAACTGCTCTTTCTAGGACTGAAGGAAATATTTTAGCTCAGGTCTGGCAGAAAGTGAAGAAGAACTAAAGAGCCTCTTGATGAAACTGAAAGAGACTGAAAAAGTTGGCTTACAGCCCAACATTCAGAAAACTAAGATCATGGCATCAGTCCCATCACTTCATGGGAAATAGATGGGGAAACAGTGGAAATAGTGTCAGACTTTATTTTGGGGGGCTCCAAAATCACTGCAGATGGTGATTACAGCCATGAAATTGAAAGACGCTTACTCCTTGGAAGGAAAGTTATGATCAACTTAGATAGCATATTAAAAAGCAGAGACATTACTTTGTCAACAAAGGTCCGTCTAGTCAAGGCTATAGTTTTTCCAGTCGTCATGTATGGATGTGAGAGTTGGACTGTGAAGAAAGCTGAGCACCGAAGAATTGATGCTTTTGAACTGTGGTGTTGGAGAGGACTCTTGAGAGTCCCTTGGACTGCAAGGACATCCAACCAGCCCATCCTAAAGGAGATCAGTCCCGGGTGTTCATTGGAAAGACTGATGTTGAAGCTGAAACTCCAGTACTTTGGCCACTTGATCAAAGCGCTGACTCATTTGAAAAGACCCTGATGCTGGGAAAGATTGAGAGCAAGAGGAGAAGGGGATGATAGAGGATGAGATGGTTGGATGGCATCACTGACTCAATGGACATGAGTTTGAGCAAATTCAGGGAGATAGTGAAGTACAGCGAAGCCTAGTGTGCTGTAAAAGACCCTGATGCTGGGAAAGATTGAGAGCAAGAGGAGAAGGGGATGATAGAGGATGAGATGGTTGGGTGCCATCACCGACTTGATGGACATGGATTGGGTGGACTCCGGGAGTTGGTGATGGACAGGGAAGCCTGGTGTGCTGTGGTTTACGGGGTCACAAAGAGTCAGACATGACTGAGAAATTGAACTGAAGTGAACTGGCATTTCAAGAGTTTGAAAGTTTTCATTGCCTGAGTTGTGGCACATGCTTAAAATGAAGAAGTGCCAAAACACAGTTACAAAAATAGTAAGACTTATTTTCCAACACTTAATAATTTAGTAGGAAGACTACCTTACTTTTAGTTACTGTTCCCAGTATATTCCCCGGATTTCCTAATTTCTGTACCTTTGCTCACATTCTTCCCCAACTGGATTGTACCTCAACAACTACTTACAGTCCAAAATCAAACTCTAGTGCCCTTTCCTCTATTCTTCCTCTGCTCCCTTAACTAGAAATTATTTTTTCATCCTCTAGCTTCCTGAGCACTTACACGTACCTTTCTTCTATCACCTATATTTTTCAGTCTAAATTAAGACTGTAATAGTCAATTACATATATGCTTTATTTTCTGTTAATTGCTTTGTCAAATTTGGGTCCTAGTTAAATTCATTCATTTACTTCTCTCAACACTAGAATAGCTCTGGACGTGAAATGCACAATAAAGAGATATTTATACAGTCAATTTATACAGTCAAGGCACCAATGGCAATGATGAACATTAGTTCACATGCCCATCCCTAGGCTTTCCAAGAGAGTCTAAGTCAGACATCCAAAGTACATGCTTTTTCTTTGTCTAAATAAAAATAGCTGTTTCTTTAAACAAAAGCAAGTCACAAGTCCAAAGTATGGACAACTTTAAGCAAAGGAATCCAATCTCACTTTGAAATCATTTGCTGAATGTCTGGCCACCCTGGCAGTAGCACAAACACCAAGAATCCACTGATGTTCAAACTCAAGCAACAAAGTATTGCAGACAACAGACAGGAAGCCGCAGTTGCAGCTGCAGGAAGACCATGCTGTGATGTGACATTTTAAAATATAGTGATTCAATCTGAACTTACAAGTTCATGCATGTTAAGCTAAGAAGGAGACTAAGAACACAGTGCAATAAGTGACACAAGATAAGAACATAAAGGTACAGCCATTCAGATATAATGGCAGGGTCCATGGGTCAGAGATGGATCATGCCAATCTCTCCCATCCTCATAAAATATCCATAAAGAAGCCACATGCACTTGCAAGAAATCAGGTCATATCCTCGCCTTTTTATAAACCAGAAAAGTATGGCAAATTATAATAACCATTTTATGCTCACACAGAATCAGCCAGGGGAGAACATTTTAGAAAATTCCAGGATTTCTTTCCTGGATAAAAGAGAAAACTTAAATAAATACATGCTGGTATGTATGAAAGGCTCTGCTTATAACAATTTGCTTAATATATAATATCGAGGTTTATTAAAATCAGATATTTAAAAATCATCATCTAAGAAATCCAAGAGAAAAAGCTAATATGCACTGGAATCAAGACTTAGTCCTCGTTGAAGGAGAAAGCTGAAATAGCTTAATTAATTTGTTCTTCTAATTAAAAAATAGAGGTAGGAGTCTAAGTATCTGATATAAATATAATAACTCATTTTTCCTTTTGGAACAAAATATAATTGAAAATTATAAAGCAAAACTCAGGAAATAATTTAGTTATTCCTTTTTAATGCCTTTACCTATAAGGACACTTGTACAGTCACAGAATTTTAGAGATTTAATGATCTGATAAATCAGTTGCTTTAAGCATCTCAATCCCTTACACACACTGGCATTCCATTTTGCTGAATGAATAAATGCATGAATAAATGTGTTGTTAAAGTACTCTAATATGACATTTTTCATATAAGTAAATTTTTTTTCCCAAAAAAGTGAAAATAATTGACCAAAAGCACTCTACTATTGGGAAATCTGGGCTTCACTGTTGGCTCAGTGGTAAAGAATCTGTCTGCCAAAGCAGCAGAAGCAGGTTCCATCCTTGAGTCAGGAAGATCCCCTGGAGAAGAAAATGGCAACCCACTCCAGGAATACTCTTGTTTGGAGAACCCCATGGAACCTGGCATGCTATAGCCCGTGGGGTTGCAAAGAGTCAGACAAGACTTAGCAACTGAATAGTGAACAACAGCAGTGGGTAATCTAAGACTAGAAATGAGGTTTCCTAAGGTTTTCTTTTATGAGAGCATAAGAGGAGGAGATCTTAGGCACCTATCAGGGTACCACTTTAGCTACCGTTTTTGGAGATGCTAGAAACTGTGTGTCAGAAAAGAGAAAGCAAACACTCTATATTAGTCCCAGTTTACACTTACCATTGTCATGCTACTGTCTTTTCTTGAAAAATTATTAAATTAGTATTGAACAGTAGAATTGGAAAGGACCTCATTCATTCAGCAAATGCTTATTGAGCATCTACACTGTGCCAGACATGGTTCTAGGTGCTGGAGATACATGAGAAGACAAGAGAGACAAAATTTTTGTCCACATAGAATGTACATTCTAGTGAACTTAGAGATGACAAATCCCTCCATTTTTTAAAAAATATTTTTATTAACATATGGGTTGATTTACCGTGCTGTGTTAGTTTCAGTTTTATAGCAAAGTGATTCAGTTATACATGCACATACATATCGTGTGTGTGTGTGTATATATATATATATATGTATGTATGTATGTATGTATATGTGTTCGTTTTCAGGTTCTTTTCCATTATAGATTATTACAAGATATTGAACACATTTCCCTATGCTATACAGTAGGTCCTTGTTGCCTCTGTTTCTTAAATAGATAAGGAAGCTGATCCCCCAACAGTAGAAGTAACTAAGAGCTCTGTCACACAGTGATCTTGTAATAAGGCTGAACTTGGAACTCAGGTTCCTTAGTATACTTCACTTTCCACTATTCCATGCCAGCTTACAAGTTTCTAAAAAAACAGACCCACTGCTTTCCAATCTCTCTTTCTCTCTCTCCCTCGTTCATTTTCTCTCTCTCTCTCTCTCTCTTTCTCCCCTTTTGCACTCCCTCTCTCTCATCCTCTTCCCCTCTCATCATGCCAGGTCACTCTGCATCAGCATCACACTGGCTATCAATAGCCAAGGTTTTGAATTAATTTATGACAATAATAGAAAACATAGAATTAACATAATTATAACACCTAGCTACTTTTAAGAATATGTCTCTAAAATTGCTTAAGTCTGGAGCAAGGGAAACAAAAGAAAACAGAAGGAAGGTAGGAAAATAAAAAGAAACAAAGATAGCTGTAAAGGAGGGAGGTACATGGGAAGAAAATCAAGCAAGAAATGCCTTAAAAGTGCACACGAACTGCAAATCAGGTTTCTAATACTCTGCCAAAATGTTGATTGCTGCAGTTTAAAGGGGAAAATTACAGTCGGATACAAATTTCCTAGATCTAAGTTGAGAATGAAAAGCAGTTAAAATTGTGGAGACTTTTTCATAAACAAAACACCCTTTACTATTTGGATGCTTAAAACCCAAGAAGCATTGCTGCTGCTAAGTCACTTCAGTCGTGTCCGACTCTGTGTGACCCCATGGACGGCAGCCCAGCAGGCTACCCCGTCCCTGGGATTCTCCAGGCAAGAACACTGGAGTGGGTTGCCATTTNTTCTTGAGGCAAACACTGTAATTGGAAGACTCAATGCCCCTCTCCCTCTGCCTACTCTTCTTCCTGTCTTTTCTATAGAGTCTGGAATACTGAATACTCTCAATCCCCACAAGATGTGTATAAGAGACAGCCCCCATCCCTGGGACTCTCCAGGCAAGAATACTGGAGTGGGTTGCCATTTCCTTCTCCAATGCATGAAAGAGAAAAGTGAAAGTGAAGTCGCTCAGTCTGTCCGACTGTTAGCGAGCCCATGGACTGCAGCCCACCAGGCTACTCCGTCCATTGGATTTTCCAGGCAAGAGTACTGGGGTGGGGTGCCATTGCCTTCCCCGCAAGAAGCATTAGTTCAGTGATTTTTCTTATGTTACTCAACTAAAATATTTAGAAAAACAGAACATGAATGATACAAATAAGAACTGTCCTTAGAACCTCAATGTGTATTGTAGGGGTAGTCATAACATTCATGAATATACATTTTAAATGGCAGAACTGGAAACTAGCTCTTTGAACACAAATCTGTTGATCATCAGTTTCATTTGGCTATATTTCTTATGTTTGAAAAAAAATCAATGTTCCTACAGAAGAATAAAATGGATTATATTAAAAGAAGAGAAAATACAAAATTCAAAACACCTTTTATTTTTTATTTATTTTTACCTTTTAAAATGTGAAAAGAACATTTCCATTTCATCTGGGATCATAGCATTGAACCAAAGTCAACTCTATTGATGCAACAAAGAGCAGTTAAACCAAAGAGGCAGTTAGAACAATATATACTACAAAGAAAAATTCAGTTGACTAAATTCAATAAAATTGTTTCTCTTTTAGTTTTGCTTTGTTTTTTTTTGTATTATATTCATTCAAATCATCTTGCATTAAGCAAGTGTGAATGGTTACAAAGCATTTTTAAAAGTCTACTGAAAGTTTTGAACTATCTTTTGTAAAAATAAACAGTCAACAAATAAAGTGTACAAGATTCTTTAAAATACTGAACACTAGGCTTAATGCTTTAATTATCTAAAAAGAATGGGAAGCATTAAATAAATCCAACCCACAGTATCTAATTGAAAAAATCGATCATAAGTATGTATAAATTTTGTTATGCAAAAACCTTGAGAATCTTACAAAATGATTTTTCACGTTTTACTCACCATTCAAAATCTACGAATGGCTCAGATTATTTCTCTAAAAATTTACTTAAAAGTGAGGTGCTTTTTTTACATTGAAGAAATATGCTCTATGTTATCTAAATGAATTTTCCACATAATTTAAACTATAATGTCAAGTATGGAAACAGTGTTAAATTTCAAAATATAATGACAAGAATAAGAGGCAATTCCCTAGCTGTCCAGTGGTTAGGGATTCTTCACTTTTCCTGCCAAGGGACTGAGTCCAATCCCTGGTCAGTGAAAGACCCACAAGCAGCAGCGAGTGGCCCAAAAAAAAAAAAAAAAAAGTAATAAGAAAACGATGTCCATTATAACTACCATAAGTTAATATTTTTCTGGGAATATTAGTCAATTTAATACTATAAAGGGAAAATACATTGCAAAATAAAGAGGTGTTTACTATTTTTCATAGTATGATTGTCTAGTAGAAATTTCATAAGATTCAATTGCTGCTGCTGCTGCTGCTGCTGCTATGTCGTTTCAGTCATGTCCAACTTTGTGCTACTCCATAGATGGCAGCTCACCAGGCTCACGACCCTGGGATTCTCCAGGAAAGAACACTAGAGTGGGTGGCCATTTCCTTCTCCAATGCATGAAAGTGAAAAGTGAAAGGGAAGTCTCTCAGTCGTGCCCGACTCTTCACAACCCTGTGGGCTGGAGCGTACCAGGTTCCTCTGCCCATGGGATTTTTCAGGCAAGAGTACTGGAGTGGGGTGCCATCGCCTTCTCTGGAGAATCAACTGGATGAACCATTAAAATGAATATGAGAGTTTAGAACAGTGATAGTGAAAGCAATAAAAAACAAATACATAAAATGAATGAAAACATAATGGAAGGAGATATACTATTTAAAACAGAAACAAAATATTACAAAATAGTTAATGTTGAATTAAGAAGTATCCAGGAAGTAGAACTCAACTCTACTGTAAGATATAAAAGAATATGCATACAGATGCAAGGAGGTATGGACTCTCATAACTCAATAAAGGAAAAGAACAAAATAATTCAAAAATAGAGAAAAGAAATTAGAAAAATTAAAAGGTATATGCCAACTAAAATTGGAAAAAAAATTCACTGATGATAGATATAAAATATATCCTAAATCACAAATATAAAATTATGTTAACACAGAGCTGTTTCAGTTTCAGTTCAGTCGCTTAGTTGTGTCCAACTCTTTGTGACCCTCATGAACTGCAGTGTGCCGGGCCTCTCTATCAACAACTCCTGGAGTTTACTCAAACTCATGTCCATTGAATCGGTGATGCCATGCAACCATCTCATCCTTGGTAGACCCCTTCTCCTCCTGTCCACAATCCCTCCCAGCATCAAGGTCTATTCAAATGAGTCAGGTGACCAAAGTATTGGAGTTTTAGCTTCACCATCAGTCTTTCCAGTGAATATGCAGGGTATATTTCCTTTAGGATGGACTGGTTGGATGTCCTTGCAGTCCAAGGGACTCTCAAGAATCTTCTCCAACACCTGTCTCTTATACACATCTAGATGTGTATAAAAAAAAAAAAAAAGTAATAAGAAAACGATGTCCATTATAACTACCATAAGTTAATATTTTTCTGGGAATATTAGTCAATTTAATACTATAAAGGGAAAATACATTGCAAAATAAAGAGGTGTTTACTATTTTTCATAGTATGATTGTCTAGTAGAAATTTCATAAGATTCAATTGCTGCTGCTGCTGCTGCTGCTGCTATGTCGTTTCAGTCATGTCCAACTTTGTGCTACTCCATAGATGGCAGCTCACCAGGCTCACGACCCTGGGATTCTCCAGGAAAGAACACTAGAGTGGGTGGCCATTTCCTTCTCCAATGCATGAAAGTGAAAAGTGAAAGGGAAGTCTCTCAGTCGTGCCCGACTCTTCACAACCCTGTGGGCTGGAGCGTACCAGGTTCCTCTGCCCATGGGATTTTTCAGGCAAGAGTACTGGAGTGGGGTGCCATCGCCTTCTCTGGAGAATCAACTGGATGAACCATTAAAATGAATATGAGAGTTTAGAACAGTGATAGTGAAAGCAATAAAAAACAAATACATAAAATGAATGAAAACATAATGGAAGGAGATATACTATTTAAAACAGAAACAAAATATTACAAAATAGTTAATGTTGAATTAAGAAGTATCCAGGAAGTAGAACTCAACTCTACTGTAAGATATAAAAGAATATGCATACAGATGCAAGGAGGTATGGACTCTCATAACTCAATAAAGGAAAAGAACAAAATAATTCAAAAATAGAGAAAAGAAATTAGAAAAATTAAAAGGTATATGCCAACTAAAATTGGAAAAAAAATTCACTGATGATAGATATAAAATATATCCTAAATCACAAATATAAAATTATGTTAACACAGAGCTGTTTCAGTTTCAGTTCAGTCGCTTAGTTGTGTCCAACTCTTTGTGACCCTCATGAACTGCAGTGTGCCGGGCCTCTCTATCAACAACTCCTGGAGTTTACTCAAACTCATGTCCATTGAATCGGTGATGCCATGCAACCATCTCATCCTTGGTAGACCCCTTCTCCTCCTGTCCACAATCCCTCCCAGCATCAAGGTCTATTCAAATGAGTCAGGTGACCAAAGTATTGGAGTTTTAGCTTCACCATCAGTCTTTCCAGTGAATATGCAGGGTATATTTCCTTTAGGATGGACTGGTTGGATGTCCTTGCAGTCCAAGGGACTCTCAAGAATCTTCTCCAACACCACAGTTCAAAAGCATCAATTCTTCGGCACTCATCTTTCTTCATAGTCCAACTCTCACATGCATATATGACTACTGGAAAAACCATAGCCTTGACTAGATGGATCTTTTTTGACAAAGTAATGTCTCTGCTTTTTAACATGCTGTCTATATTGGTCATAGCTTTTCTGTGAAGGAGCAAGTGTCTTTTAATTTCATGGCTGCAGTCACCATCTGCAGTGATTTTGGAGCCCCCCAAAATAGTCTGTCACTGTTTCCCCATCTATTTGCCATGAAGTGATGGGACCAGGTGCCATGGTCTTACTTTTCTGAATATTGAGTTTTAAGCCAACTTTTTCACTCTCCTCTTTCACTTTCATCAAGAGGCTCTTTAGTTCTTCTTCACTGTCTGCCATAAGGGTGTTGTCATCTGCATATCTGAGGCTATTGATATTTCTCCTAGAAATCTTGATTCCAGCTTATGCTTCATCCAGACCAGCATTTCTCATGATGTACTCTGCATATAAGTTAAATAAGCAGGGTGACAATATACAGCCTTGATGTACTCCTTTCCCTATTTGGAACCAGTCTGTTGTTCCATGTCCAGTTCTGACTGTTGCTTGCTGACCAGCATACAGATTTCTCAAGAGGCAAATCAGGTAGTCTGGTACTACTATCTGTTGAAGAATTTTCCAAACATTGTTGTGATCCATACAGTCAAAGGCTTTGTCATACTCAATAAAGCAGAAGTAGATGTTTTTCAAGGACGTTCTTGCTTTTTCAGTGATCCAAGGGATGTTGGCAATTTGATCTCTGGTTCCTCTGCCTTTTCTAAATCCAGCTTGATCATCTAGAAGTTCACGGTTCATGTACAGTTGAAGCCTTGCTTGGAGAATTTTGAGCATTACTTTACTAACGTTAGATGAGAGTAATTGTGCAGTAGCTCGCGCATTCTTTGGCACTGCCTTTCTTTGGGATTGGAGTGAAACTCGACTTTTTCCAGTCCTGTGGCCACTGCTAAGTTTTTCAAATTTGCTGGCATATTGAGTGCAGCACTCTCATAGCATCATCTTTTAGGATTTGAAATAGCTCAACTGGAATTCCATCACCTCCACTAGCTTGGTTCATAGTGATGCTTCCTAAGGCCCACTTGACTTCACATTCCAGGATGTCTGGCTCTAGGTGAGTGATCATATCAAAGTGATTATCTGGGTCCTGAAGATCTTTTTTGTATAGTTCTTTGTGTATTCTTGCCACCTGTTCTTAATATATTCTGCTTCTGTTAGGTCCCTACCATTTCTGTCCTTTATCGACCCCATCTTTGCATGAAATGTTCGCTTGGTATCTCTAATTTTCTTGAAGAGATCTCTAGTCTTTCCCATTCTATTGTTTTCCTCTATTTCTTTGCTTTGATCATTGAGGAAGGCTTATCTCTCCTTGATTTTTTTTTGGAACTCTACATTCAAATGGGTATATATTTCCTTTTCTCCTTTGCTTTTCATTTCTCTTCTTTTTCAGCTATTTGTAAGGCCTCCTCAAACAACCATTTTGCCTTTTTTCATTTCTTTTTCTTGAGGATGGTCATTATCATGGTCTCCAGCACAATGTTAAGAACCTCCGTCCATAGGTCTTCAGGCACTCTGTCTATCAGATCTAATCACAGAGCTGGAGTTGCCACAAATGACTGCATATCTATGAAGCGTTCTTCAGAAGTGTAAGTGAAAGTCGTTCAAATTATTCATTCACTTTAATTCAAACATTACATTTGCAGATTTCAAGGAAATAATCTTATTTATATGTAAGTACATTGCTATAAATTGTTCTTTTCAACATCACTTACAATTATGAAAAATTGGAAACAATCTGAACATTCAATCATATGTTAGTGTGTGTGTGTGTGTGTGTGTGTGTGTGTNTTTTCTCCTTGGCTTTTCGCTTCTCTTCTTTTCACAGCTATTTGTAAGGCTTCCTCAGACAGCCATTTTGCTTTTTTGCATTTCTTTTCCATGGGGATGGTCTTGATCCCTGTCTCCTGTACAGTGTCACAAACCTCATTCCATAGTTCATTAGGCACTCTATGTATCAGGTCTAGGCCCTTAAATCTATTTCTCACTTCCACTGTATAATCATAAGGGATTTGATTTAGGTCATACCTGAATGGTCTAGCGGTTTTCCCTGCTTTCTTCAATTTCAGTCTGAATTTGGAAATAAGGAGTTCATGATCTGAGCCACAGTCAGCTCCTGGTCTTGTTTTTGTTGACTGTATAGAGCTTCTCCATCTTTGGCTACATAGAATATAATCAATCTGATTTCGGTGTTGACCATCTAGTGATGTCCATGTGTAGAGTCTTATCTTGTGTTGTTGGAAGAGGATGTTTGCTATGACCAGGGCATTTTCTTTTCAAAACTCTATTAGTCTTTGCCCTGCTTCATTCTGCATTCCAAGGCCAAGTTTGCCTGTACTCCAGGTGTTTCTTGACTTCCTACTTTTGAATTCCAGTCCCCTATAATGAAAAGGACATCTTTTTTGGGTGTTAGTTCTAAAAGGTCTTGTAGGTCTTCTTAAAACCGTTCAACTTCAGCTTCTTCAGCATTACTGATTGGGGCATAGACTTGGATTACTGTGATATTGAATGGTTTGCCTTGGAAACGAACAGAGATCATTCTGTCGTTTTTGAGATTGCATCCAAGTACTGCATTTAGGACTCTTTTGTTGACCATGATGGCTACTCCATTTCTTCTGAGGGATTCCTGACCAAAGTAGTACATATAATGGTCATCTGAGTTAAATTCACCCATTCCAGTCCATTTTAGTTCGCTGATTCCTAGAATGTCGACATTCATTCTTGCCATCTCCTGTTTGACCACTTCCAATTTGCCTTGATTCATGGAGCTGACATTCCAGGTTCCTATGCAATATTGCTGTTTACAGCATCGGACCTTGCTTCTATCACCAGTCACATCCACAGCTGGGTATTGTTTTTGCTTTGGCTCCATCCCTTCATTCTTTCTGGAGTTATTTCTCCACTGATCTCCAGTAGCATATTGGGCACCTACTGACCTGGGGAGTTCCTCTTTCAGTATCCTATTATTTTGCCTTTTCATACTGTTCATGGGGTTCTCAAGGCAAGAATACTGAAGTGGTTTGCTGTTCCCTTCTCCAGTGGACCACATTCTGTCAGCCCAAGGTGTGGTGGCTGTGCAGGTGTAGGAGGGCCTAGAGGAGCCATCCCACGTTGAAGGTCAGGAAGGGCAGCAGGAGGAGATACCCCTCATCCAAGATAAGGAGCAGCGGCTGTGCTTTGCTGGAGCAGCCGTGAAGCAATAACCCACGTCCAAGGTAAGAGAAACCCAAGTAAGATGGTAGGTGTTGCAAGAGGACATCAGAGGGCAGACACACTGAAAACATTCTCACAGAAAACTTGTCAATCAAATCACAGTAGGACCACAGCCTTGTCTAACTCAATGAGGGGGATACTGGCTGAGAAAATGTTGTCCCACCAGGATTAACCCTCGGGGAGGTGGATCAACATTAGTCAGTTTTCTGAAAGCCTCCACAAGCTGTGCTTGAAAGAGGGCCCGGTTTTCTTTTTCTTCTTGGTCACTCCTTTAGCCCTTTCATAGTTAACCAGCTTTATGATACACTTTTTCTTCCCTTCTAACGCACAGTAGATTGTGTGCTTCCTGGCTTCTGTTCCCTCCTGGGAATTATAATTCCCCATTTGGGACCACACCCATAGCAAAATGTTTGGATTGGTCCCTGGGAAGGTGGTCAGCCTGTCCCTGGGCTGCTGCCGAAAGTCTCTGTGTGTCCTCAGGGGCACAGCAAGTAGGCAGGACCATTTGGACACCCTTCCAAATTAAATCAAAGGCTGAAACCCTTCCACAAATTCACCAGCGTCTTTAGAAACCCTCCCAGGCTCTGTCTGCATTGGGCTGAGTGGGTTAGAGAGGGTCGTGTACTCTGCTTGCCCCTTCGCCGTTTGCCACTTCCTGAGAGGGTACACTTTTCCCCATCCTGGGTTACCCCGGAGGTCCTGGTTTCTTTCTTGAAGTAACAGAGGGTGTGAGGGACACAGGGAGGTGGAGTGTGGGATGGTCAGAGGAGTCTGGAGAGGTGGGTGGGGTTCAGTTCCCCCTGAGAGTTGGGGAGGCTTAGAAGAGATTGTCTAGAATGTCAGGAGTACTGTGTGACTCCCCAAGCACAGGAGCTGCACAGAGCAGCGTTTGGTAAAGTGCCAGGAAGGCTTGGACACAGGGAACCTCAGTTCATTGTTCCATCTTGTGACAGTAAAGAGCCAGTTGCAAGATGGTGTTGTAATTTAGAACCCATTTTCAGGCCATTTTTCTCCACCCCACCTCCCCAACTCATACAAAGGTCAGGCAGTGTTACAGTACAGGCTAAGTTTTTCCCTTTTCAACTCGTCTTTTTTAAAGAAATATTTATTTATTTGGCCACTCCAGGTCTTAGTTGCAGCATGTGGGATCTAGTTTCCCAACCAGTGATTGAACCTTGGCCTCCTGCATTGGGAGCACTGAGTCTTAGCCACTGGACCATCAGGGAAGTCCCGACCCATCTCTTTTTAAATATATTAATTCTTAAAAATGTATTTGGCCGTGCTAGGTCTTAGTCACGGCATGCAGGCACTTTAGTTGCACCATGCACTCTTAGTTTCCGCGTGTGGGATCTACTTCCCTAACCAGGGATGGAACTTGGGCCCCCTGCAGTAGGAGTGCGAAGTCTAGCCACTGGACCACCAAGTAAGTTCCAGGATTTTTAATTTCCAAGGATATACTCCAGAGATGTCTCTTCTGGAGACACAGCCGCCACTCCTTGGGCTGACAGAATGTGGTCCACTGGAGAAGGGAATAGCAAACCACTTCAGTATTCTTGCCATGAGAACCCCATGAACAGTATGAAAAGGCAAAAGGATCCTGCCGTGATGAGTAACCTGCACCTGAGAAAGAGTGCTCCTAGAAATTAAGTCCTGCGTTCTGGAGACGTTGTACCAGGAAGCTGTGTGGAAAGGCGGTCAGGGCATCCTCCAGGTTCCCTTCTCACCTAATGGGGTGTGGAGCACCTTCTCCTCTCCCGGCACCTGAACAGACGTCTCTGGGATCTAGGCCCCCATGAGAGTAGTCCCTGAGAGTGGGGCGTTTGAACCAGTCCCAGTGCATTCCCAGGGCTCCCAAGGGGGTCTGTTTATAAAGCTCATGTCCAGGGCTTCCCTGGTGGTCCAGTGGTTAAGACTCCACACTTCCAGGGCTGAGATTCGATTCCTGGCTGGGGGCTAGACCCCACCTGCCAAGTGGCACGGCCAAGAAAGCACGCTTGTGTCCTCTAGTTAGTGTCCCTGAGTTGGGGTGTGTTCCTTGAGCCTGAGCATCTGTAGAGGTTACGGTGCAGGCTTCTAGGCAGCCCCAGCCCAGTAGGTTGTCTGTAGCCTTGGATGTGCTGCCACAGCCTGTAGTGAAGCGGTCCTGCAGGTGCAGAAAGGACCTCCTGGAGGAACTGAAGCTGGGCACAGTGGAAGATGCCACGAGGTCGGGACCTGACGGCCTGGAGGTGGGAGTATTCACACAGGGGATTTGGGACATAAAGTGAAAAGACTGGATAGAAGAAGAAGCTGAAACCCTTTTCCCTGTTTGGTGGCTGTGATAAAACTGGGGAGAGGCTGATGCTTCCATCTGACACAAGCAACAGCATATCCGAGGAGCCCAGCTAGTTTAGGGTCTCTTTGGGATGCTCCAGGGGCCCTTTGAAGTAGTCCAGAGTTAGCTAGAGATCAAAAGCACTTTAGTTAGAATTCGATGTTTGGAAAGTCTGTCAAAAGCTTTAAAATACCTGGTCAGATAGAATGATAGGTTGCTGTGAAACAGTTGTTCTAATGTGAAAAAAGGATTTCAAAATAAATACAGATCACTTAAAGACACAGAAACTCACACAATTTGATATCAAGAGCAGCATTCCAAGAAAGCTTTGTTCTCTTGTGAGAGAGAAAAACCAAATCCAGTCTTGCATAGCCTACTCTTAATAGAATCCATTTACCTAATTAAATTTATTTTATTTTTTTCCTAATAAATTTAATCCGGCCTTAGAATTCCTGACCACATACCAGAATGTATTCTCAGTGTTCCTTTTCTGCAAATGTTCTGTAACTTTCTGTAAGCATATTTTCTCCTATTCAGAAATAGCCAGCTTTATTTTTAAAATCCTCCTTTTTTCCTGTCAATTAAATATTTTTCCATTTCTCATACCTTCCTTTCTGATAGCACACATCCTACTTTCCGTAAGCAACCGGGAACTGTCTTTTATGTTATATCCTATAGATTGATAGAGAACATCTCAAGTGGCACCAGGCAGCTTTAGTTTCTCCCTCACGAGAAGACAGATGTAGGTAAATCTAGACCTACTTAGCAGTTAACTTTCCAATAGTTCGTCTTATTTGAAGTGGCCTAGATATTCAATGAACTCCTATTTTTTAATTTAGTTTCACGTTTCCAACATTTGGTGATGGACATTTCTGCAACGTAGTCATTCCCATAGAACTGACCAAAAAGCTCTTATCTCAGTTACATTTATCTAAAAATGTAATCGTATCAGGTTATTCTCCTTGATGACAGACCTTATGACAGAAACGATATGCACATACTGCCTATCAGTGCCCACGGTACAGTAGAGGGCGGGAATGCTGGAGTGGGCTGCTGTTTCCTACTCCAGGGCATCTTCTGGACTGGGGACGGAACCCGCATCTCTTGCCCCTCCTGCACTGCAGGCGGGTTCTCTACCACTGTGGCACCTGGGAAACCCAACAATAAAGTATTGTGCTTAAGGCCTATGGACTGCAGAGAGTCAGACGCAGCTGAGCGACTTTCACTTTAACGCCGACGACTCTTAAGACAGGTCTGTGTTAATTAAACCCACAAGCTTCAGCTCTAGTACCAGGTATTAATTCAATATTGAATATCTCCCAAATCACAGGAACCTGAAATGTGTTCTGGTGAGTATTCTTTCACATTTCTGATAATGTATATACGTACGCACTTAGCTTTATCTAGTTAAATACAGCTCACTTGCAAGTTAGTTGTTACATAAAGACAGAACCGGAGACCTCATAGTTTTGTTGTTTGAATTTTGAAAGGCCTCTGTTTCACCCCTTGTCTGGAAACTACAGATGGATCAGGAGGTTCCTGAGAGCCCAAGCGGAAGAGTTACATGTGAAAACAGGAGAGATGGCGCTCCTGCTCCCGGAAGTGACCCGAGGCTGGAGCCTCAGGCCGTGTGGGGCCTGCCTGTATTTCAATATTTAAATGTTCCCTCGTGCCTGCAGTGTCAACAGACAAAACGGCATAAAACCAAGATACCAATGATGAAAACCTAAAGACACAATCAAGATATTTGGGGATAAAGGGTATGGGAGTGTAGCTGTAAGGATCAAGAGGGAGGGACAGAAGAAGCTGAAAAAGACCACAAGGTGGCAGGGAAATAAAGGCAAGAACACTGGGACGACTACATGACCTAGGGTCACTCTCCTCTCTGGTCAGGGGGAACCTGCCGGACCAGGGTCTGCACGGGGCGAGGCCAGCCCCTCTTCCTCCGCCTGTCACAGGCCGAGAGGAGTGAGACATCCACTCTCTCAGTGAGAGGAGAGAGACATGGACAGATTGCAGGGAGGGAAAGCGCTGCCCGAATGAGGATCTGTGAGGCCCCAGGGGCCAGGAAGGCAGACTTACAAACACGATGACGCTGAAGTAAGAAATTCAGGCGGCCACTTGTCACCCATGGGGAAGCTCTGTTCAGTGGGCCTGGACTCTCCTCAGAAGGGGACAGCTGCCCCAAGTTGGGTGCCACTAAGTCTGATACAGACCAGGGTTCCTAGCCTCCTCCTTGTCAAGAGAAATTGACTAGAGGTCAGACGTGAAGTTCAGGCAAGGCTTTATTGGGGCCCCTGCTTGCGTGCTCTCTGGGCGTGGGGCAGCTGGTTCCTTCTGGGCGGGGAAGGGGAGAGGTGTGTCCAGGACTCAGGCCACGGCGGGGCCTGGTGGTCTGCCCAGCCCTTAGCTGGTGGTGTGTGTGTGCAGCACCGAGCCCTGCAGAAGGGGCAGCTGGGACTCTCTTGATCTTGGTGTATCTCACTGCCCATCATTTGCCCCAGCTGCTTGGAGAAGAGGTCCGTCCAGGCGCCAGCACTGCAGCCAGGGGCTCCCAGGCCCCACCCAGCCTGTCTCAGTTTCACATTCCCATCTCTCCCATACTTTTCTTAAGCAGTTGTTGTTAACATTTATTTTCATGTTTATTCCATAAGTGCGCTGTTATTTCTTAAACAGGCAATTATGTTTTGAAGACATAGGTAAGATATACCTTATCAGTTTAGCCATGTAATTGACAGTTCTAAAGATCTCTGTGTCCTTATGTAAATGCAGGATTCTCTGACCTTACTTTACTTTTGTCTGGACTTCTTTTAACACTTCTTGCAGGTTGGGTCTATTTGAGATTAATTGTTTTTACTTTGTATTACATTGTAGATATCTTTATTTTACTCAAGGTTTAACCACTGTTTAGGGTACAGTTCAGTTAAATACTTCCACATTATTGTGTAGCCCTCACTACCCTCCATCCACATAACTCTCTTCATCTTGTAAAACTGAAGCTCTATACCTATTAGATAACTCCTGGTTCTCCCCTCCCCCTGGTGACCACCAATGTATATTGTGTCTCTCTGATGTTGACTAATTATAGTATTAATCTCATATAAGTGGAATCATCCAGTATTTGTCTTATTTCATTTAACATAATGCCCTTAAGGTTCCTCCATGCTGTAAGCGTCTGTCAGTACTGCATTTCTTGTAAATGCTGAAAAAATGCCAGTGTCTGTATACACCACCTTTTCCCTATCCATTCAGCTGTCAATGGATCGTGGGTTTGCTCCATGTTTTAGCTGTTGTAAATAGTGCTGCAAAGAACGTGGGTGTACACACGTGTCTTTGAGGCCTTGGTTTCAGTTACTTGGGGGTATGCACCCAGAAATCGGATCACGTGGGAGTTACATTTCTAACTCTTTGAAGAGCCTCCACAGTGTTTTCCCCATGGCTGCCCTGCTTTACGTTCCTACCAGTAGTGCACAAACATTCTACCTTCTCCACATCCTCACCAGTGCCTGCTGTTTTCCGTTTTTCTTGTTGTGTTGTTAGCAGCCATCCTGATGGGTTTGAGGGGGTGTTTCATCGTGGTTCTCATTTGCTTTTCTGCAGTGATTAGTTATGTTGAGCATTTGTTCATCTTCTTTGGAGAAAGGACTGTTCAGGTCTTTTGCCCATTTTTGAAGTTTGTTTTTTTGTGTGGTTGAGTTGTATGGGCTCTCTACATATCCTGGATATTAATCCCTTATCAGATAGATGATTTGAAAATGTTCTGTAGATCTCACAGGTTGTCTTCTTGCTCTGTCGATGTGTCTTTTGATGCATTTCTGATGCATCATGAAGTCCAGCTCGTCTGTTTTTGTTGCTGTTGCCTGGGCCTTTATTGTCATAAACAAGAAATCATTGCCAAATCCAGCATTGTAAAGCTTTTGCCCTGTGTTTTCTTCTAGGAGTTTTATAGTTTTGGGTTGTACATTTAGACTTAATCCACTTTGAGTTGTTTTTTTTGTGTGTGGTGGTAAGTAATTCCAGGTCCAGCTCCATCCTTCTGCAGGGAATATTCAGCTTTCACAGCACCGTTTGCTGGGAGACGGCCTGCTCCCTGTTGAACAATCATAGCGTCCTGTGTAGCCTCACCTGCCCGGGGGGTGAGGCTTATTCTTGGGGTCTCAGTTCCACTGGTCTGTGTGTCTGTCTTGAGGGCAGATGCACACGTATTACTGAACCTGTGGAGAAAGCTTTGAAATCAGGAAATATATCCTCTAGCTTTGTTCTTTTTCAAAATCATTTTGGCTGTTCAGGGTCCCTTGAGACTGGATAGGAATTTTAGAATGATTTTTTTTCTTTAATGTGAAGAAAATATCCTTGGGATTTTGAGAGGACTTGTGTTGAATCTGTAGGTCACTCTGGCTGGTACTGACATCTTGGCAACATGAAATCTTCCAACCCATGATCATGGGCTGTGTGTCCATTTATTTATGTTTTCTTTAAGTTCTTTTATAGTTTTCACTGTGTAATTCTTTCACTCCCTTCATTAAGTTAATTCCTAAAAATTTGGTTTTTTTATGAAGTTTTTGTAAAAGAAATTTTCTTAGTCATTCCTTTTTCAGATTGTTCATTTCTTTTTCTTTAGCTTTCCCCAGTTTGATTATGATTTACTTAAGTATGGCTTCCTTTGGGTTTACCTTCTTTAGAGTTTTCTTAGCTTTTTGAATCTTTGGTTTATATCTTTTGCCCAGCTGGAACGTGTTTTTTTAGTTTTTTATTTCCTCAGCCTTGTCAGCACCATCTTTCTTCTCTCGTCCTTCTGCGGCTCCAGTTTCACATGAATGTTAGACCTACTGCTTACGTCCCCTGAGATACCTATGGATCTGTTCATTTCTTAAAAATGTTTTTTCACTTCATAATTAAAAGTGAACAATTTCTATTGATTTCTCTTCAAGTTCACTGACTCTTTCCATTCTGCTATTAAGTGCATACAATGAGTTTATTGTAGCTTACTTTATTTTTCAGTTTTAAATTTTCAACTTGGGTTTTCTTCATATCTTTTATTTCTTTTATGAGATATTCTATTTTTTAACATTTGTTTGAAGAACGTTAGTGATTGCAGTTTGTGTATTTGCATAGTCAGTACTTTATCTTATTTGTGAGAGAATTACCACATCCTTGCCATTTTTGCACTGATATCTGTTGATTATGTTCCCATGTGAATTGAAATTCTTCTGGTTTTCATATGCTGAAGAGTCTTTTAAATTGCATCCCTTCCCTGACTGTGGGATGCTGGATCGTGTTTAAAAATTATGAAGATAGGTATATTAGTTTTACTGGGCAGCCCACCTGGGTAGAGTCAAGCCGTAAGTTCCAGCCTGTGTCTGTGGGCTCCAGCTCAGAGCCGTCCTGGCTTTTCATCTGTCCCAGATGTGCGTCACACAAGGCAGTCTGTGGTCGGGGTGTGCATGGTCCTGCTCCAGACTTTGTCTTGTGCTGATTAGAGACAGACTCATGTATGTATGGGTAGGGCTGAGCCCTGGATTGAAAAGATCAACGTTTCCGAGCACCTCTCTACCCACAATCACCTGGTGCTCCCTTCAGCCCTTTGATCCTCAGGCAGATACTTGGGCGTCTAGTTAGTTACCCAGCTCTGCTGTGAACTTGGGTTTGGGTCCATATCCAGGGCCACCTACTGGGAGAATTGTTGTTGTTTAGTCGCTAAGTCGTGTCTGACTCTTTTGTGACCCTGTGGACAGTCGCCTGCCAAGCTTCTCTGGCTGTGGGATTTCCGAGGCAAGAATACTGGAGCAGGTTACTATTTCCTTCTCCAGGGGATCTTCCCAACCCAGGGATCAAACCCTGCATCTCCTGCATTGCAGTGGTAAGGAAGAATCCTTACCACTGAGTCACCAGGGAAGTCTAGTGGGAGGATAGAGAGAGAAAAAGCCATGGGAGTTGGCCCCCTTCTTGGTCTCAGAGCTGCTCTCAGCAGAAAAAGTTTCCATTCCTCAGTATTGGCCCTCCCGGACCCCACCTCACCACCCAGCTCCTTTACCAGCTACTGCCAGTGCCACCACAGAGTTGCCTGGACCGGGACATTAGAAGTTGGAGGAGAAGGAGCAGGAGCTTTCCATGCTCAGCCTGAGCATTAGGAATCCCCGCTTTCCCTCTTCCAGCCAGCAGTGTTTTGTCCTGGATCTCAGATCATGTTATGCTCAAGCTGGGTGACGCTGCAGGCAAAGACAGTTGTAGACATAGGGCTGGGTCGGCAGTACTTGAGGTCTGTGTCTCCCAGCTCTGTCCACTAGCTGTGCTCCCTTTCTGCTCAGCTTCAGCGCTGTATCGGCAGAGGAGGAGGGTGGAGTGTGTCGGCTCCATCTCGCCTGGGGGTCGTGACTCTTATTCTCTGGCCGTGGTGCTGGCCTCAGGGGTGTCCTCAGGCGTCCCTGCTCTGGTGGCTCAGTGCAGGGGCTCAGTGGGCACCCTTCCCGCATGTTTTTGTTGCTAAATCTGTGGTGCATTAGCTCCATTGTTTCCTATTAAGTTCCTCAGAATATGTTCTGATTTTTCTTGTAACCTCTTCTGTGATTGTTTATGAGTGTGGTATCTAATTTCCATATAATTTTTGTATTTTCCAAATTCTTACCTGTTACTGATTTCTGATTTTATTCCATCGTGGTTGGAATGGAATAAAATGGAATAGTTTACTTTTATCTCAGTACTGAGCCTTGATTTATGGCCTAACCGATGCTCCTTTTTGGAAAGTATTCCTTGTGCCCTTGAGAAGAATGAGTGTTCTATAGAAGTCTTGGTTTATGGTGTCAAGTGTTCTGTTTCCTCATTGATGTTCTGCCAACCTACTCCATCCATACGAAAAATGAGAGTGACATCTCCAGCGATGATTGTTGTCTGTCTAGTTCTCCTTTCTAGAGTGCCAGTTTTTGCTGAGTCTCTTGTAGGTAGCATATGTGTGTGTGTGTGTGCACGCATGTGCTTGCACACGCTCAGTCCCTCACTCGTGTCTGATGGCGACTTTGTGGACTGTAGCCCGCTAGGCCTCTCTGTCCATGGTGTTTTCCAGACAAGAATACTGGAGTGGATTGCTATTTCCTTCTCCAGAGGAACTTCCTGACCCAGGGATCAAAGTCCAGGGGGGTAACAAATAGTTGAGTCATAATTTTTTTAAAATTAATTCTGCTAGTCTCTACCTTTTAATTGGAGAATTTTAACTCACGTACATTTAAAGTAATTACTAATAAGGCTTCTGACATTTTGCTGTTTTTTTGTGTGTTGTTAAATCTGTTTTCTTTGTCAGTTCCTCCATCACTGCCTTATTTGGTTCACTATTTTCTAGTATTCCATGTAAATTCCTATTTCTTTTAGTGTATATTTAAAAAAAAATTGGTGTGGGGCTTACAATCAACATCTTCACTAAAACACTGTAGCTTAAGTGAACAGTAAGGGATTTCCCCATAGTATCCAAAAGCGTTGCTCCAACATAGCTGTCTCCTTCCTGCCTTTGTGCTGCAAATTACACACAAATCACATCTTTATACATTATAAATGCATGAACAGTTTTATAGTTACTGCTGTGTGTAGTTGTCTTCTAAATAAAGCAGAAGTTTAAAATAGAAATGCATTCACACTGTCTTTTGTGTTTGTCCATATAGTTGCTTTAGCAGTGTCTTTTTATTTATTCCTGTAAATTCAAGTTATTGTTGTTTTTCATTAGAGCCAGAGGGGCTCTTTTTTTTGTATTACTTGAAGGGCAGATATGCCAGCAGTAAGTTTTCTGTTTTTGTCTGTCTGGAAATGGCCTGCTGTCACCTTCCTTTTTTGGATAGTTCTAGCCAGTGTAGAAGTCTTAGTTGGCAGCCTTTGGTGCCTTGAATCTGTCAGCCCACTGCCTTCTGGCCTCCGTGGTCTCTGACAAGAAATCAGCTGTAAACCCTACTGGAGGTCTATCCTGAGGGCTGAAATGACTTCTCTTGCTACTTTCAAGATTCTTTGCTTTTTAGCTTTTGACAATAAGATCTTGATGCATCCAGGTATGGATCTCTTATCCTCCTTGTAGTTCATTGAACTACTTGCAGATAGTTTTTTCCAATAAATTTGGGTAAGCTTTGGCCATTATTTCTTCAGATATTCTTTCTGGCCTGTTGTCTCTGCCTAGGATTCCCACTGTGAATAAGTTGGTACACTTGATAGCAGCCACTGGTCTCTGAGGCTCTTTTTATTCAGTCTTTTTCTTTCTTTTCCTCAAATAGACCATCTTAACTGACTTAACACCAAATTTTCTGACTCTTCTACCAACTCAAATTCAGCTTTTGTACTTTTCAATTCCAGAATTTCCCCTTGGGTCTTTTTTTAAAAGGATGTGTTTAGTTGGCAGTGTTGGGTCTTGGTTGCAGTATGCAGGCTCTTTGTTGTGGCGTGTGAGACCTTTTAATTGTCGCGTGTGGAATATTTAACTGCAGCATGTGTGGTCTAGTTCCCTGGCCGGGGACTGAACCCAGCCCCACTGTGCTGGGAATGGCAGTCTTAGCCACTGGACCACCAGGCAAGTCCCTCCCCTTGGGGCTTCAAACATTTTGATTCTCTGTTTATTGGTATCCTCTATTTGTTAAAATAGCCATTCTCTTAACTGTCATATTAATTATTTAGACATGATTTCCTTTAGTATTTGTATATAACTTATAAATCTGATTCTTTACTTTGATGTATTAGGGTTCTCCAAGGAAACAGAATCATTAGAAGATATTATATATAGATGGGTGGACAGGTAGGGTTTAGGTCTTGGTTTCTATGATTGTGGAGTCTGGCAGGCTAAAGACCCAGGAATGAGTGGATGCTGCATTTGAGTTTTAAAGAAGTCTGGAGCTGGTTCCCCTCTTTATGGGATTCAGTCATTTTCTGTTAAGGCCTTGAGGCGACTGGGTGGCAACTTGCTGTGAGCCCCATAATATCTACTTTACTCAGCGTCTAGTGATTTACAGTAGATGTTAACCTCATCTAAAATATCCTCGCAGAAGCATCTAGAGGGAGATTTGGCTGAATTTCTGGGTCCTGTGGCCTAGCCACAGACATAAAATTAACCATCTTCCCCTTTGTCTCTTTCTTTCTGGCCCTCCCTTTCAGCATAATTGATACCCTTGGTCACATCCTGAGGGTCTCTGGAACTGTTCATTTTCCTTCATGCTTTTTTTCTGGTCCTCACATTGTGATAATCTCAGTTAATGTGTCTTCAGCTTTGCTGGTTCTTCTCACTCAAGGGCTTCCCTTGTGGCTCAGCTGGTAAAGAATCTGCCTGCTGTGCAGGAGACCTGGGTTCGATCCCTGGGTTGGGAAGATCCCCTGGAGAAAGGAAAGGCTACCCACTCCAGTATTTCAGCCTGGAAAATTCCATGGACTGTATAGTCCACGGGGTCACAAAGAGTCAGACACAACTGATCAGCTTTTACTTTCACTTTCTTTCTGCCCACTCAAATTCTGTTAATGTACTTCCAACTGCAGAATTTGTTTTCTTTTTAAAATAATTTTTCTCTTTACTAGTATTCTCTTGGTGAGAATCATTCTGTCATATTAATTCCTTAGACAGTTTCATTTAGTTCTTTGAACCTGATTTTTGAAAGGTTCGTCTTACCTAGTGTGTTTAACATTTGAGCATACTCAGAGATAGTATCTATTAGTTTCTTTTTGAAAACTTTCCTAGTTTATGGGCCATACTTTGTTCCTTTGTATAACTAAGTTTCTGTTCAAAAGTATTCATTTTAAATAACATCAGTATAATGTGGTGACTCAAGAAATCAGTTTCCTGCTCCCCAGACTTTTTGTCTCCCTTCTGTGTTTAGTGACTTTCCTGAAAGGATTCTGTAAAGTCTGAGACACTGCTGTGTGTGGGTCAGGAGATCTCTGTGCTCTTAGCTTGTTGCTCACCTGATGACTAGACAGAGACGTCTGTGATCCAGTAAGTTATCTCCCATTTACCCAAAGGCTCTTAAATTCCCTCAAGTTGGCCTTCACTTCCTGCCTCACGCAATCTCAGGGTTCTGTTATTTCCTACTTGTGCACACAGACCTGCACGTGTGCATGGCCTTCTGTGTTCCCAGGGGGATGTCAGAGCATTTAAGAGTATTTTGGGGCATTTTATTCCCTGGGTCTTCCTCCTCCCCCAACTTTATATGCATGTATGTATGTATACATACATACACACACGTATATGTATATATGTATGTGTCTGTGTGCATATATATAGGTATGTGTGTATACTATGTGTGTGTACGTGTGTGTGAATGTGTATGCAATTATATGTGTGTGTACACGTGTACATGTGTGTTGTGTGTACATTATGTCTGTATGTGTATACATGTGTGTGCGTGTAAGAATTGTGTGCACGCGCATGCGTGTGCATGTGTGTTGTGTGTGGATGCACGTGTGTGTATGTGTATTGTGTGCATGTGGTGTATTGTGTGTGCATGTATATGTGTATGTGTACGTGTGCTGTGTATGTGTACGTGTGTGTACACATGTGTGTGGATGCATGCATTCATGTGTGTACATACATGTGTGTGCACGCGCTTGTGTGTGTGTGTTTTTCTTGAAGTATAGTTGACTTACAATGTTGTGTTAGTAACTGCTGTCAGCAAAATGTTTCAGTCATATACAGATAGATGTGTGTTCTTGGGCCATTGGATATAGCTCTCTGTGCTGTACAGTGGGGCCTCATTTATCCATTCCATATATAATAGTTTGCATCTGCTAACTCCAGCCTCCTGCTCCATCCCTCCTCCAGCAAATACCAGTCTGTGCTCTGTATCTGTGACTTTCATAGATAGGTTCGTGTTGTCATATTTTAGATTACACACATTAAGTGATATCATATGGTACTTGGTTTTTTGTCACTTCACTTATTATGATAATCTCTAGCTGCATCAGTGTTGTCATTATTCATTCTTTTTTATGCCTGAGTAGTATTTCATTCGGGGAAGGCAATGGCACCCCACCCCAGTACTCTTTCTCACTCAAGGGCTTCCCTTGTGGCTCAGCTGGTAAAGAATCTGCCTGCTGTGCAGGAGACCTGGGTTCGATCCCTGGGTTGGGAAGATCCCCTGGAGAAAGGAAAGGCTACCCACTCCAGTATTTCAGCCTGGAAAATTCCATGGACTGTATAGTCCACGGGGTCACAAAGAGTCAGACACAACTGATCAGCTTTTACTTTCACTTTCTTTCTGCCCACTCAAATTCTGTTAATGTACTTCCAACTGCAGAATTTGTTTTCTTTTTAAAATAATTTTTCTCTTTACTAGTATTCTCTTGGTGAGAATCATTCTGTCATATTAATTCCTTAGACAGTTTCATTTAGTTCTTTGAACCTGATTTTTGAAAGGTTCGTCTTACCTAGTGTGTTTAACATTTGAGCATACTCAGAGATAGTATCTATTAGTTTCTTTTTGAAAACTTTCCTAGTTTATGGGCCATACTTTGTTCCTTTGTATAACTAAGTTTCTGTTCAAAAGTATTCATTTTAAATAACATCAGTATAATGTGGTGACTCAAGAAATCAGTTTCCTGCTCCCCAGACTTTTTGTCTCCCTTCTGTGTTTAGTGACTTTCCTGAAAGGATTCTGTAAAGTCTGAGACACTGCTGTGTGTGGGTCAGGAGATCTCTGTGCTCTTAGCTTGTTGCTCACCTGATGACTAGACAGAGACGTCTGTGATCCAGTAAGTTATCTCCCATTTACCCAAAGGCTCTTAAATTCCCTCAAGTTGGCCTTCACTTCCTGCCTCACGCAATCTCAGGGTTCTGTTATTTCCTACTTGTGCACACAGACCTGCACGTGTGCATGGCCTTCTGTGTTCCCAGGGGGATGTCAGAGCATTTAAGAGTATTTTGGGGCATTTTATTCCCTGGGTCTTCCTCCTCCCCCAACTTTATATGCATGTATGTATGTATACATACATACACACACGTATATGTATATATGTATGTGTCTGTGTGCATATATATAGGTATGTGTGTATACTATGTGTGTGTACGTGTGTGTGAATGTGTATGCAATTATATGTGTGTGTACACGTGTACATGTGTGTTGTGTGTACATTATGTCTGTATGTGTATACATGTGTGTGCGTGTAAGAATTGTGTGCACGCGCATGCGTGTGCATGTGTGTTGTGTGTGGATGCACGTGTGTGTATGTGTATTGTGTGCATGTGGTGTATTGTGTGTGCATGTATATGTGTATGTGTACGTGTGCTGTGTATGTGTACGTGTGTGTACACATGTGTGTGGATGCATGCATTCATGTGTGTACATACATGTGTGTGCACGCGCTTGTGTGTGTGTGTTTTTCTTGAAGTATAGTTGACTTACAATGTTGTGTTAGTAACTGCTGTCAGCAAAATGTTTCAGTCATATACAGATAGATGTGTGTTCTTGGGCCATTGGATATAGCTCTCTGTGCTGTACAGTGGGGCCTCATTTATCCATTCCATATATAATAGTTTGCATCTGCTAACTCCAGCCTCCTGCTCCATCCCTCCTCCAGCAAATACCAGTCTGTGCTCTGTATCTGTGACTTTCATAGATAGGTTCGTGTTGTCATATTTTAGATTACACACATTAAGTGATATCATATGGTACTTGGTTTTTTGTCACTTCACTTATTATGATAATCTCTAGCTGCATCAGTGTTGTCATTATTCATTCTTTTTTATGCCTGAGTAGTATTTCATTCGGGGAAGGCAATGGCACCCCACCCCAGTACTCTTGCCTGGAAAATCCAATGGACGGAGTAGCCTGGTGGGCTGCAGTCCATGGGGTCGCTAACAGTCAGACAGACTGAGGGACTTCACTTTCACTTTTCTCTTTCATGCATTGGAGAAGGAAATGGCAACCCACTCCAGTATTCTTGCCTGGAGAATCCCAGGGATGGGGGAGCCTGGTGGGCTGCCGTCTATGGGGTCACACAGAGTCGGACACGACTGAAGTGACTTAGCAGCAGCAGCAGCAGCAGCAGTATTTCATTGTATATACTAAGTATATATATATATATCACATGTTCTTTATCCATTCATCTGCTGATAGACATTGGGGTTTCTTCCATGTCTTGGCTATTGTGAATAGGCTGCTATGAACACAGTGGCTGATGTGTCTTAATTCTTTGAATTGCAGTTTTGTTTGGCTATATACCCAGGGGCAGGGCTGGTGATGAGAAACCTCTGTGCTGTTCTCCACAGTGGCTGCACCAGCTCACATCCCCACGAACAGTGCAGGAGGGTTCCCTTCTCCCTCACCCTCTCCAGCACGTGTTTTTAATTTGCTGCATTGGGTCTCCGTTGCAGTGCGCAGGGCACCTGTTGCGTCGTGTGGGAGCCTTCCTTGCAGCATGCCGGCTCTTTGTGCTGTGTGGGCTCAGTAGTTGTGGCACACGGGCATCGGATCCAGCATTTGTTTTGTAGACTTTTTAATGATGGCCATTCTGACCAGTGTGAGGTGGTACCTCACTGTAGCTTTGATTCGCATTTCTCTGATCGCTAGCGATACTGAGCGTGTTTTCATGTCCCTATTGGCCATCTGTATCTCTTCTCTGGAGAGATGTCTATGTAGGTCTAATGGCCTTTTCTCAACTGGGTGGTTTGTTTTTTGTTGTTGAGTTGTATGAGCTGTTTGTATCTTCTGGAAATTAAATCCTTGTTGGTCGCATCATTTGCAAATATTTTTTCCTATTCTGTAGATTGTCTTTTTGTTTTGTTTATGGTTTCCTGTCCTGTGTAAAAATTTGATTGGGTCTCATTTGTTTATTTTTGTTTTCTATTTCCTTAGGAGACTGATGTTAAGAAAACTTGAGTAAGGTTTATGTCAGAGAACGTTTTGCCTGTGCTCTCATCTAGGAGTTTTATGGTATCTTATGTTTAAGTCTTTAAGCCATTTTGAGTTTATTTTTGTGAATGGTGAGAGAGTATGTTCTAAATAACTTCACTGATTTACATGTAGCTGTCCAGCTTTCTTAACACCACTTGTTGAAGACACTTTTTCCCATTTCCCATGTTCTTGCCTCCTTTGTGTGGGTTTTGTTCTGGGTTCTGTTCCACTGATCCCTGTCTTGCTTTTTCCAGTGCCACACTGTTTTTATCACTGTACCTTTGTAGTATTGTCTGAAGTCTGGAAGCGTTGTGCCTCCTGTTTTGTTCTTTTTCTTCAGGTTTGCTGTGGCAGTTCTGGGTCTTTTATGGTTCCATATGAATTTCAGGATTACTTTGTTCTAGTTCTGTGAAAAGCATCATGGGTAACTTGATAGAAATCACACTAAATCTATAGATTGGTCTGAATAATATGACCACTTTAACAATATTCTTCCAATCGCAGAGCATGAGATATCTTTCTGTTTCTTTGAATCATCTCTGATTCCCTTTATCAGTGTTACAGGTCTCAGTGCATAAGACTTTCACCTCCTTGCTCAGGTTTATCCCCAAATCCTTTATTTTGGGGAGTGCGATTTTAAAAGATACTGTTGGCCTTCCCTGGCCATTCAGTGCTTAGCGCTCTGCACTTCCACTACAAGGTGCATGCGCTTGATCCCTGGCCGGGGGACTAAGATGCTTGCATGCTGCATGGCACGGCAAAACAGACAGTTACTGTTTAAATACCCTTTCTGCTGTTTCATTCATTGTTGATGTGAAGAATGCAACCCATTTCTGTGTGTTAATCTTGTATCCCGCCTACCTTGCTGAATTTGTTCATCAGTTCTAGTAGTTTTTGCATGAAGTCTAGGGTTTTCAGTATACAGTAGCATATTTTCTGCATATAGTGAATTTTACCTCTTCCCTTCCAGTTTAGGTACCTTTTTTTCTTTTTCTTTTATTATTGCTGTAGTTAGCATGTCCAGTCTTCTGTGTTGAACAGAAGGGCTGACAGTGGGCATCCTTATTTTGCTACAGACTTTAGTGGGAAGGCTTTCATCTTTTCACCATTATTATTATGTTGGCTGTGGGTTTGTCATCAGTTCAGTTCAGCCGCTCAGTCATGTCCTATTCTTTGCGACCCCATGAACTGCAGCACGCCAGGCCTCCCTGTCCATCACCAACTCCCGGAGTCCACCCAAACCCATGTCCATTGAGACGGTGATGCCATCCAACCATCTCATCCTTTGTCATCCCCTTCTCCTCCTGCCCTCAATCACTCCCAGCATCAGGGTCTTTTCTAATGAGTCAGCTTTTCGCATCAGGAACAAAGTATTGGAGTTTCAGCTTCAGCATCAGTCCTTCCAATGAATATTCAAGACTGATTTCCTTTAGGACAGACAGAGTCTTCTCCAGCACCACAGTTCAAAAGCTTCAATTCTTCGGCACTCAGCTTTCTTTGTAGTCCAGCTCTCACGTCCGTACATGACCACTGGAAAAACCATAGCCTTGACTAGACGGACCTTTGTTGACAAAGTGATGTCTCTGCTTTTTAATATGCTGTCTAGGTTGGTCATAACTTTTCTTCCAAGGAGTAAGCGTCTTTTAATTTCATGGCTGCAGTCCCCATCTGCAGTGATTTTGGAGCCCCAAAAAATAAAGTCAGCCACTGTTTCCATTGTTTCCCCATCTATGCCATGAAGTGATGGGACTGGATGCCATGATCTTAGTTTTCTGAACGTTAAGCTTTAAGCTAATATTTTCACCCTCCTCTTTCACTTTCATCAAGAGGTTCTTTAGTTCTTCTCTGCCATAAGGGTGGTGTCATCTGTGTATCTGAAGTTATTGATATTTCTCCTGGCTATCTTGATTCCAGCTTGTGCTTCATCCAGCTCAGCGTTTCTCATGATGTACTCTGCATAGAAGTTAAATAAGCAGGGTGATAATATACAGCCTTGACGTACTCCTTTTCCTGTTTGGAACCAGTCTGTTGTTCCATGTTCAGTTCTAACTGTTTCTTCCTGACCTGCATACAGGTTTCTCAAGAGGCAGGTCAGGTGGTCTGGTAGTCCCATCTCTTGAAGAATTTTCCACAGTCTATTGTCATAAATAGCTTTAAAAAATACACACACATATATATTTTTGTTGTTACACTGGGTCTTTTGTGGCTGTGCGCGGGCTTCTCACTGTGATGTCTTCGCTTGTGGCGGAACAGGGGCTTTAGATGTGCAGGCTTCAGTGGTTGTGACACACGGTCTTAGTTACCCTGAGGCACGTACATGTGGGATCTTCCTGGACCAGGGGTCAAACCAGTGTCCCCTGCATTGCAAAGTGGATTCTTAACCACTAGACCATCAAAGAAGCCTCGTAAATAGCTTTTATTATATTGAGGTATGTTCCCCTCATACTCACTTTGCTAAGAGTTTTTATTATGAATGGATGTTGAATTTTGTCACATGCTTTTCTGCATCTGTTGAGATGATTTTGTTTTTGTCTTTTACGTGGTATATCACATTGACTGATTTACCTGTATTGGACCATCCTTAAGAACCTGCGATGAACCTCACTTGGTTTTGGTTTGTTCTTTTTATGTGTTGTTCGATTTGGTTTGCTAATATTTTGTTAAGGATTTTTGCCTCTGTGTTCATCAAAGACATTGGCCTGTAATTGTGTTTGTCTAGCTTTGGTGTCAGGGTAATGGTGGCTTCCTAGCATGTCTTTGAGAGTGTTCCCTCCTCTTCTTTTTTTGGGGGAAAGACGAGTTTGAGAAGAATTGGTATAAGTTCTTTATGTTTGGTAGAATTCACCTCTGGAGCCATCTGGTTCTGGACTTACATTTGTAGGTTGTTTTTTAAAATTATTTTTGGCGGTGCTGGGTCTTTGTTGCCACATAGAGCAGGGCCTACTCTCTAATCATGATACTTGGGCTTCTCGCTACAGCACATGGGCTAGATAGTTGTGGCTCCTGGCCTCTGGAGCACAGGCTCAGTAGCTGTGGCTTAATTGCTCCACGGCATGTGGGATCTTTCTGAATCAGGGGTCAAACCCATGTCTTCTGCATTGGCAGGTGAATTATTTGTTACTGAGCCCCCACGGAAGCCTGGGAGTTTTTTGTTTTTTTTTTTTAATTAAAATTCCTTTTCACTTCTAATGATTGGTCTCTTCAAATTATGTTTCTTCTTCAGTTTTGGAGGACTACATATTTCTAGAAACTTATCCATTTCTTTTAGGTTGTCAAATTTGTTAGCATGTAATTGCACGTGGTATCCCCTTAACGGTTTCTGTATTTCTGTGGTATGAGCTGTTTTGCTTCTGTTTTTGTTCATTTGGGTCCTCTCTTTTCTTGGTGCGCCTGGTCAGAGCTGTCAGTCTTGTTTATCCTTAAAGAGAAACAACTGTTGTTCTATTGATTTTTTTTTGTTTTTTTTAAATACCTACTTCCTCTCTGATGTTTATTTTCTTCCTTGTGCTGACCTTAGTTTTTGTTTGTTCTTCTAATTCTTTTAAGTGGTAGGTTAGATTGTTTGAGATCTTTCTTATTTTTGGGAGGAAGGCCGTATCACTATGAACTTCCTTCTAAGAACTTCTTTTACTACATTCTGTAGCTTTTGTATGGTTGTATATTTTTCTCAAGGTATTTTAAAATTTCCTCTGATGTCATCATTGACCTATTTTGTTAACAAATCCTCTTTCTGGCTGTGCTGGGCCTTTGCTGCCACGTGTGGGCTTTCTCTAGCTGCAGCGAGGGGGACTGCACGCACAGCCGTGGTGTGCTGGCACCGCCCCCTGCGGAGCACAGGCTCTAGGCCCGCGGGCTCAGCAGCTGCAGCGTGTGGGCTCAGCGTCCGTGGTGCACGGGCTTCGTTGCGCCATAGCGTGTGGGATCTTCCTGGGCCAGGGGTCAAACATGAGTGCCCTGCGTTGGCCGGTGGAGGCGTAACCGCTTGGTCCTGACCCATTGGTTTCCCAGTAGCATGTTGTTTAGCCTCCATGTGGTTTTTTTTTCTCCTTTCTTTCTTTTATTCCTGATGTCTGAGCTTATTTATTTGTTACTCTTAGAATATCTAATTTTTGACTGGGCTCAGGTAGACACTATCAGAGAGGACAGCCTCCTCCTCTTGGCAGTCTACTCCTGGCTTTTTTTTTGGCCTCCTTCATCCTTTTGGCCAAGAATTTAGCATATTCTGCAGCCTCTTCCTTATTTTTCCTGATATGCTGATTCTTCAGAGCAGGACGCTGACATTTGTGCTGCAGAATGGAGTGGAGTAGAAAGACACGGAATCTCAGATGCGTTGATGGTTTCTTACCTTCTCTGTTTAGGAGCTTTCTCACAGTGTCCTGGCGGACATCATGTTACTTAGAGATTGAAAAATCTGTAGATTGTGCAGCTCTTGGGGGCCCCAGGCAGTGAGGTACAGTAGTGTCAGGGAGTCCAGGAATATTTTTCTACCCCTCCTTTTTTTTACCAATAACCAAATTGAGAACACTCAGACTGGCATCCAGAAAGCAACTCAGTACAGACTGGGACAGGAATGCCCCTTACTCAGTGGCAGGCACTCAGAAGCCTTGTTCGTCATCCTCACCACTGACTCAGACCACATGACCTTCCTGTGTTCTTCACCCAGAGAGTCAGCAGCAACTTTTTTGGCCAAACGCTTCTCATAAAAGGTACAAAGTGTTATTCATCATCCACCAGGAAAGAGATGTTCAGCTTTGTCCTGAAATGGCAAAGCACCTCCAAAGTGCCACAGAAAAGAGTGGTCATTTATTTTTCTGTGGTCAATTCGAGTTTCATGCCATTGTGGTCAGAAAAGATGCGTGGGGGTAATTTCTGTCCTCTTAAATGTGTTGAGCTTTGTTTTATGCCCTGGTATGTGGTCCTAGCAGCTTCCCAGGTGGGGCTGGTGGTAAAGAACCTGTCTGCCAATGCAGGAGGTGCAAGAGACATGGGTTTGTTCCCTGAGTTGGGAAGATCCTCTGGAGAAGGGCAAGGCAGTCCACTCCAGTATTCTTGCTGGGGAAATCCTATGGACAGAGGAGCCTGATGGGCAACAGTCCATAGGGTCGCGAAGAGTGGGACACGACTGAAGTGACTCAGCACAGCAGTACTACCGAATGTTCCCTGTGTGCACTTTTTGAAAAGAATGTGTATTCAGGGTTTGGGAAAGATCAGGTAAAGTCTGTTTTCTTGTCATTTGGGATCTCTGCTGCTTCGCTGATTCTCCGTTGGCGTGAATGGGCATGTTAGTTTCCTGCTATTACTGTATTCCTGTCCATCTCTCCCTTTACGAGTCGGTACCATCGTTGTTCAGTCGCTACGTCGTGTCTGACTCTTTGCAACCCCATGGACTGCAGCAGGCCGGTCTTCCTGTCCTTCACTATCTCCTGGAGTTTGCTCAAACTTATGTCCATTGAGTTGGTGATAGCATTCAACCATCTTGTCCTCTGTCGTCCCCTTCTCCTCCCACCTTCAGTCATTCCCAGCATCAGGGCCTTTTCCAATGAGTCAGCTCTTTGCACCAGGCGGCCAAAGTATTGGAGCCTAAGCTTCAGCATCGGTCGTTCCAATGAATATTCAGGGTTGATTTCCTTTAAAAGGACTGACTGGTTTGATCTCCTTGCAGTCCAGGGGACTCTCAAGAGTCTTCTCTAACACCACAGTCCAAAAGCATCAATTCTTTGGTGTTCAGATTTCTTTATGATCCAACTCTCACATCCATACATGACTACAAACCATAGTTTTGACTAGATGGAACTTTGTTGGCAAAGTAATGTCTCTGCTTTTTAATATGCCACCTAGGTTTCTCATAGCTTTCTTTCCAAGAAGCAAGCAACTTTCAATTTCATGACTGCAGTCACCACCTGCAGTGATTTTGCAGCCCAGGAAAATAAAGTGTGTCATATTTTGTCTGATTTTGACTACTCAGAAGTATGTCATGTAACTGAAATTGTCCAGTATTTGTCTTATTTAGTATAATGTCCTTAAGGTTCATCCATTGTACCTCATTCTTTTCTTTTTAAAGGGTGAAAAACTACTTCACCTTTTCCTTATCCATTCATCTGTCAATGGATAGTTCGGGTTGACTCCATGTTTCAGCTGTTTTGAACAGTGCTGTAGTGAACACTAGGGTGTAGACAAGTATTTGAAACCCTGCTTTCAGTTCCTGTGGCCTACGTTCCTAAAAGTTGGATCACTGGATTATATGTTACTTACATTTCTTTAAGAACCTCCAGTGTTCTCCATCATGGCGGCACCATTTTTCATTCCCACCAGCAGTGTAGGAGGATTCCACTTTCTGCACATCCTCACCAGCACCTGCTGTTTTCTGTTTTGTTATTGTGTTTTTAGCAGCCATCCTGATGGGAGTAAGGGGATATCTCATCGTGGTTCTCATTTGCTTTTCCCCAGGGATTAGTCATGTTGAGCATTTGTTCATGTGTTTATCGACCATTTGTTCATCTTCTTTGGAGAAAGGATTGTTTCAAGTCTTTTGCCCATTTTTTAATAGAATTTTTTTATGGTTGAGTTTTACGGCTTCTCTACATATCCTGAAATTTAATTCCTTTTTGTTCTCTGGGTCCCACCCGTGCACAGGCATGCCGATGACAGCATCCATGACATTTGCCTTTCATGGCTGGGAGTCACGTCATTGTGGCTCAGACATGCCAAACATGGGGTGCACTTCTGCACAGGCTCATTGGTGCAGAACTGGCACCTGCAGCAGGTGGGACCTACACCAGGTGTGGGCTCCGCCAGGTGCAGGATCTCAATAGGGTTGGCCTGATGGTGCTGAGGCCAGGATGGGCCAGGTGAACACGTGTGGCCTAATTCCTGATGTTGAGAAAGGTGCTGGGCAATGAGGGGGAACACAAAGTTGGGGGGCTGGTGAGAGCTTAGGCCAGGGAGCCCACAAAGAGGAAATTGAATGGGGTCGTGTCTGCAGCTCCCACCCCTACCAGGTATAGAAAAGCACGGGAGTAGGGGGTCAAGGTGCCCAGGGATATGCCCAAACGCCAGGCTGGCCCCAGCTCGGCCCTGCAGCCTATACCAGTCGCCTTCTACCTTGGGCCAACCATTGGACAGGGCATTGTGAACTGAGTGGGCAGGGTACCTCTGCTCAGAAGACACCCCTGGCCCAAGAGGAGCACAGACCCCAAGACGTAATGAGCTCAGATCTCTGACTCATAGAGATCAGAGTATGTGATTTCAGGCAGGACCCCCGTCCTAGGTGGGTACCCTGCATGGCAGGGTCCCATGGGGAGCTGGGAGACCAGGGATCCATGTTTACACCGCCCAGGCCACCAGCTGTCCCATGACTCATGCCTCGCCCGTCTCCTCCCGCTCTGATGGGCCCTGGGGACACAGCCTCTGGGTGACCCCTACCCACAGCCATCTAGTTGTGAGCAGAGGACAGCCACTTGGGTGCCAGTAAGGGCAGGAAAGGAGGTGCAAGTATAATTTGTTTCAAAAGGAAAAAGGTTGAAGGCATTGGGGTTTCCAGGGAGGGACCCCTCCCCTCAAAGCCACATCTGCCCTCCTGAGAGGGGTTGTGTACAAAGAGCATGTAATTAATTTATTTATTTCTTTACACATAACTGAAGTGATGTTACAGTACATAAGTTATTTACAACTGTGCAGTAATGTGTTGCAAAATAAATTATCTAGAAGGCAGCAAAAGTACATTGTGAACGTGTATAAAACTGTACAGCGTTTACGGGTACACTTTTTATATGATTATTGGCTCTGTAGTGTTTCAAGTTATGTTCTCAGAAAGAGAAACAAAATGCCCAAGATTAAAGGAAAAAATATACAAACCACATGGATTTGACTCCATTAAAAACACAACTGAGTGTCCTGCCTCCATGTCCCTGTGAGGCGGGCGGGCACACGGCGGGCGGGCAGGCGGCGCAGCCAGGCCCTCGCCCGGCCCAGCGTCCTGGCCCCGGTCCGAAGCCCAAGCCATCAGCAGCTTTGTCGTGACAGGACGGCAGCCGGCCCGGTGCTCTCCCTGCCCTCTGACCAGAAACTGCTGTTGCTGAGGGGTAGACGCCTTAGTTTTATTCTTGAGTTGATCAAAAATGAAACCAGGAATTTAAAGACTGCTCTCCATCCTGCAGCTCCTGAGATGCCTGCGTAGCCGCCGGAGAAGAGCCCGAGGCCACCGCGCCTGTGCCTGTGCTCCCGGCTCTGCGTCCTCCCGCGGGGGCTGGTGGGAAGGAGGTGCACCAGGGACCCAGTGCGGTTTCTCCCTAGGCGTCCCCACTGGGGACATGGTCTCCTCCCGCCGCCTGGACTCGGCAGCAAACGTCAGGGGGGCTCGCCTGTGTCCTGTGCAGCTGTCCCTGTGTATCAGGCCGGCAGGAGCACAAAGTCGTCGTTGACGTCAACCATGGGCACGTAGAAGGACGGCACCTCGTTCACACACAGGGACTTGTGCCCTGCGGGGTCCAACTCCTGGACCTTCAGCTGCCACTCCATCCTCTGCACGGCATTGAGAGCCGCCGCCTCGTGCTGCTGCCGCATCAGAAGACACGTCTGCACGGGAAATGTGGCAGGTGAGGAGGGAGGAGAGACCCTGCTGCCCACTCCCCCTGCCACGGCACTTCTGCGAGGTCGGGGCGGGGGACCCTTTTAAGCTCTGGCCTTGGGATGGCCTCTCGCATCTGGGTCTCATCCTGCCCAGTGAGTGGCCTTGCTGAGCACACCTGGGGGTTTCGCCTCTAGTCACAACTTATAACAGTTTTGCTTTTCTGTTTTCATTTTACAATTACTTTATTTATGGCTGGTGAGCGTGGCTTCATTTGCATTCTCAGTATTAGAAATAGGTACCAAGGCAAACAGACTAGTCTGTGCTGTGTATTTCACGTTAAGAATGCAGAATGTTGGAATAAGGACAGTACCTGGGTTACCTAGACGGGTCATAACCCGAGGCAGCATGTGTGGGCTTAGGGCGGGGGAGGGAGGAGAAGGTGTGAGGGAGTGGGGGCGTGGGCCGTGTTTTGCGAACACATGGGAGATAGCAGCATGGCGGGTGGGAGCACAGACTCGGGTTAACAGACTTAATGATGTGACAGTGATTGTGCAGGAAGCTTATCTTATTTTCTTAGATGAGCACACAAGCATTTAGGGCAGGGTATCACAATCTCTCAAGTGCTTTAAAATAATTCAGTTTAAAAAACTATTTCGGAGCTAAGCCCTGTGTGCACCAGCAGGCCAGGCGTCCTTAGCACGCACAGTCACTCATGACCCTCAGTCGTGCTGCTCTTACTTAATGTAAGGTACTACGTAGGGTCTCCATCTCTGGGTGCTCCTGAGCCTGAGCTACTCCTGGGCTTCTGAACTGCTGTACAGGCTGAGTTTTCAGTGACTGAAATGAAACTGTTAGGCTGAAACCCCGTGACACCCAACGGGCATGCCTGTTTACCCAGAAAACTGCCCTGAAGATGCGGGACCTGAGGAGGACAGCCTGTCTCCTAGTGGGACCTCGTCCATCCTGTGGTCCCAAGCAAGCGGCCACGCGCAAGGAGCCCATTCCACGGGGCTGTGGCCATCCCGTGCCCCTGCACTCTCTATACCCCACCAGTTTCTTTTTCTGTCCGTTACCTTTTAAGTTCTTGGCACATTAAGGAAATTTAGACTCACGTGGTCTTTTTAATATACCAAGTCTCATTTTACTTTGGTCAAAAAGTATCTCCCTATAGGCAAGTTTTCCAGGCAGCTCCCTTCAGGCAGGCTGGTGGTGGGAGGACTGACCATGTGACCTCCACAGCTTGGAGCTTGTCAGAAACGCGCCCTCAGTCAAGCCTGAACACCCTGTAAGCTGTTGCCTCTCTGCTCTGGGCCCCTGGCCACCTCCTTGGGTATGGTGCTGGGGGCGGTCACCAAGGTAAGGTGGGGGTGAGGCTGGCAGCCCAGCGTGGAACCTGGGTCTCGCCTCCATCGACTCCACACTCAGCAGGCCCTGCCTCACGGGCCCTACTCTGTAGCAGGCGCGCCACTGCCGGTGTGTTCACGCGCCTACAGAGGAGGACGTGCTTCTTACTTGCTAAGCTCTCTATCTCCCCCCTGTCCTCTGCCTGCTGCACTGGTCAGCACATCCAGGGCAGGGCTGCTGGTGGATGCTGTGACCTTTGAGGAGGGTCAAGGTGGGGTCCCACAGAGAGGTCTGACCGCCAGCTGGTGACAGGAGCTGCTCCCCGCACACCTGGACAGGAGGGAAGACACTCTAAGAGGCAACATGGGGGCGGGGAGGCCTCGCTCGCTTGCTGCCAGCTGGGCTCAGAGCCAGTGTGAAGCTGCCTCCTCCACACGCAGCCCCACAGCAGCCGCCCCCACCCGGAGAGCCCGGCCCACCACTGCCACTCAGGGACGGAGGCTCACCTTCATGCGGTCGTACTTGTCGTCCACGTCCTGCAGCCAGGATATGAACTGGCGGGCGTTGAACCTGTCCCGCACTGACTTGTTCTCATCACCCTGCAGAGAGAGCCAAGTGCATGGGAGCGTCAGGGATGGGCAGCTTCCTAGCGGTCAAGACTGCCCCCCCCACTTGGGGTGCAGGTTCTGGAACCCTCCCCAGTGTCACCACATCAAGGGCCAACTGGCAGGACACACCCCCCCACCCTCCTTATGGACCCAGGCAGCTGTCCCCCAACACTGTCCAGGGTGGAGCCGCCCTGCGGGTGACTCTGGACCCTCTCAGGGTGAGCCCACAATGGCACCTGTCCAGTTTCTTCTTTGTGAAAATTGCAAGTGGTTTTTTTCTTTAAAAAGGACATTTGGGAGGCCTGAGGTGGCTGAGGGCCCCTGCGTGGACCAGGTTCCCCACGGGCTCCTGCTGGCTAGGTGGCGGGGCCTCTCCCCAGAGCCGCAAGCAGCCACCTGCCTGAGGGGCCCCGGCCCAAGACCTCCGTTCTCTGGACCTTCAAGAGGAAGCCCAACAACACCCTTTCAAGGTCAGCAGATCCTTTTTTCCGTTAGATGCAAAAAGCAAAACTTTTATCTAATCAATAAATGATTTTTGTTTTACGAAAAATGTCACTGCTAGCACATCACCTGAGCAAAGTTTTAGTTTTTGTATCCTTAAAGATTATACGTAAGTGAATGGAAAATCTTTAACCACTGTTACATCACATGTGGCCAGTCTCCACGTGATCTGCCAGTGGATAGGGGATGGGAGCCTGTTAGGGAACGTGGTGCCGAGGCCTGAACAGGGACAGAGGCAGAAGGCAGGCCTGGAATGACACACTCTGGGCTGTTTTCAGAGTTGTAAAGGCTGATGAGAGTAGTGCACACAAGTCGGCTTGCTTTTTGCACGTTAGATCTCTGACATGTCCATGCATGGGGTGGGGGCCCTGAGGGGCAGAAGCTCCACCTACTGGGACAGAGGCAGGCTGGACCCTTGGAGTAGACACGCAGGGCCACACTAGAGGACCGATGAGGCAGACTGTGTATTCTGACAGGTGGTGCCCTGGGTCCTGCCCCAGACGGGCGAGTCACTGGTAACGGACCCCTGGGCCTGCCTGCCATCAGTGGCAGCACCGCGTCCCCAGGGCGACAGTCTCTCAGGGTCCTCTTCTCAGGAAGCCCCAGAGCAGCAGCTCTGACCGCTCATGCCCAAAATTTATGTCAGCTTCAGAGGAAATGGTCAGCAGACGCCCAGCCCACGCCCCACCTGGCTCTCCAGCGGCATGTTGTACACCTCTGAGTCCAGCAGCATGGTGCAGGCACTGAACGGCACCGCCTGGTTCGCAATGGTCCTCGCCGCCCGGCAGTGGACCCGCAGTATCTCCTGCTCGCAGGAGACGATCAGCTTCTCCTGCAGGAGAGGGGCGGGTGAGCTGCAGCGGGCGGGGCCGGTCAGGTGAGCTGTGTGGAGGTGATGGGACGGGAAGGGACTGGGCGGGGTGGGGCGGGGCGGGGCGGA
>SJYX01018667.1:81035-140834 GCA_006410675.1 Oreotragus oreotragus
GAGGGCGGGGGGGGGGGGGGAGGCGGCAAGGGAAGCCAAGAACTGGGTGTCTGCAGCGCTGCCCTGGTGCGGTCAGGGGCAAGGGACTGGCAGGGTCCCATTTACCACAGGCTTCACACGCCCCGAGCAACGTGAGGTGCACTGGGACACAGCTGCCAAGAGGCAACACAAACAGGACAGTGGGCCTGCCCGTCTCCCCAGGGTGCAGGACTTGCCCAGCCACTTTGGCCACTTTTGAAGAGACACCGCCAGGCCAGAGAAGCCCATGGATGCCGGCAGCCACCCCCCAGGGAGAAGCCAGTGCTTCTGCTGGAGGGGCAGGAGGGAGGGGGCAGGAAGGAGGAACAGCACCCGGCTGCAGACCGTCTAAAGGGCTGCACTTGAGGCCCACACTTGAGGTATGTGCTGTCTTCCAATCTTTTGGTTTAAAATCAGCTCAAAACTTGAAAAGGGAAACCCCAGCTGGGTCTCTTCAGCTGCCTGCCTGCCTGCCCCCTCAGGGCCCAGGGCACCTGGGAGATGTCTCCGTCAGGGTCTTGGCCCTGAGAACCCCTCCTCCTGCTCCTGAGGGTGGAAGCCCAGGCCCACCTGCGGGGCGGCCTGCCGTGACCCCGAGCCCTGCACCCCAGATAGGGTTGAGCCTGGCACACGCGCAGGCTGCCGTGGGTGAACTCGGGTGGCAGGGCCACAGCACCCTCGGCCATTGCCTGTTTTCTAGTTCCAAGTGTTCTACAGACAATCGTCATAAAGTCCCTCTCTCTGAACAGAGATCCCAGGACAGGTTCCTGAACCTAGTGCCTCAGGCCCCGACTTGTCTGGGGACAGGCTGCACACATGGGACGCAGCCCACCCTGAGCCTGATGGACAGAACAAGAGGAAAGCTGGGTTTTCTGCAGAGAAGGGGATGGTGTCAAAAAGCGAGGCGAGGTAGTGCTCATGTGTGAACAGGTAGCGCCTGGGGAGCATCACGAAGCTCAAGCGCCCAGGCTCTGGCTGCGGGTGGAGAGAGACGGCCCAGGTGCGCTCTCACGGCCATAAGCCCTGTGCCTGTTCCCAGGTCAGGGGCAGCCAAACATGGAGGACACGATTCCCCAGAGGTCCATGTGGCAGGACCTGCCCACAGCCCAGATTCAAGTATAAGGATGGGACAAGGTATGCACGGTGGGGCCTGGATGGTCACAGCTGCATGAATGTGGGGTGAACCACGGCTCAAGGGGGCATGGGCCATGGGAGCATGGCTGACAGGTAGTGTGGGAGCCTGTGTCTGTCAAGCCTGCTGGGTGGGGACCTGCTTCAAGGAGGCAGGAGCAGTGCCCTCTGGCCCCTGGGGAAGAGGGGTCTAGGGCTGGGCTCTGTAGAGGCCTCATGCTGTGGGAAGGGGTGCAGAGGGGGCTGGGCATGCCTGAGGCAGGTGGGCTGGGGTTCAAGCGCAGGGTGATCCGGTGGCTGCGGGGGTGGGAGGCGACACTGGGCAGTTACGGTCAGATGGCGAGTGGCAGAGACCAGCGCAGAGGGGGCTGCTCCCCACCTCTGGGGCGGGCACTCACCACGGGGATGTGCAGCTTGCTGAGTGGCTTGCCGTCCAGGAGGTAGGAGCCGGTGTAGGTGACGTACTCGGCATAGCACTGCGGCGCCTGCGGGCTGATGTAGCACAGGATTTTGCGCTTCTCTTCAATCTTCTTCCGGATCTGCAGATACTCGAAGTATGGGTTGGACCTGTCACTGTGGTAAGGCTCAATGGCATCCAGCTTGATGGCGTCCACAATGGCGGCCAGCGTCTGCTGGATCACCTCGCGTGTTTGCCGCGTGGACGTGTGCATCTGCTGGGCCAGCTGCTGGCTGGAGCGCTGGAAGCGGCGTTTGCGTGGGTGCTGGGCCTGGGGGTCGTCATCTTCAGAGCCACGACCCTTGGCCCTGGGGGTGGGCGTGGGCGTGGTCTCCTTTTCAGTGGGTGGTGAGCTCTGCTTGTGCTGGTTGGCCAGCATCTGGGCGCGGGTCCTGGTCATGCGCTGAGGGATCTCCTCCACTTTGGGTGCCTTCGGGGCCTCAGCCATCGGCTTAGGTTCTGGTTCAATGGATTCAGGCTGGACACTGTCCGGAGGCCCCTCGGGCCCGGCACTGTCCTGAGGGCCGGCCCCATCTGCCACGTGGGCCTGAGCCGAGCCATCCACAGGGGCATCAGGGGTGCTGTGGGGCGAGGCTGAGGGATCTTGGCCCTCGGGCTCCTCATCTCCACTCCCTGGTGGACGCTGCTCTGAGAGGGCTGGTGTGAGCCCTGAGCCAGGGTGGGAGTCCTCAGGGGCTCTCCCCTCTGGCCCGGACCCTGCCTCTGCCGTGGCCTCAGGCAGCGCTGCTGGCTTTGGTTCCTCTGGGGGCTCCGGTGCGGCTTCAGTGGGGAGCCGGGTGGCCGCCTGGTCAGGAGGCGACACCAGCTGTTGGTCAGCAGCTGCCCCAGCAGCCTCCCCACTGCCTGGGAGCACAGGGGCCCCCAAGGGGGTGTTCTCTGGAGGAACGAGAGGACTCTCTTCCACAGGCTCTGCTTCCACGTCGGGAACATCCTTGGTCTGGAGAGGGAGCTCTGGCAGTGAGAAAGGCCCCAGGTCGAGGTCGTCCTCGGCAGCGGGGAAGGCACCAGGCCAGGGCACCGGCTCCACCTGGCCGAGCGCCGACAGATTGTGACCACCTTCCAGGAAATTATTCTCCAGTGGCCCCAGTGCCTCCACCTGAGCCACGGCCGTCACACACGCAGGCTCTGGGGGCGCGTCCGGGGGCGCGTCCGGAAGGGACTTGCAGTTACTGAAGAAGGACTCCAGCCGGGAGGGAGGGGCGAACGGAGCCGACTCCTCGGAAGCGGAGACCGCGGCTGGGACTGCTCCCTCGGCCTTGTCCTTAGCTTCCAGTCCCGGCTCGGGGATGGGCAGAGGGTATGAGACGGGGGACGCTGGGTAAGGGGGCTCAGGATGGAGTGACTCGGCAGGGCAGAAATGTTTCGGGGACTCTGGGAACCTCTGTGGGGACTTCAGCAGGAGGTCCGACCCCACAGGCCAACTGGCTGTGTCACCAGGAGTGCCCCCAATAAGGGCAGGAGGCAGGCCCTGCTCTGCAGCAGCAGGATGTGCCCATTCAACCGGTTCCTCTGTGATGACCGTGCTGAAGGGGCCCTCGTCCAGGGGCTCCAGGAAGCTGGGCTCCGGGGGGATGATGGCTGCAGTGGCCTGCTGGTCCTCCGTGGCATCCAGGGGAATGCCAAGGTCAGGGGGGAGGGCCCCCTCCATGGACGGGGCCAAAAGCTCATCTCTGTGTGAAGGGGGGGACTTGGCTTGTAAACCAGCGAAGGCGCCCTCTGGGGAGGGGGTGAGGTTGACTGTGGCCGCAGGCGGGCAGTGCAACGCGTCGACTTTGGGGGAGGGCATGCCGTAGTCTGGGGAGTAATACCCTGGAGACAGGCAGGCGAACTTCTCCGCGGGTGCTGGAGGGCCAGGGGGCTTGTCCTCGGGGTGCTGTCCTGGTGAGCCGTAGCTGGGAGCAGCGGGGACACTCTGCTGTCTGAACAGCTTGTCCCCGAGGCCAAACTCCTCCTCAGGGGTCCTCCTGACGTCCACAGAGACCGAGCGGTAAAGGTTCGTGCACAGTGGCCTCGTTGGTGTCTGGCCTGGGGTCTCTGAAATCCCACTTGTGGCCACAGAGAACCTGTCAAAGAAAGAGGGTGAGCAGGCGCTGGCAGAGGTGCTGGACAGTGGCTGGGGGTCCGTGCAATCGAACATGAGGTCGGAGTAGTCGTCGGCACTGCAGGACGGGGTCCGGGGCGTGTGCATGGCCTCCTCGTAGCTGGGGCAGGACACCACCGAGGCAGGGGTGGGGACCCCAGTGGGCCGGCCATGGTCAGGCCTGGGGGACGCAGGCAAGACCTCTTTCATGTGGGGTCCTGCAAGCCAGTCCCGGGGGTCCACTCCTAGTCCTGGGTGGGGCTTGTTCTCAGTGGCGGGGGCAGGAGGAACGCACTCCTTAGGCTTTCTGTCTTTTGGGGTGAGGTCGGGCCCAGATGGCTTCTTGGGCGGGCCGTCCAGACTCTTCTTGCGAGCGTCCTCCGCAGGCCGTGCCTTCTCCTTGAGCTTGGGGTCCCCAGAGCGGTGCCGCAGCTTCTCCATCTGCCTCATCCTCTCCTTGTGCCGCTTGTGCCGCTCCTCAATCTCCAGGTCCTTCTGGGACAGCATCCGCTCGAAGCTGGTCATCATCAGGTCCCCGTCACCCAGAAGCTTCTCCCGGGGCCGCACGTCTTTCTTGGCCGGGTCTCTGGCCGGAAGCAGCTTGTCATTTCCATTGTTGAGCTTCGCGGGGTCTCCCTTCTCCTTCTCGGGATTCTCCTTGGTCTTCTCCTTCAGCCTGGCCTCGCCGAGCTTCCCACCCTCGTCCTTGGCCTTGTCTCGGAAGGCGCCGGGGGCGGTGTCCCTGGCTGGGGGCTTGGGCTCCTCACGATGGTGCCGGTGCCGCTCCTTGTCCTCCCGCCACCGCTCGCGGTGCTTCTCCCGCCGCCGCTTCTCCTTCAGGAGGTTGAGGGCGCTGGAGCCGTAAGGCCGCAGCTCCTTCTCCACCTTCTTGGGGGGCTCTCGTTCAGGATCATTTTTCTCCTTCTTTTCAGTAGAAAACAACTCGAGGGCTTTATCCAGCTCATCCTCCGCGTCAACCTTGGAGCCGTAGGAGGCGCCATAAGCGTCACTGTCCAAGAGCTCCTTCTCGTACTGGCTGGCGTCCTTCCGGCTGCCTGCGTCCTTGTAGTCGTCGCTCTTGTCCTTCTTCTCGAGCTTGTCCTTCTTGCCCCGCTCTCGATCGTGGCTCTTCTTGGAGGAGGACGAGGCGTGCCGGTGCCGCTCCCTCTCCCGTACCCGCTCCTCTGGGGGCTCCGGGAAGGACACGTCCAGGAGGGCGCTGAGGCTGGGGTCCTGGCCGCGGTCGGGGAAGCCGTCGGAGGATGCCTCACTGGCCTTGTCGTTGGAGTCCTCGCGGAAGTCCTGCAGGGCCTCCTCCTCCAGCCGCTCCAGCAGGCTCCTCTCTGCCTCGGCGCCCTTGCTGGCTTTCCTCTCGCGGTCCGGCCTCTCCCGGTGCCTGGCCTTGGCCTTGTCCTCCGCAGGGGGCCTCTTCTCCCCCTTCTCGGGTGGCCTCTGCTTGCTCCTTTTGTCCTGCGCGGAGTCCACAGGTGTGCGGTCCTTCCGGTCCCTCTTCTCCTTGTGCTTCTCGAAGGCCTTCTCCCGCCTGTCCTTCCCCCCGTCCACGGCCCCCTTCTCCTTCTTCTTCTCCCTCATCTCTTTGTCCTTCTGCTTCTCAGCATGGGCTTGCCTGTCGGCTGAGTGCTTCCGGTGCCGGTCAGGGGGGTGCAGCTCCCGCCCGTCCTCTCTCTCGGGGGGGCCATCCCCCCGCCCCTCACTCGCCTCCCCGACTTTGAATCCGCTCGCTGTGTAGTCGTCTTTTTCATCTTCACTTTCATCTGTGAAGATATCTGCGATATACCAGCTTTTCTCTTTGCCCTTTTTCTCGTCTTTTTTTTCAGCGAAGTCCTCGGAGAGGATTCCAGGGAAGGCCTTCTCCCGTTTGTCTCTGCCTTGGTCAAGGGACGCCTTCCTCTCCTTGTCTTTGCTGTGCAGGTCTTTATGCTTTTCCTTGGCATCCTTTTTCTCTTTGAAACACTTATCAAACTCTCTGTCCCTCTGACATTTCTCAAGGATGAGTTTTTCACTTTTGTCCTTGTCACTGGACTTCTCCTTGTGCTTCTCCAGCTTCAGCTTCTCCTTCTTCTCCTTCTCTCTCCCCGGGTGGTGCCTCTCCCAGGGCTCCAGGCTCTTCCCAAAGTCACAGCCGTACTCCTTCAGGTCCTCCCTGTGCACCTCCTCGGGCTTCACGCGCCCATCTCTCCGCTCCTTAGCAGCCTCGGGGGGCTCCTTCCGGTCCCGGCTGCCCTCTGTGGACTCGCGCCGCCGTTTGTCCTTCTCACAGAGAAAGCTGGGGACGGGCCTGTGCCTGTCGGCCATGTGCTCTCGCCGCCGCTCCAGGCCGTCCCTGTCCTTCTTCCGAGAGAAGATGTCCCTGTCACCACGCTTCTCCCGGGCCTTGCTCTCCCGCCTCTTTTCCTTGCTGTCCTCCTTCACCGTCTCCAGGATCAGCCTGGCCACAGAGTCGCTCTTTATGTCCCTGTAGTCTGTCACTGGGGAGTCCCAGCTGTCTTCCCCTTTGAAATCAAAGGAGGAATCTGACAGGTCCGAGAACCAGCGATCCTGCTGGTCGTCAGAGAGACTGAACTTGGTGTCTTCGTTTTCCAGAAACTGACTTTTGTTACAGTACTCGTCAAAAGCAGAGTCGTCCCGATACCCTTTTTCTTTTCTGAGTTTTTCTTTATCCTCCTTGAAAATCTTCTCCTTCTCTTTGGGAATTTTTTCATCCTTAAAGTCATTCTTTTTCTCTAACTTTGAGGGCCTGTCTTTGGACTTCTTCTTTCTTTCCTCTTTGTAGAGACGCAGCTTCTCCTCTTTAGGAGACTTTTCCTTCAGCAGCCTCTCCTTCTCGGCCTTGTTTGAACGGTCCTTCTCCTCCCGGAAGGCCCTACCCCCGTCCTTGTTCAGGTCCCTGATTCTCTTCAGCGACTTCTCCTCTCTGGAGACCTTGATCATCTCATCCTTAAAGAGCCAGTCTTTTTCTTCTGACTTCATCTTGCTGAGCTTCTCCTCTTTCTTGCAGTGGTCTCTCTCATGCTTCAGGCCCTTCAGCTTGTTCTCAGCGGGCACGTCATCCAGGAGGATGGCCTTGTCCGCCCTCTGCTTCGAGTCCTCGTACTCGTAGGTAAAGCTCTTCAGCTTCAGTTCCTGGCTGACAGAGCACAACCCCTTCTCCTTGCTTTTGTGTTTATGTTTAGTCTTGTGTTTCTTGACGACTTTGCCCTCCTTGTCCAGCTTGGGGATGGCACCGTCCCCGCTCGGGTGGAAGGAGTTCTTCCTGTCGGGTAGCGTGCCCTGCAGGCCAGCCCTCTTTTTGTGCTCCTGTCTCTTCCTGACTGGCTTCAGTGACTCCACGCTGGAGCCTTCGGAGGAGCCATCAGACTCACTGCTCAGTCTTGTCCTGGTGGAGTCTGATAAGGAGCTGACCTCGGACCAGGCAGGAGAGGAAATGGTTTTCCAATTGTCTGTCCGCCAGTGCTTGGCGTGTGGGTCTGCATGGCCGGTATTATGCTTCTGGGCGGTGGAGCTGCCGTGGGATGAGGTGGAGGAGGCGGACAGGGAGCTGAACAGGGCGGGGTCCTTCAGTACCAGTGGGGATTCCTTGAGGCAGCCTGGACTGCCCACCGAGTCCCCGCCATCCTCACCACTTTCTGAGGACTCACTCTCAGACTCGGACGAGCAGAACGTGTCACCCCTCTTCCCAAACCGCACTTCTTTGCCCTTTATTTCTTTCTTTCGCTTCTTTTTCACTTTATTTCTTTCCTTCTGCTGCTTGCAGTTCGAAGGCTCCCGGGTCTTGTTGCCGGGCAGCATGGTGTGGGCTGAGAGTCTCAGCTTCTCCCCCGCCCCCACGGCGACGCCGACGTCCTCCTCATCAGACGTGTCCGACAGGATGCGATGAGACGCCTTCTTTGGTGCAATCGTGCTGTTTTTAGTGTAGCTTTTCACTTCCATTTTGGGTATAGAAATAAAACTATTTGACTTGGCCTCTCTTCTGTAGTCCTTTTTCAGTAAGTGTTTGTCGTCCACTGGGGGGGTTCTGTCCTGCTCGTCATCCTCGTCAAACTCGTACTCGTCCTTGACTGGGGTCACGGTTTTTTGCGGCTCTGGATTCTTGGCCTTGTGCTTTAGGCCCTTCTCAAACTCAGAGTCTGTGTTATTGCCATCGACCGAGCTGGAAGGTGCGAACGACGGGGCGTCCTCCTCCTCCTCCTCGGAGCTCTCTGCAGGAACAGGGAGAAAGGAGTCAGGAGCTGTTCAGGCAGGGGCAGGGGCAGTGGCAGACAAGCCCAGAACTTGAATAACTTGACTGAGGCTGGCCCTGGGCTGAGTGGCCAGATAGGGGTCTGCACAGACAAGGGGCTGGAGACCTTGCACCAGAGCCCCCACCCAGGGTTGGGTGCCCTCATAGTCCGGAAGCTCCCATCAGCACCCGGCATCCAAGCAGGCTGCCTGCAGTGAAACCACCTGTCCGGCCCTGCCGCCTTCCCCGCTCCCCCCAGCCCAGCACTGACCAGCTGAGCTCTCCTCGCTAGACGTGTAGGTGCCCTTGCCCAGAAGCAGGTTCACCATGGTCGGGGAGCTGGCCACCTTCAGCGGTGTCTCGCCCTTCCTGTTGCTCTGCTGAGGGTTCCCTCCGTACCGGAGCAGCAGCTTCACCACCTATGTAGCAGCAAGAGGCACGTCAGGGACATGAGGCACGTGGAGCAGTCACACCAGCGCCTGCTCACAGGGTCTGAGCGCGACCAGGCCGAGGGCTACAGGCTGTGCGTGCTGCCCACCAGGCCTCTCCCCGCCACAGACCCATCACACAGGTTCCTAGTATTTGGTTCAAAGTTTGTACTGGGTAAGGGTGGGATAGGGGGCTGTTACAGAGTAGGGAAAACAAAGACCAAGTTTCCACAAGCAGGTTATTTCATGTTTTTTATTTTAAAAGTAAGACTGCCTGTTTCTAGTCTGTGCCCAGGACCACTGAACCCAAGGGCAGGAAGACCTTGATTTGTCATACTGTACAGAGATGAAAGCCTGTGATGCACCCAGCAAGTCTATCAGCACCATTTCCCTGAGGGCATTTGCTTCCTTGGTGTCTCTGTGTTACGTTTTGGTGATTGTCATATTTCAAAACGTCATGGACCCGAGTTTGAGTGAACTCTGGCAGATGGTGATGGATAGGGAGGCCTGGTGTGCTGCGACTCATGGGGTCGCAAACAGTCGGACACGACTGAGTGATTGAACTGTACTGAACCAGCAAAAAGATCATGACTAGCTGGAGATGCAGGTGACAGTTATATTTTTAGTAATAATGTATTTTCCTCCTTTCTTTCAGGCCCTGCCATGCCTCATTTGGGATCTTAGTTCCCTGACTAGGGGTGGAACTCATGCCTCCTGCCAAGATAGCATGAAGTCCTGAGCACTTGACCTCCAGGCAAGTCTTGGAATAACATATTTTTAAAGTGGGGTGTAGTTAATGTTTTACACTCTTTTTTGATGTGGTCCATTTTTAAAGTATTTATTGAATTTGTTAACATGTGCTTCTGTTTGTTTTTCTAGGCTGTGAGGCATGTGGAATCTTCACTCCCTGACTGGGGACTGAGGTGGTGTCCCCTGCATTGGAAAGCGAAGTCCCCTAGTTGATGTGTCTGTCTTGACCAACAAGTGCAGGTTGCTCAGAGACACTACTATTGCACACTCAACAGCGACCATCCAGTGCAGACAGTGTTCAGGTGCATCAGGAAACCGCTGCTCCACTGCAATCCTCACTTCGCTCCGGTGGCCTCCCCTAGATGGCTGGCAGGCTGGACAGGGGAGAGCAGTGACTGCATCTCTACTGCGGAAGCTCCCCTGCCCTGGGGACAACCACCGTGGACGACCCTGGGGCCAGAGGCTGGGCTCGAGGGCCGTGTCCTTGCTGTCTGTCAGCTGGGGGCCAGCCACCCCAGCCGCTGAAGGCCACCATGTTCCCAGCGCTATGGGCCCTCCCTCTAGGACTAGCGGTGCAGGCCAGTCCCCTTCACATGGAGAAAGGGTCTCTGCTGTCCACACCCTTGTCCACCTGTTCAGTCCAGGGTCACTTCCCATCTCCTGGTCTTCCAGCTCCCCTCTGCAGAGGCCCCGTGTCCACAGGCCTCTGACTGCTAACAAGTTTTAAAGATAAGCTTACAAATGCAGGCCTCATTTCATGTATACCTGCCCACTGCCCCAGGGATATTTTTAGCAAATCCTAGCTATTTCATGAATTTTTCAGCCTATTTCTCTAAAAGGGCTCTTAAGAAAGAAAAACAAAACCCCTCACCTTCCCTAAAATGTTACCTAATTCCTGACGTCAGCACTCAGGTGTCCGCAGAAGCTTTGGCATCTCGAGCCCAGAGCCCTTCCCAACCTTTCCCAGCACCCATGTGTCATTGTCTCAGTGTGCCCATCCCCCTGGCCAAGTTGCTGGTTCCCTGGCACCTGCCAGCAGTGACCAGCAGGGCCACCACCAAAAACCAGGTGTCACACACCATCACGCTCGCCTGCCGTCTCTAGACGGGGGCCTTTTCAGGACACTGTGGTGTGTAAGTGGCCAGACCCTCACCTACACGTGTGTCTCCAGTGCTGGGCCGGCACCCCAGGCGCTCATAGCTCCTGGCTGGTCACACGGGTCACCCCGTGTGGCTGCACCAGTCCAACGTGCCTGGTCGGACAGCACAGGGATGAGGACAGAGCTCCCGTTCTGGGGCTGGCCACTCAACCTTCTAACATCCAACCATACCTATGTGGCCAGAGCAGGACCCTGACACACAAGCCATGGCAGGTGTGCAGAAAGCTGGGCTGAGCTGGGGTCGGGGGTGGTCAAAGACTCACTTCCTGGTTGCCCTGTCACCAGGAAGGAGAAAGACCAGGAAGCTGCAGCAGGCCCACCGGGGGTCTGCGGGGAGGCACCTACCTTGTAGTGCCCGTTGTTGGCGGCATCGTGCAAGGGTGTGTCATCATCCAGACCCTTGGTGTTCACCTCCGCGCCTGCAGCCAGCAGCTGCTTCGCGACATCATAGTAGCCCCGATTACAGGCCTCATGCAGTGCCGTCCAGCCTGGAAACAGACACTCAGCACGTATGTGACTTAACCCTCAAGGCCACTTCCACCTCGGGTGGCACCGGAAACTCTTAAGGATGGGCACCCAGCCTGAGTGTTCTTTCCTGGGGCACCTCTGGGTTGCCCATGACCGCTAGCGGTTAACCCTACAGACTAGGAAGCTGTGAAGGATCCAGACAGATGAGCAGTATCATCACACGGGAAAGTAGAGCAGGCCGTGGGTTTGGACAGGCTTCTGTGCAGCAAGCCACCCCAGGGACTGGTCCCAGGATTTTGGAAAAATTCAAGGTAGCACCTCTTAAAATATCAGTATTCCTAAATTAGGTTTGGATCAGACATGTGGGGATCATGCTCAGCAGGTGTTCTGGGGTCCCAGGCCTCCTGAGGAGGCAGCTCTGGGTGCACAGGCGAAAAGAAGAGGGTGCTGTGTCAGAGAATCTGCCCTGGTTCTGCCCTCCGAGCGCTCACCCGCAAAGTCCTTGACGTTGACGTCTGCCCCCTCGCTGATAAGCTCCTTGATGCGCCGGGCGTCCCCCCGGATGGCCGCCCGGTGCAGGCGGGTCTCCCCACGCTCGTTCCTCTTGTTCACTTTATCTTTGGTTTTTGAGGCAGAGTTGGGCGTCCCCTTCTGACACACTGTCGACTGGGAGGGGTGCTTTGGTGTCATGTCCACTGCAGGCCAAGGAGAGGATGGCAGAGGTTAGCAGGCGGAATCTGCCACTGTCCAAGGGAGGGCCGCCCCCAGCCCTGGACCTCCTGGGCTCACCTGGGCTGTTGGCGGATTCCTCAGCCGTCATCTGCATGAGCAGAGCCACCTGCTGGCGCTCAGAGAGAGGGTAGCCGGCGCGGATCCCAGACAGCCCCATGCCGAAGAGCAGCCCGGCCTTGCGGGTGACGGGCTCCTTCCTGATCCGCTTCCGCTCAGGACCCTGCTTCTCTGTGAGGCGTGGGGGAGAGAGGGGACACTTCATGCCACGGAGCCCTCGACCTCGGAGCCTCACCTGGCCGCGCGGGAAGGGAAGGGACAGCTGGCGGCACACAGGCCGCCCGGCATCACCTCTTCCGGCAGTAACCGTGCTGGGGACACGATTCCAACACCTCGTCACCAGCCACTGAAGCCAAGCCTGGCCCCCACCGACCATCCACTGCTCCAGGTGCCTCCCCATACCGTTCCCTGCACGCCAGGCGGCGGGACGGCCGACCCGAGTCCCCACTCACACAGGACGGGCCTCGGTCTAGCAACTGCTCGCGCCTGTGGTCCAGGGCCTCCGCCCCACCCGCCTCCAAAACAGTTCAGATGTAAAATGCAAACACAGTTTAGAGACCCATGGAGAGGTCAAGGCTGACTGGGCGGTACTGTACCTTTCTTCTTGCTTCTAGGAGCCTCCATCTCATGCCATGGCGCTTCGAGGAGCGAACCAGCCTTGCAGTACCACGGCGTGGACTGAGCTGGAGGCATCTAAAGGCATCAACACAGAGCACTAACAAGATACGGGGCCAGCCCGGCGCCCCTCAGCCTCCTCACGACAAGCACTGCGCTCCTCGGGCCCCTCACACACGCCCTGGTGGCCACAGACAGCCACAGTGCCTGTGTCTTTCACAGGACAGGGGTGATGGAGAGAAAAGCACTCCGACTCCTGGGATCAGGAGCCCAAAAAAAAGCTCATGGGAACCGGGGATCCACCAAGTCTCAGATCCCTCCCCTGCGTCCCTGTGTGTTCTGGGGGAGCCCCTGGGTGGGGTGTCCTAGGTCATGGAGTGCAGACCACAGAGTTGCCACTGGGGGCCACGCTTGAGAGGTTCTCCCTGCACCGGGCCAGACCCCAGAGATAGGCAACGTCACCACTCCCAAAACCACACATCTTTACCGCTTACCACCTGAGGCCCTGCAAGTATATCACTTTCCATGTTCTTAAGAGTTTTCACTGCTACTTCCTTAAACTGCTTGTTTATAAAAACTACAGCTGTGACTTGCTGACAGTGCTCATCTGTGTCTTATATGATCACTCCCCAGGCCACCCCACCAACTACTGATTTTTAACCAACCCACAAGGCAGAGGCCCAAGAAAGGAAATTCAGAAAAGATGCTCCTTATCGTTGACCAAGAGCCCTGCTTCCCCACAAGCTGTGTAGGCAGTGAGGAGGGGGCGGCGCAGGGGACCCGGCCTTGCACCGAACACGGCTGGCAGAGCAGGGACCTGTTGGCTCCAAGGAGTCCCGAGAAATGAAGCCATGGTGGATGGGAGTCAAGCCGCAGGGCCCGGCCCAGAAGCTACGCCACAACTGAGCAGTCACACGGATCTGTCTGGGCACAGCCTCACAATGTGGAAGGGCAGCCCTGGGTGTCAGAACCCCTGAGCCCCGCCCCCTGGGGAGGGCCTCAGACAATCGAGGTGTGTGGCCTTCCAAGGGCTGCTGCCAGGACAAAGCAGACACGAATTCCCCAGAGACGAGAACATAAGCACAGCCTCCCACCAGGCTGCCCTGCCAAGTCCACGAGGTCACCCTGGAAGCACACAGACCAGCACAACTCCTCTTCCGCTGCAGAGGTCTTCGGGACAGATGCCGTGCCCATGACTGTAAGACACCAGAGGAACCTGGCAGAAGGGCCACAGCCGACTCTGTCTTCAAGTGGCTGTGCAGGCAGTGACACCCAGGGCCAGGGGTGCGCCTCGAGGGCTCCACCTGCATAGCTAGCTGTTAGTGGCAGCTGAGAGGCACCTGCTGCCCAGACACTGACCCCAGCTGCAGGGCAGGGCCTTGGGGAGCCAGGCCTGCTGTCTCAGGAAGAGCAAATGCCACCCCACAGGTAGACCAAGCACATGGCAGGCAGGCCCCCACCCTTGGGGATGGGAGAGCTGGAGGGCTCCCATGCCGGGTATGAGGAGCTCTCACCCCACAGGTGGAGGTTTCCCAAGGCTTAACACAAAGGAACCCCTAAATGTAATCCCATCTCCTGAGATGCCGGCTTCTCCACACTAAAGTGCAGTTTTTTTCTACAGGTGCAGCGGGTGCCAGTATCTAGAGGAGCCCACGTCTGGCTGGGCTGCGAGTCCCGGATGGAGTGGGCACCCCCGGAAGCTTGGCCACAAAGGAATGGAGGCTGGGGTGCTGGCGCCGTAGGAGGGCCTGCCTGCTGGGCCTGCCTGCCTGACCCCCGTGTCCTGTCAGCACACGCCCAACCCAGAAAGACCTGCAAAACCTCCTTCCTGCCCTGGGCGATGACCACAAGGACACAGCAGAGGAAGTGTCCCAGGCAGTGGCCACTCCCCTTGGTGTTCTGCTACGGTTTTGTTTCTTACGTCCACCCAGAAGCAAAACAGAACCTACGGAAGCCCAGACGGCAGGTGCCAAGTTAAGAGACATGGATACTGACAGGTGCATGTGAGCAGCAAGGGCAGGCCAGGGGGTGATGTGCGGGGGCTGGAGGCACCGTGCCCCACTTCTCTGGAGACATGCCCCTTCCCAGGCTGATGAGGGGGTGGTCTCGTGAGCTGAATGGCCCCTCACCACGAGAAAAGCGCGACTATGTGACTTGGCACCCTGGTTCTCAAGCTTGGCCATCTTGCTGGTCCTCTGTGAAGTCGGCGCAAATTTATCATCTCTTCCTGGGACGTGGTCACCCAGCTGCAGCTGCAAGGATTCCAGCAGCCCTCAGGCCTTTGCTGGTGTCCCCCCAAGAGGCCTCTGGAAGATGGCTCTGCTCCGCCCACAACTGCCCAGCTGGGGCTGTGGAGAGAGCAGCCCTGAGCACCTCTGTTTCATAACCTGGCATGCAGAGTTGTGCTCCCTGACCCCAGCAGAACTGACAGCAAGGACGCAGAGTTTTGGGGAGAAGACCTTGTGAAACCAGGGCCACCTCTGGCTTTCGGGCAAGCTCTGCAGATGCCTCCACCTCCGCATCCCCCGGTTCTACCTGATACTCTGAGTGGGCTGCTCTCACAACTGCACAGCCACCGAGCGACCGTGTGCTCTTCTAGAGCCGGGCTGGACGCCCCAGCTCCCTGCTGCGCCTCAGCGAGGGTGCCAGCACCGGGAGGGCTCACCCTCTGCTGCCTGTGCGGCTTCCCAGTGCGGGAGCCCCGTCCTCTCCGGGACGCCATCTGATCTCAAGCCAGCTTCCCCGTGCAGCCCCTCCCGCTGCTGCCACCTGAGGGGTCTGTCCTCACTTCCCCCTCTCCAGACAGAGTGGACGACAGCTGTTTCCAGCAGAGGCCATCCTGCAGGGGCAGGATGGCATGAGCATGGGAGACCGCACGGCCCCTGAGCGAAGGACGGCGTCCTCTGGCCCAAGGTATCATACAGCAGGCAGGCTGTCCTCGGCCTGTCGCTGCCACCAGAAGCCTGTGTCTGGGGCACAGGGTGAGTCCCCATCATCACACAGTCCTAGGCTTCCCAGCAGAGGGGTCTCTCTGGAGACTGGTTTGGCACAACAGTGGGGAATCGATGACCCCCTCAGATGTCAGTCACCACCGCCTACACTCCGCTCTGAAGGGTGGGTGGGCATCCACAGTCCCCACGAAGTCACAGGGCTCGGTCGGAGCAGGCAGGAGGTGGGGTCAGTGCCAGGACCTGCCATCCTGACAGTGTCCTATCTCTTGGTCTCAGGAGCACACGGTCCACCATGCAGGACAGAGTCACAGATCGGCTCCTGACCGAGCAGCCAGCCTGGGCACCGTCCACACGTGATGGGGTTCCCCCGTTACACTCCGGCCTTCTGGTGCCCTGGGCCAGCACAGGCCTGTCACTCAGGCTGCAGTGAGGACCTGCTTCCTTCCAGTTGCCTGGTGTCTCCTTTTCTGTTTAAAGCAAATCATCATCACTGACCAGCGAAAAGGAGACCTGTGTGGCCCGCAGCACGTCCCTGACCTGAGGGGGTGCGTGGGGGCAGTCCTTCTCCTCCCCGTTCCTGACTAAGGCTTCTTCAGCGCCTGGCGAGGGCAACAGAGCGTCATCAGGAGGCCAGGGTCTGTGAGGTAAGGCCAGCATGAAGGGACCGAACAGCAGGGCTTCCCAACCACCGACCCCAGCTTTCACTCCAGCAACACCTGCGTTTAAACTGAACCAGGACTCCAGCAACACACGGACGGGCCACCCACTCTGCTGGTGCAGCCCATCTGGAGGCCTCCAAGCACCCCTCAGGCCCCCATCCCAAACCCTGGCAACCAGTAGGCAGAGCAGCCATCTGACCCAGACCAAGTAGGCCCAGCCACACCTTCCAGGCTCAGCCCGAGATGAAGCTGGCCAGCACCCCACACCAGTCCTGCTCTCATGGGGTCCTGAGGACTCCAGGGTCATGGCACAGGTGGCTCTCAGAGTGTTACTCTGCTTTGGGCCATGCCCAGCAGGTGGCCAAGCACTTGTGTGGTCACACAAGTAGCCTCCAGCACTCAGCAGGGCATGAAAACTTCAGAGCCCAGCACATCCCCCCAGAGAAGGCCCTGCCCCTCAGGGAAGTGACGTGCAGCCACCTCTGTCCCCAGGTGGAGGCAGTGAGACCGTCGTGAGACTGAGCAGGAAGCCTGCTGTGTGGTGCTCTGGAGAAAAAAAAAAAAAAAGAATAATAATCTGAAGCAGGTCCCAGTCCCACCAAGACTGGCAATGGGCAAAGGCAGCGGGCAGGAGGATGCCCCTTCCGCACTGTCCTGGGTGCATGTTCTCAGCAGGCCAGCCCCTGGGGCAGGGGCCGCGGGTCAGGGGCACAGCTGAGGAGACGCCACTGGTAGCTCGGAACCAGGCTCCATCTCCCAGCAGAGGGCGCTGGAGGGACGTGGGCATGCGCCAGGGAGCCCTGGCTGCAGCGGGGAGGGATGGGGATGACTGCAGCCCCTGGCCTCTCGGGAAGGACTTAATCCCACTCAGATGGCTGCTCACCAGGAAAGGCAGACAGGGGTCAGTGACCAGGGCTGCGGGTGAGGGCTCAGTACTGACCCGAAGCACATGACACTCCCCGTTACTGGAGTCTGGTTTGCCCCATGAACAAACCAAACAGGTAACAGAGCTGCGCGGTGGGCCCCTAGGGGTCACAGGCAGCTCATACGCTGCTGTTGAAGGGTCACTGGTCCAGCAGGACCCGTCCCCAAATGGGCGATGATGACCAGGAGGAGGGTGAGTGCTCTGTGCTGGGCCTCTGCAGTCACCCCACAGGCCTCGTGCTGAGGTGCTCCCAGCCCCCGGCCGCCCCCTCCTGGGGCAGCAGTCTTCCTGTGAGTGACAGGAAGGCCTTGTGGGAGAACACTGACCTGCAGATGCCCAGCATCCAAGAAGCCTGAAACCAAACAGCACCACTGCGCCCTGCACAAACCAGGACTGGCCAAGGCGCTCAAGCCTAGGCACGTGTCTGGGCCTGCCTGTGTCCTCTGCACCAGGCCTGATCCAGAGGATTCCTGGGAGGATGCCCACGAGTCTCCTTGTGAAGGACCTCCTTCACAGTAACCCAGTCATACCCCAGCTGGCACCACCAACCCCACCACCCTGCACTACCCGCTTGCAGCACATGAGCCCATGTGCTTACTCAGGGCTGGGAGCCCAGGGGTCACACGTAGGGGGAGGGGGGGCACATGTGCAGGAGCTTGAGGAGGAAAGAGACTCCTTTCAGGCTTCTCCCTCTGCCACTTCTCCCAACTTTCTCCCATCTGTCTCATTTCTTTGCCTGTACTTGTCCTGTGACCTGACGCAAATTCTCACATAGCAGGGCCTGCACCCCACCTCATCCTGGCAGGACCTCCGCTCCTTCCCCCGTGGCTGCATCCTGGGGGAAGCAGGACCCCTCGCGGCGCCATGGATTCACCCATGCTTGCCCCTGGCTCAGGGGTCTGCCCTCAAACGATCGGCAGGCTGGGAAGGCTCCAGCCCCAGGGCCAAGAGGAGGGGAGTGAGCTGACCAGCAGGGGTGCCAGGTTCTTGCCTGGACCCAGCTCGTCCCTGTGCAGCTCAAAATGGAACAGCCCTGGAAGCACGGGCACCACGCGGCGGTCTCTGCACGCACTCCACCGCACGTGAGGGAAGGCGGCACTCACTTCTGCCCATTTCACAGTACCCTTTGGCTTTTACTTCAAACAACTGGGATAATTTATGTGCGTTGGCAGCCCTGAGGAGAACCCGTTTATCCTCCCATGTAAAGCTCTCCGGAGGCTGAACAGAGTTCAGGTGCCTGGGAGTTCAGAGGAAGAGGAGCTGGTGGTCACACACACACACGGTGGACAGCACGGGAGGCCCCTGGGCCGGGGCGATTCTCTGCAGGAAACCTTCCCTATCGGCTCCCAGTCACCCCGCCATCAGTAAAGAGTCTCGCCCAGCACCCCGCCCAGGCCTTCAAGAAGGACCCCCCGGAGTCAGCGCAGAGCCCAGGCTGCAAGGGTGGCCGAGAGTGGTACCTGTGTCCGAGTCCTTCTGCTCTCCATTGGCCCCCACGGTGAAGGGCAGCTTCCTCTTGGGCGCGCGCTCTCTCACTTCCTTCCCACCATCACTGCGGTCCAGCTTTGGGGTCTTGGTTAGAGAAACTTTATCTTTGTCCTGGAAAAGAAAGTAACACCTTCAGACAGCATCCCCAAATTAAAGTTTCAATGTCCTCACATCTACAAAGACTTCACTTCCTGTGTCAGGAGAACACACCTCATACTGGTAATGGAGCCTTCTACCCGCCAGCCATGGCACTTCTACCTGCCAGCCATGGCACTGCTCCTGGGACGGACTCGGAGGTGAGCAAACATACCTTCAGAGAGGCTTGACCAATGGCGCCCACTGAGTGCTGTAAAGCCTCCCACTGGACAGAAGCATGTCTGCCCAAGACAGTGGGCTCCCCTTTCCATGAAGCCTGGTCTCCTCCTTCCCATGGGCAGCCCCGTCTGCTCCATGCACCAGTTATCTCTGGTCTCACTGTAGGCCTGTGACCCTGTGGGCGGCCCCAGGGTGGGCTGTGGCCATCACTCCCAGCCCTGCTGGCCTCTCGGCAGGTTAAGGACCCAGAAGGCCGCATTCCAGCCCCGTCCTGGGAAGTCATCACGCGTCTGCCTTGGTGTCACTGTCTGCAGAACCAGAGGTGATGCCTGCCTCGCGGGAGGGATGGAGGGCTCAGACTCCACAAGGCCCCACCCAAAAAGAGCAGCACGCAGAGCCCTGCAAGTGGGGTGGGACGGGGCACACTCAGTGGCACCTCCAACTACGCAGTGCCTGGCTCACTGGCCCACAGGGCGCTGCACAGGCCGTTGGGCTCGCACTGACATGAAGACAGCACTGCTACCACCGTGCGGCTCCCTTCCCCAGTGGCAAGCTTTCTTTCTGGAATCCTCTCCACATACACCACCCTCGCAACACCGAGGCACTCAGGTGATCCTGGGAGGGTACACCAAGGCCTGAACACTGCAGAGCCTCGTCTCCTGCACAGCCCTCCGGTCTCGGGAGGTAACAAGACACCCTCGGTGACCAGGGGTCCCGCCAAAGCACACCACAAGCTGCAAGGGCATCTGGAGTGTGCAGAGGAGCCAGCAGGCAAGGCCCAATACAGGCCCGCCTGTCCCCACCTGCACCCCACCCCCACCAGAGAACAGACCCATCAGCTAATCCCCAGAAGCCTCAGCACCTTCCCACCAAGAAAACTCCTGGCCCAGCTGATGACTCTGATCTTTAGACAGAAAAAAGATAATCCAAATCAAAATGTTTCAGAAATGCAAAACATTTGAAAAATGAATGTAATTCACATTAAGAAAATAAAGTACAGAAGTCATGACCCTCTCAACCGCAGAAACGGCCTGAGTCGCCCTGACACAACCGCCCAGGTCACTGTGAGAAGGGTGTCCTCACTTGACACAGGCTCCACTGCAAAAGACGCGGTTCAAGGCGAGAACACCTATAATCACAACTGCTGAAAAACAAAACCACTTTTTAATGAGCAAAAGAGTACGAGCGTGCACTTAAGAAAGTGCCTCCACTCCAGCACAGCTGTGGGTGGGGGTGCCCACCCGGACAACAGTCTTGGGAGGTGGCTCCTCCAGTCAGAGCAGGGCTTCCCCCGCAAACCCTGATCTTCCTGAGGGACAGCGGGATTGGACACCTGAAAGAATCATGAGGAATATACAGTCCAACTCTTCAGATTGGTGAGTGGGTGAGGGAGGCTGCTGGACAGAAAGTGGGCAGTTCCTACATGCTACAGACAACCAGGAAGTCACGCTAAAGCGGGCCATGTTAATATCAAGACACATCAGACACACAAGAATAAACCTAACAGAAGATGCTCAAGGCCTCTATGCAGATGACAAATATCCCTGAGAACAGAAACAGGACTGATAAAATGGAGACCACTTGTGTTCATCACTGTTAACCCAGCACATCTCCCAAACGCATCTTCGCATTCAGAGCAGTCAAAGCCCAGCAGATCAACCAGCTTTTCCAAAATGTACATGGAAACCAAAGATACAAGAATAACAAGGACAATGCTGGAGAACAATGAACGCGGACAAGTTAAATTACCAGGCACCAAGATCACACAACAGGTGGCCCTAAGCTACAGGCCAAATGTCCAGAGCAAAGAGCACAAGTGAGCCCCACTTGACCACCACAACCCAGGAGGAACGGACAGCCTTCCAGTGACAGTGACCAGGTGGACATTCACGGGAAGAAAATAAACACTGACCCTCCTTCACAGCGCAAAACAAAACTGAGTCCAGACGGATCATGAAGAGCTTGTAGACAACAGGAAAACATGTCTGCCTACAGACATCACTGAGTGTCAGCATGGATTGGGTCCACCTCGACCAGGTTCTGCCGAGCAGAACTGTGCAGTCACTTTGAAAAGTGAAAGTGAAGTTGCTCAGTCATATCCAATTCTGCGACCCCATGGACTGTAGCCTACCAGGCTCCTCCATCCATGGGATTCTCCAGGCAAGAGTACCGGAGTGGGGTGCCACTTCCTTCTCCAGGGGAATCTTCCGAACCCAGGGATCGAACCCGGGTCTCCCGCATTGCAGGCAGACACTTTACCATCTGAGCCACCAGAGAAGCAGTCATTTTGACCAACTAGTAAACCCTATCTGTCACCTCTGCAGAAAACCCCCCAATGTACGTGTGTTCACATCCCAGACCTGAATCCGCACAACCGAGGTGGAGATGAACATCCACACAGCGGACACCAAGCAGCCCCAGAGGGAAAGCCTCCTTCTTGACAGCAAGAGCCTAGCCAGAGGAATGCAGCAGAAATTCCTGCCATGGGTCCACATGCCCTGTGGGCAGGGAGGCATGGTAAGCACAGAGGCTTGACGGGGTCGGGATGGCCCCCAAGGACACTGGCAGTGCTGTGAAACCTGGTCTCGATCATGATGCTCTCAGGTTCTAAAAATGAAAGGTGTATTTCTACTTCAATAAAACTTGAGTACCCAGCAGCTGGCTAGCAGCGTGCAGAACACACCGCGCACACTGCTTTGGGCTGTGGGCTTGCCTCCTCACCCCCGCTGCCACACCCCTGGGCACTCCTCCACAGACACCCCCCACCCCAAGTCTGGGTGCTCATCGCTCTCAAGGGCAGACCCATCCCTTCCCTCATGGAGTCTACTGTGGGCACGTGTGGCTGTCACACAGCTGTGCCCGGTGAGCACAGGGAGCTACAGCCCAGGTCCTGCAGAGCGGGGCAGGGTGTGGGCTGGACTGGGAGCAGAAGGGGCTCACACTTGGCACAGTTTGTTTCTTGAGGCTTTTTCTCCATTCCTTCTGTGCCCTCACAGACAAGCAACGGTCCCCAGGCGACACCTGCCTCACAGGTCATGGGGACCACAGGAGTCCATCCAGGATGGCAAAACCCTGTCCCTTCACTGCCACCAGAAAGCCAGTCTGGGGCCCTCCCTGGTGGTCCAGAGGTTAAATGAACACTCTGCGCTTCCACTGGAGGGGGCGCAGGCTCAACCCCTGAACAGGGAACTAAGATCTGGCAGACCCCTGCCCCTGCCGCCTTTCCTGGGCTTCAGCATCTGCACGAGGATCCTGAGAACCAGCGCTCCTACAGTTCCCCAGCATTCAGAGGAGCAGGGAGTCTGAGGCCTCATCCAAGACCTGCTTGAAAACCACATGACGAAGCAGCACCAAGCCACACCCAGCTTCCACATGAGGTCATCTGTGCACCGGCCCCTCCTCCTGGACAGGAGCCAGGGCACGGGCCACAGACCGCCTTCGCGGGTGGCCCTCCCTCGGGAAGGCTGTGAGTCTGGATTCTGTAGACCAGCCTGGAAGGGACACTGGGGTCACGGTGCGTGGAGCACACGGCACAACCCCGAGCCCAAGGCACCAGCACGTGAACAGCACACAAGGGTGTAGGTCGACACCCCGTTTCCTGTTCATAATGGGTCAAGCAAAACTGGGAGTCCAGTTGCCCAGCAGCATCTCGGTGAGGACCACTCACACGGCCTCCGTCACGTTTGGTCTGCCCACAGCTGAGGTCAGAACCCGGGGTGCTGGGGTCTCTCAGACAGGCACCAGCTTCTGTCCATGGACCTAGTGCTGAAAGCACTCTGCTGCCAAACGACAAACACATCCTCCAGAGGAAGCTGGTGCCATTGTCCACAGCCACCCAGACCACGGCAGCTCCTCCCACGCTGGCCCGGGAGGGGGCCCAACGCCAGCACCCTGTGCTGGGACAAGCAGAGCAGCGCGGGCGGGCGACACCCAGGTCAGACCCTGCACGGATGCGGGAGCTCACCTTTTTCCCGGGCTGCTTCTCCACCATGTCGCTGCTCAGGGAACGCTCTTCCTGCTGTGGGGTTCTAGAACACCCACCCTTGGGCATCGTTTCTCCTCACTGGGCCTTCATTCACGCCGCCATCGCTTCATCATCAACCGTCTGCTTCAAAACAAAGGACACGGGATTAAGGTTCGGTGACCCCACAGGAAACCCAGGCACCTCCAGTCAGCATCGCACGATGCATGGGTGCAGTGGCTCTTCTGAAGGGGTCCCCCCCCCATCAGGGTCCAGAACAGGGCTTCTCCTGACACACTACCCAGTGGCCAGCCCGGCAGGGCACTGTCTACACCCCACGATAGAGAACATGGCGGGGCCTTGGGGTTCACGTGGGAGTCCAGCTACCGGGCAACTAGAGACCCCAATGCATCGCACGGAGTGGGTCAGTCCCCCCACCCGCCTCCCCGCAGAAACCCAGTGGAGGCCCTGACCAGTCGACTCGACGTCTCACTACCGCGGGCTGCTCCCTGACCGCCCAGCAGGCGCCAGCCTCTCTCTGCACCGGTTCATGAGTCTCTTCTGCCTGCGGCCACACCGACCCAACCCAAGCTGAGCCTGCCAGGCATGGACAGTGCCGCACATCCCATCCGTCACGTCCAGGCTGTTCACTGTGTTTGGCAGAAGGAACAGGGAAAAGAAGCACTGCTCTGTCTTCCTGGCAGTGTCTTCCTCAGCCTTCATCCTCACAGTCAGAGAGAGCATGTCACACCAACCAGATCACACCCCTGGGGGCCTGCCGTGCTGGACTAGGGTCTCACACAGCTCACCAGAATTAGAATCAAAATCAGCCTCTGCTCTGAACAGCTTTGCAAACATGCTGTTCGGAAGCATCTGGAGTGGGAGCTCCAACCTGCCCTTCACCAGCTTCCCAAGAACCTGTCTTCTGTCTCCATGTCAACTGATAAAAGTTCACAAAGGAGCCCCGGCTCGTAACTGGCTGCCACAGTCTTGTGGCACAGGACCGCCCAAGGGCCCAGGTTTGCCTCCGTACATCCCAGGGCTGCGGCCGGAAATGACATTTCCTGTCTATAATTGAAACTGGGAATTCCAAGCTTTCTTCTACTTTCCTACTACAAAACTGGACCATCTCAGCCTGAACTATGGCATCTCAGAACCTGACTCAGGACAGTGGCTGAAGCTCCACACTGGGAACTCATCAGTAATGTTTCCATAAAAACTTAAAAGATTATGCAGAAGATAAATTTTTTAAAAACTGACTGCCTAGTCTCAAGATGAGAAAAATTGAGCCAAGGAGCCCTGAGACACTCGCCCCTCTTGCTCTAAGACATGGGTACCTCTGAGTGTGTGTGGCACCTCACAGATCCATGAGTCCTGGACCCTGATCTCACGGTGTCCAGACCAGGAGGGCATGCAGAGGCCAGTCCACACTTTCAGAACCCGTCTTAGTACACACCCTGAGGTTCTGAGTTGCACAAAGCCAGGCCGCTCTTCACTAATCTTGTTTCCTTTTGTAAAACAGTTACTTTTCAGTAAAGGTCTACTGTGGCCAACTCTCAGGCATGTGAGGGTTCAGGCCCTGCCACTGAGCACCTGTGAGGCGACCCCGGGCACAGGGAGAAGCGGGAGGACTTGCTGTCCGGAGCACAGTCAGGAAACCACACAGTGATCCCTGTGCAGAAGCCATGTCGGCAGGAGTAAAGTAGGGAAAAATCTTGTAGAAAGAAAGAAGGAACCCTGCTAATAAACCTGACAAGGAAAGCAGAGAACCTCAAGTTCCATAAATAAATATTAATTTAAAAAATTAACGTCACAGTTTTTAACAAGCTGAAGAACAGTGCTGACACAGCCTGGCGCTGACATGGGCCCCCCACAGGCCGAGCCCGTGTGCAGGTGAGCTGCATTCCCACTGAGGAGTGCAGTGCAGAAACGACAGTGATCCCCCCCACAGAACCCACAGACCAGCACGAACATGTCCTGGACGACAGACAGAACACCTCCGCAGCCTCAAGGTAAAGAAGACGCCTGCAGAGCCAGAACACTGACCATAATGGCCAAGTCTGCAAATTCTGACACCTGGAAAGCAGCACGTTTTGTTCATTAAAGGCCACCGTCCCACAGGAGAAGAGGGAGCTTCCTACACAAGCACCTGCCAGCAAGCCCTTAGGCAGCCTCTGCAGAGAGCACCCACAAGCCAGCAAGCCAGAGAGTGGACGTCCAGTGCAGACACGGGCGCGAGACTTAAACAGGCCCTTCACAAGAGAGGAGGTCCAGACGAGAAACGCAAACAGAACCCAAACAAGATACAGAGCATCAGCAAGGACGCAGAGCAGAACTGACATCCTGACAGGAGCGCAGGCAGAGCCACGCACACAGCCCCACCACACAAGCCCCAGCGGCCCCAGGGGCAACTGAGTCACACAGGCCCAACCACCTCACAAGTCACGGGGGGAAAGGGCATACTGTCTGTCTGCCTAACTGAGGCGACAGGACGGCTAAGACGTCGAGTGGTGATCGCTGTAGAAGTGTGGAGGGGAGTCACGCCCGGGAGTGTGACAGGAGTTTTCTACACAAAGGCCACACCCATGTGCACTTTGTGAGAATGAGATTCTACATTTTTACTGATACTTTGCAGACTTTTAGATGTTATGTTACATTTCATAGTAATAAAGTTTAAAATGCTGGTTATGGACAGATTGCACCCTAGGAGGTCATTAGAAAGTGGGGGGCTGGTTGCCAGGCTCTGTTCCAGGACCATCTCCCTTCGGGGGTCCCATGCCTCATACAGAAGGGCAGGTCACTGGACACAGTGGGCAGCAGCTCAGGGCTCCCAGGCTGCAGGGAGACCCGTCCCTTGCACAGAACACACGACAAGCCACTGTAACTGCGGCCAGAATGGAAACGAAACCTGATCACACAGCTCTAGGAAGATGGGGGTGAGGGGGCTGGAAACACAGGAGGAAAAACAGCCACCTCACATAGAAGGGACCAAGATGCACGGGAAATGCAGGAGAAGACAGGGACAGGCTGGTACCCGCCTGAGAATTCAGGTGACCAAGAGCAGAGGGGGCAAGTCCACACACCTCCACGGCTGATCCACAGAGAAAGGAAGTGCCAGAGATAACCAAGAGACAAAAGCACATGCCAGAGGAAGGCCAAACTGAAGACCCAGAGGAGGACAGCTCTGGAGAGAGACAGGACAGGGAAAGCCCTGGGTGACCTTGCAGCACTGCCACAGCCGGGGACACAAAGCCCACCCACTAGGCGGCTGCAGGATAAATGGGGAGAAGAGCCAGCACCAGGTCCAGAGTGACCCCTACAGGGTCACCACGTGGAGAGGGTGGGCAGTGACGCCGGTGTTAGAAAACTGCAAACCTGGTTCAGTGCTTGAAAACTAATCAACACAACCCACAACAACAGGTCAGGGAAGAATTACCCAGTCCTAACAACTGATGCAGAAAATGTGTCTGGCATTCAAAGCCCAAGACTTTGAGGCCCAAGCCCTCAGCACCACAGGGTCCAGGAACCCCTCAGAGAGAGGAGGGGCGTGGACAGCACTGTCAGCCAGCATCGCCCGACAGTGAGACACGGGACATGCCTCCCTCCCACTCCCGCTTCTGGACATCGTCCTTGAAGCACCAGTCAGCGAATGAGGAAGAAAAGGGGGAAAAGAGACAAACTAATTGGGACGGAAAATAAAACATTTTGATAATGACATGACTGTCTATCTGATAATGACATGACTGTCTATCTAAAAAATTGCAAGAAATCAACGAAAAACTCCAAGATACAGTGAGCTCAAAGAGGTTGCAAAATACCATATCAACACACAAAAATCCACCCTATGTCTACTAACTAGCAAGAACATGTAAAAACAGCAAAAACACAGTGCCATTAACAAGTGCTCCAAATGATAACGGCATGCTCAGGCATGCATCTTAAAAAAACAACAGCTATAAAAACCTGTACAGATTTTAGGAAAAACAGTAGGAGAAATCTTTGAGACCTCAGGTAGGCAGCGTTCTTAGACACGACACCAGCAGCGCCATTCATTCTAAAAGGGGAACACCAGTCCTCATCTCAATCAAATTGAAAGCCGCCCAGTGAAGACCTGATTTACAGGATGAAGAGACAAACTGCCCACCACAAGTCAGACAAACGACAAACATCCAAACAGAAAATGGACAAAAGATACAAGCAGACTTTTCACCAAAGGAGAAACACAAGCATGAGAGGGACTCTGGGGACACGCCCTGAGATGCAGCTCACCTCCTGCGGGTTTCTTGACCATACTCGGCCCCACATTGCTGCAGCATGTTCAACAGCCATGTTTTAGAAAGTGGAATAACACACAACACAAAGTACCAGAAGGCATCACACTCACATCTCACGAAAGTCACCTGTGAGCATGTTTCCAGGGTATGTTAAGGGGAAAGACAGAAATAGACTGTTTTCCTCACAATAAGAAGCTGTCAGAACATTGCAGAAACACTGGCCTAAGTGGGTAAGGACAGAAATCTGTTGCTTTCTATACACTAATAATGAACTGTCAGAAAGAAAAAAATCCCATTTAGAATGGCATGAAAGAATACCTAGGAATAAACTTAGCTACAGAGATGAAAGATCTACACTGTAAAAACTATAAAACACTGGTGAAGGAAATTTGAAGGTGATATAAAAAAATGGAAAGATGTCATGTATTCTTGAGTTGGACAAATTAATACTGTTAAGATGGCCAGATGATCCAAAGCAATCCACCAGTTTAACGCAATCTCTATCGTAATATCTATGACATTTTTCCACATTACTAAAACAAATAACCGTAAAATTTACACAGAAGCACAAATTTTGCCAAATTGCCAAAGCAGTCTTTTTTTTTTTAAAGGCTGCTTTGTGTGGCCTGCAGGAGTGTGGTTCTCCAACCAGGGATCATTTCCCCTTATCCCGGGAGCACAGAATCTTAACCACTGGATGGTGAGGGAGTTACTGCCAAACCAGCCCTCAGGGGAAGGGACAAAGCTGGAGGAACCATGCTCCCTGACTTGAGACTAGACTCTAGAGCTCCAAAAGTCAGAACAGTGTGGCTCTGACAGAGAGACAGACATTTAGATCACAGACCAATGTAACAGGACAGAGACCCAAAAACCTATGGCAATCAACCTATGATGAAGAACACACATGGAGAAAAGACAGGCTCTTCAATAAGTGGTCCTGGGAAAACTGGACAGCTATATGTAAAAGATTAAAGATTAGAACATTTCCCCACACCATATACAAAAATAAATTAAAATGGATTAAACACCTAAATGTAAGACCACAAACCATACACCTCCTAGAAGAAAACAGGCAGAACTTTCTTTGACGTTTAAGTCATAGCACTGTTTTTTTGGATCCATCTCTAAAGGCAAAAGAAATGAAAGCAAAAAAAAAAAGGGGGGGTATCTAAGTAAATTTTAAACTTTTACACAACAAAAGAAATCATAAAAAGGACAACTTACTGAGGGGAAGAAAACACCTGCAGATGATATAACCAAAAAGGGTTAATATCCAAATGATATAAACATGAATCTCCTGGCAATCAAGTGGTTAGGACTCCACACTTACACTGCTAAGGACATAGGTTCAGTCCCTGGTAGAGGAATTAAGATCCCACAAGCTGCATACTGTGGCCCTATGTGTGGGTATATATATAGATATATATAATATATTATATATATGTATATACATTACATGTAAATATATATATACAACATATAAAGAATTAAGACACTGAAAACATTTTTTTAAAAATCAGAAAACGGGCAAGAGACCTGAATAGACATTTTTCCAAAGAAGACACACAGATGACCAACAGGCACACGAGAAGATGCTTCACGCGGCTAATGATGAGAGAATGTGAGAGCCACAGTGCGGCGCCACCTCACACTGTTCAGAATGGCCGTCATTAAAGCGCAGATACCAAAGGCTGGGGGAGGAGGTGGAGAAGAGAGCCCTCACACACTGTTGGTGGGAATGTGGACTGGTGCGGCCACTGTGGAGAACAGTATGAGGTTCCTTAAAAAACTAAAGTCAAAACTATCATATGACCCAGCAACTCCACTTTGGAATATGTCTGGAAAAAACAAAAGTACTAATTCAAGATGATACATGCACCCCAGTGTTCACAGCAGCACTAGTCAGAATAGCCAAGACTCAGAGAAAACCCGCGCACACACACGATGGACTACTACAGCCAAGACTCAGAGACAGCCTAAGCATGCGCACACGTGCACACGCACACACACACGGACTACTATAGCCAAGACTCAGAGACAACCTAAGCGCATGCACACGTGCACACGCACACACACACGGACTACTATAGCCAAGACTCAGAGACAGCCTAAGCACGCGCACACGTGCACACGCACACACACACGGACTACTATAGCCAAGACTCAGAGACAGCCTAAGCACGCGCACACGTGCACACGCACACACACACGGACTACTATAGCCAAGACTCAGAGACAGCCTAAGCACGCGCACACGTGCACACGCACACACACACGGACTACTATAGCCAAGACTCAGAGACAGCCTAAGCACGCGCACACGTGCACACGCACACACACACGGACTACTATAGCCAAGACTCAGAGACAGCCTAAGCACGCGCACACGTGCACACGCACACACACACGGACTACTATAGCCAAGACTCAGAGACAGCCTAAGCACGCGCACACGTGCACACGCACACACACACGGACTACTATAGCCAAGACTCAGAGACAGCCTAAGCACGCGCACACGTGCACACGCACACACACACGGACTACTATAGCCAAGACTCAGAGACAGCCCAGGCACGCGCACACGTGCACACGCACACACACACGGACTACTATAGCCAAGACTCAGAGACAGCCTAAGCGCGCGCACACGTGCACACACACATGGACTACTATAGCCAAGACTCAGAGACAACCTAAGCGCGCGCACACGTGCACACACACATGGACTACTATAGCCAAGACTCAGAGACAACCTAAGCGCGCGCACACGTGCACACACACATGGACTACTATAGCCAAGACTCAGAGACAGCCTAAGCGCGCGCACACGTGCACACACACATGGACTACTATAGCCAAGACTCAGAGACAACCTAAGCGCGCGCACACGTGCACACACACATGGACTACTATAGCCAAGACTCAGAGACAACCTAAGCGCGCGCACACGTGCACACACACATGGACTACTATAGCCAAGACTCAGAGACAACCTAAGCGCGCGCACACGTGCACACACACATGGACTACTATAGCCAAGACTCAGAGACAACCTAAGCGCGCGCACACGTGCACACACACATGGACTACTATAGCCAAGACTCAGAGACAACCTAAGCGCGCGCACACGTGCACACACACATGGACTACTATAGCCAAGACTCAGAGACAACCTAAGCGCGCGCACACGTGCACACACACATGGACTACTATAGCCAAGACTCAGAGACAACCTAAGCGCGCGCACACGTGCACACACACATGGACTACTATAGCCAAGACTCAGAGACAACCTAAGCGCGCGCACACGTGCACACACACATGGACTACTATAGCCAAGACTCAGAGACAACCTAAGCGCGCGCACACGTGCACACACACATGGACTACTATAGCCAAGACTCAGAGACAACCTAAGCGCGCGCACACGTGCACACACACATGGACTACTATAGCCAAGACTCAGAGACAACCTAAGCGCGCGCACACGCGCACACACACATGGACTACTATAGCCAAGACTCAGAGACAACCTAAGCGCGCGCACACGTGCACACACACATGGACTACTATAGCCAAGACTCAGAGACAACCTAAGCGCGCGCACACGTGCACACACACATGGACTACTATAGCCAAGACTCAGAGACAACCTAAGCGCGCGCACACGTGCACACACACATGGACTACTATAGCCAAGACTCAGAGACAACCTAAGCGTCCATCTACAGATGACGGGATAAAGAAGAGGTGATGCGCGCACGCACACACACGTGCACATGCACACACGATGGACTATTACTCAGCCATAAAATATGAAATTCTGCAGCAACATAGATGGATTTGGAGAGCACTACGCAAAGCGAAGTAGGTCAGACAGGCAAAGACACACACTGCATGATACCACTTCTATATGGAATCTAAAATACAACCCGGTGACTTGACTCACAGATGTCGAGGACAAACCAGCGGTCACCAGCAAGCAGATGTAAGGCAGAGGGGCAGGAGAGAGGTGTGGGCTTAACAGACACAAACTCCTGTGTGACAGAAATAAGCTGCATGGACGCACCGTACGGCACAGAGGATGATGGACAGCGCCTACAGTCACCGCGTTGGGACCTGATCTATAAAAGCGCTGAGCCACTGCCGTGTAGACAAGAAACACACATGACAACATGGCAAATCAAGCATGCTTCAGTGAAGGAAAACAAAGAGCCTTAGCTTTGTGACTGGGCAGGAGGGTCTGTGCTGGAGACCCCGGGACCCAGCGACCTCACGGCGGCTTATCCAGGCCCCCGGCCGCCCCAGGCTGTCACATGCAGACCGTGGGCAGCAAGATCCAAGTTAGCGGGAGGCTAGACGCTGCCTCTGCTGGGATCACTTTATCACAACGTGGACGTGCCCCGCCCCCCTCCCCATGACACCCTTGGGTAGACCTTTCACCGGTTTCTAAATTAAGACATGATGGCACCTTCACAGGAAACTCAACACTCTTCCAGCCAGTTTGTTCGAAAAAGCCTTAATTGTGACTTTGACGATGGGTTTCCGGCCAGGTGACCAGGCAGCCAAGCGGCTTGAGGACTCAACACCGCCCTCCTCAGGTGTGGGCAAGGCCCAGGGTCGAGACGAGGACACTGCCTCCACCAGCCCAGAGCAGCCTGGCCGAACACACACACACACACACACACACACACAAGCACACAACCCTGCAGTCTGGGCCACCAGCCCTGTGAGAGTGCTAACACCTCCCCTGTGCTGGCACTTTCCCGCAAGGCTTGGATAGCAGCCATCACCACCGTGGGAACCACGCCCCCAGGAGCCCCGAGGCACCCAGCCTACCAAGGGTGCCTTCCAAGGAAGAGGAGGGGCCGCCTGCCCAGAGCCGGGGCCTCTGGGGGCCCTCCCACTCTGCACGGCCCTCAACACCTCCCTGTGGCCCCAGGACGGCCTACGCCACTGGACAAACTAAAGGACGGCTGAGAGAAGAATTCTGTACAAGCCTAACATTTTGGACATAAAGGGACATCTCCCCATCAGGAAACTAGGCAGAGGGATGGACACGGAGCAGAGCTCCAGGGCAGGAGGTGCTGCCCAGCCTCGTGTGGCCGGCGCATGGCATCACAGGCCTCCAGCTGGGTGGAGCGGGGTGCCATCCAGGCGAGCCCAGGAGGAGGACCCCCCGTCTGCTTCCTCCTCCTCCGGGGGGCCCGGTGCCCACACACAGGTGACCGAGCAAGGGTCTCTCTGGGGGTCTGGTCCTACAGCCCATGCGCCCCACGTTGCATTCCCGCAGCACGTCCTCACTGAGGACACACGTCGCCCAGTCCCCCACTCTTCTAGAACTGCTTTTTAAAAAGGCCATTCACGTCAGCCTGCTGGGCCGTGTGCTCTGACAGTGTGCTCGCCCCATGTGGCCGGCAGCGCCTCAGCTGGTTGTCTGCTAGGCCTATGTGGACTTGGAGACTTTTAGGGAGAAGACTGCAGGTTGGCCTCTGAGCAAGCCTGGGAGGGTGCCTTGCTTTTTGGTAGCCTTTTTCTACAAGACACTTTCTGTTTTAGGAAGCAGAGTGTACATGGATGCAGTGTTTCCAGCGCAGGTAGGTCCTGTCCAGGCTGCTGTGAGTCTGGCAGCAGTGTCCCCTCTGACAGATGGCTGGGCCAGGGTGGCCTTGGCCCTGGGAAAACCTCAGCAGCACGTGACAGGGGCAGCAGCCTCAGGGTGCCTGGCTTGGACAGGTGGGCATACATGCAGGGCTGCAGGCATGTCATCGTGGGGCCCAGCGGAAGACACGTCTGGGGAGTGCTCACGCCTGTCCTGTGACACTGAGATGGTGCTGCACCAGGAGGCACTCACAGCTGCATTCGCGTGTCTCGCGGCAGAGGAGCCTTGGAGACGGTTCACCAGGTCTGGGCTCCTGCTGCAGGCTGAGAGCAAAGGCAAGAGGTGGCGGCATCTTGGCAGGTTTGTCCATGTCCCTGGGCAGATGTGAGCACCCACCTTGCGGTGGGCAGTGCCCCCAGACACGTCCTCCGCTGGGCCCCATGACAACACCCCTGTGCCCTGCACGTCTGCCTGTCCAAGCTGGGCTCCGTCAAGGCTGCTGCCCCCGTCACGTGCTGCTGAGGTTTTCCTGGGACCAAGGCCACCCGGGCCCAGCCATCTGTCCAAGGGGACACTACTGCCAGACTCATGGCAGCCTAGAAGTGGCCTATCTGTGCTGGAAACACTGTGTCCACATACGCTCTGCTTCCTAAAACAGAAAGCTTTTTGTAGAAACAGAAAAAGGCTACCAAAAAAACGATCATGTCTGCTTTCCTTACATTTAAATCATCAGCTGGTTATTTCCCTCTTTTAATAGCAAGGTTTGCCGGGGGATGCATGGAACAAAACAAGCCTAGTGAGTTAACAAGTAAGTCATCCAGAAATAAACCCATAATGAAGCTGCCTCTTTTGCCCCAAAAGTCACCATCAGCCAGCCTTGGGGATGAGGGACCAGGGAGGGACACAGTGTCCTCAGATCCCGACATGTCACTGTGGAACTTGAGCAAGGACCTCTCAGAGCAACTGCACTGGCCGAGACCTTCTAAACACAGGTCTAGCACCACAGACAGGAGCTGTAAGCGCACACCCCAGCCTCAAGCCCTGCTCATAGTGACCCTGTGCCTTTGTGACACTGGGGGTGTGGCCTCTGCCTCCCCCAAGCGTCTGGGGGCACTTCCCGGGGATTGGCACCGCTCACTCGCAGCAGGACACATGCTGACCATGGCAGACGCTTGCCCAGCCTCACCTCCTCCCTGGAGAGCCGGCTTTGGCAAAACCCAAGAGAAACCCACTCCTGGGTAGGGCAGTGGAGCTCACAGAGAAACAGTGATTGTTCCTTATTGAGAGGGCACTGAGAATACAGGGGAAACGCATCAGCCCAAACACCCCACTTCCTGTGGGAGGGGTCCTCGTGTACGACGGCTGGAAACTGCAAACAAAGCGTGTCCACGACTCAGTGAGCGGCTGGGAGCATCGACACATGGAGCACCCGCGGTGGTCCCTGCAGGTCACAAAGAGCTCTCTTGATGGGCTGAGTCCCAGGTGAGCACACTGACGCCGCACACCTAAAACCTGTGTGTTTACAAGAGAAAAACTCCACGTTTCCCTCCAGGAGACACTGGAGGGGGCTGACTGGCAGATCCCAAAGATCTCTCCATGCAGCACTTGTGAGCGCGACCTGACTGGACAATAGGGAACCAAGTGAGGGTCTCGAGGTGCTCCGAGCAGACCCTCGCCCCAGCGCAGGCATCCTGGTGAGGGAAAGGGGACAGCGCTGTGGCCAGGAAACTGGGGGCGGCCGGGACCTCTGCTGGGCCTGGCGAGGGGTGTCCCCCCAGCACCCCAACCCCTGAATCTGCCTTCAGAACTGAGGACGTGCTTGTGCCGCGCCTGCTGCCCGCTGCCGTTACCACAGCCCAGGGACTAACACATCTATGCAACAGCAACCGGCCACACGCTCCCCAAGCTTCTCCCCACGTCCTGTGCACCACGGCCCCTGAGACCCCTGGCTTCAGGGCCACCTCCACCTGAGGAAGGCCCCAGGCCTGGCTCTCTGGCTGCTCCCCGGCTGCTCCCCTCGCCTGGGGAAAGGGACTCTGAGCGTAGCTAGTCCCAGCCAGGGAGTGGTCATCACAGAACCTGGGGTTTGTTTACAGCAGATTAACAACATTCTCAGTTTAGCCCAAAGCAAAAGGCTGGTCATTTGAAAAGACCCTGATGCCGGGAAAGCGTGAAGGCAGGAAGAGAAGGGGACGACAGAGGATGAGATAGTTGGATGGCATCACCGATGCAATAGACATGAGTTTGAGTAAACTCGGGGAGCTGGTGATGGACAGGGAAGCCTGGCGTGCTGCAGCCCATGGGGTCGCAGAGTCGGACACGACTAAGCAACTGAACTGAACTGAAGAGGCTGGTGGGCACTCCAGCCCTGGAGTGCCTTCCTGGAGAAGGCTCCCTCCCTGGAGAAAAGGGACGGCTGGAAGGGGACCCAGCAAGGACTTCTGACAGCCCTCCCATTGCCAGTGCAGGCTTTCCTCCCCGCGAGACCCTCCCTGGAGTCACCAGCATGTCAATACCTGTAAATAGTGGTCCTAGTACCTCTTAGGTGGCAAAGCCTGAGGTATTTCCCCTGGCCCTTTAAGAAAAACAGGGCCAATCTTGTGCCAGCTCTGAGAGACACACTGAAGGGCAGGTCACGGCTGCTCTGTGGTCTAAGATGGAAAGGCAGAGACCGTTGGGTGAGAAAGAAGCAGTTATAAGATAGTAGGATCTAGTTTTTGCTAAAATTCAACAAGTAATAAAAAAATATAATTAATCCACAAAGCAAGAAGCCAGAAAAGCGAGTAACACAGGAATCCCAGCGGGAATGTGTTTCTGGTCTTTTTTGTATTTTATCATCTCCCACTATGCACACACAGTGCCTCTGTCATCTAGTTAACAGAGTCAAGCTGATGAAACTGCAAACTGCCTCCAGAGGCCTCATTTAAGATCCTGTGTTTCTAATCATTTTACCTACATAATATGGAGAAACTACGAATTTGGCCCTAGGACAGTTATTTCACAGGCACTATGGGAATGAGTGTCCCAAGTGAGCCAGTGAGAAGCTCAGGGAGTCCAGAGTAGAACCATGTCCCACCCAGAAACCCCTCCAGGCCAGGAAGCCGGAGGCTGCCAGGGGGCTCTGCCTGTCACAGGTCCCATTCAGGTGGGACAGGGACACGAGGTGAGGTCCGAGCACTGCAGTGAGGGCTGGAGCTGGGCCATGAGGGACCTGGGGGCTCCCCTGGACACAGCCAAGGTGTGCCAGTGGCCAGCTTGGTTCAACAACGCCACCTGCCAATTAAAAACAAAACACAGGTACTTCCCTGGTGGCCCAGCAACTCCACGCTCCCTATGCAGGAGGCTGGGGTTCAGTCCCTGGTCAGGGAACCAGATCCCGCATGCTGCAACTAAAACTTCCCTCAAGCTGCAACTAAGACCTGGTGCAACCAAAAGGAATGAATAAATAAATATTTTTTTAAAAGTACAAGAACAATCACAAAAAACCTAAGAAGCTTTAATTTAAAAAATTACAGGCTGGGCGAGCCAGTCAACAGCAGCAACTGAGGTCAGTTCTGCATCCTCAAAGCCCAGAGCAGCACTNTTTAAAAGTACAAGAACAATCACAAAAAACCTAAGAAGCTTTAATTTAAAAAATTACAGGCTGGGCGAGCCAGTCAACAGCAGCAACTGAGGTCAGTTCTGCATCCTCAAAGCCCAGAGCAGCACTGTCTGACGCACATGTTCACAGTGCTGAGGTTTAGTTCTTTTCCAAACCATTCCAGGAATCTGGAGGGCCGCGAACATGTTTAAATCGGGTTGGCTCCTTTCGTGATTTCCTCACAGGAAGGATTTTCTATCCTTGTCATCTTACAACAAAGTAACAATGCAGAGGCAAACAGAAAAGTATGAGGCGTCATTAAGGAAACACTGATGCGTCCATCGTCTGTTCATTTTGCCATATTTGGTCTGGAATGTATTATATAAAGTAATACATGCGTAGCTGCAGCCCCGATGAAGCCTGCTGTTTCCTCCTCTCTTCTCTGAAGATTTTGGATTCTGAGGCTAATCCTCACCATACATGTCTTCACACTCATGCTAACACTACACTACCAGCCTCTACTCACGACATGTGGTATTGTTACAGGAAACATGTTGCACAGATCCTCATACACCTTTGCCCTCCAGAATGCTTTGGGGATTCATCTAGGCTTCTGTTAAATGTAGTTCTACTTTATTATGACTGCAGTGTGGTATTTATTTTCTCTTGTTGACTGGCATTTGTGTTGTTCCAACTCTGGCAATACAAACAGTGCTACAGTGAACACCCGTCTACACTTCTCTACACGTATACCTAAAAGTTTAAGGCTTACCACTAGAAATCAAACTGCTAAGTCACTTCAGTTGTGTCCGACTCTGTGTGACCCCCAGAGATGGCAGCCCACCAGGCTCCCCTGTCCCTGGGATCCTCCAGGCAAGAACACTGGAGTGGGTTGCCATTTCCTTCTCCAATGTATGAAAGTGAAAAGTGAAAATGAAGTTGCTCAGTCGTGTCCGAATCCTAGCGACCCCATGGACTGCAGCCTACCAGGTTCCTCCATCCATGGGATTTTCCAGGCAAGAGTACTGGAGTAGGGTGCCATTGCCTTCTCCAGAAATCAAACTACAAGAAACTAAACCCTTGTAAAAACCTGAAGCAGGACTTACCTGGTGGCTCAGTGAGACTTCGCCTGCCAATGCAGGAGACACGGGTTCGACCCCTGATCCAGGAAGACCCCACATGGTGCCTGGTAGTTACCAAACTAAGCCCGTGTGCCACAGCTACTGAGCCTGCGCTCTAGGGCCCAGGAGCTGCAACTACTGAAGTCCACATGCCCTAGAGCCTGCGCTCCACGATGTAAGAAGTCACTACAATGAGAGGCCTGAGCACTGCAACTTATGCCGCTCATCACAACTAAAGAAAAGCCTGTGCAGCAACCAAGACCCAGCACAGTTAATAAATAAACTTTTCTAAAAAACCTGACGCAGCTTCACACTGGCACAGTTATTCACACCACTCTTTCTGTCACTTCTGGTGGTGGCATATGTCTTCAGTTGTAAAACTATCAAGAGATCTTGACTGAGAAAGGGGAAAAGGAACTCTGCATGTAAGACAGTCTTCTGTGGAATAAGACCAGGTTCTACCCAAAGTCACTAATCAGGAACTTTCATCTAAACAGAAACTGAATTCAAAGCTCTGAGACCAAGTTCAGGGGCAGCAGAGGTGACAGCACAAGGGTCAGGGGAGCCCTGAGGCCCCAGAAACTCTGAAGGAACAGTGAGAGGATCCATTCACAGCTTTGCCCCAATCCTCAGAGGGTTCAGGACCCAAACACGGTTGGTTGATGGTTTCCTGTTCCTGAAAGTGCAGTGAAGTGGCAGGTGAACAGGAGAAGGCCCCGAATGACACACGAGTATACTTGACTGTGCAAACAGCCTTCAGAGAGGCAGACTGGAGAAGCAGCACTGTAATATACACGACTTCAGACTCCTTTAACCCAGGGAAAAACCTGTAAATCATAACCCAGGTCATGACTAAAGTTGCTTATGTGCAATATTTTTAAATGTTTACATGGATATTTTCACTGACAAAAGAAACACATGAAGCCCAAGTCACTTGTGTGTTTCTAAGGAGGTCGGCTGAAAACCACAGAGGCAACGTGGGTCCCCTTCTCTCCATGGGAAACGCATCACAGGATTTTTCTTTTTAAGTTACCAGGGAAAGCAATCGAGTCATCAAGCTACAAGGGGGCAGCCTGTGGACCTCTTAGTTGAACAAACCCCGCCAGGCAGCCCCTCCCAGCAGGACTGTGTGGGCGGTGAGAAGAGGCTTGTCACCTTGGCAACAGCTCTGAACATATGTGCCGTGACACCAGACAATTTTTGAAAGCTGTAAATAGAGGATAATGTCATAAAAATTCCAGATTAAAGGAATTCCAGATTAAAGGAGCACCCATCCCCTCCTCTTATTACCCTGCCCTGCTTAAATCCCACTGGTACCAGTGAAAGTAATTCCATGTATGTAAACATGCCTTCCAATCCCCGAACACTGCAAAATTATATACCTGCAGAAGCAAAATAAAGCCCCTGGATGAACCATCTTTGTGCAAACTCGTGTACGGACATGAAGTGGCCAGGAGACGGCAGCCTTGTGGCACAGGGCGTGAGCCACCTCAAAGGCGTCCAGTCCTCCTGCCCACATATTACCTGAGCCTGCCCAGGCCTAGGTCCAAGGTTTCCAGGACTGGCTCCACACTCGGCTTCACAGGCAACCAGAAGTCCCAAAAGAGAGGGGGGCAGCCACAGCCTGAGGAAGGGCCCAGGCCAGATCGTCTAAGGTTTGAGCCTCAGAACCCAGTTCCAACTTTGTTTGGAAAACAGAGGCCATTTCATGTTTGGAGAGTTTGAGACCTTGGAGCCAAACCATTCAGTCCAGGATAAACCAGCGGTATAAATAGGGGAGCTCCCGACAGGCTTGCAGAGAGACGGCCCAACATGAACCAAACAGCACAGAAAGGAAGCAGGCACGCCCTGGCGCGACTCCAGCACCGTCTCCGTGGATCATAAGCATCTGCCCTGTCCCCTTCGGTCTTCCAGTCTGAGATGTGGTGAAGAGAAACACACTTTTCTCCTATTTTCTTCCTACCATATTTTCAAGCCACTGTACAGAACGCAAGGCAAATAAACCCCTGGATCATGAGCTCACATTATTAAGAGGAAAAAACAAACTTGATATTTCATGTTGCAAAAATCTATTTATGGGCCCTACAGATACACTTCTCAGTATAGTCATCATTAGAATCAAATACTAAATATTCCAAGGAAGAAAAAATTGTATGTTAAAATGGAGTTGTTAAAAATGTTGTGAGAAATTGTTTTTATAGAATAACCAAACTTCTTTTTTTTTTTTAACCAAACTTTCATTTCCTCAGTGTCTTCTTCAGTAATTCCTCCACATGGCGAAGGGGTGGAAGACAGACAGGAGGTGTGGACAGGGGCCTGGGCAAGTCCTGGACTCAGGAGAACCTCTAGTCACGACCACTCACAAACCTAACTTTCTGAACAGACATACAAATCAACAGCTAAAAACTCCAGTGCTTTGTTTTAAAGATCCAGCTATTTAAACTGCATCTGTGGCAAATTCTTTCAAAGCGTGTATCAACTCAGACTGCCTTCTGTGTAAGTCATAGCACACGGGTGTTCCCATGCACGAGGCCAGCGCGGCATGGGGCGGGGCGCTGCAGCAGGCAAGCCCCCCGTCTCCCGTCAACAGCCTGCTCCAGAGAGAGGACCTGGCAGGAAACACACGTGAGCGAGGCTGCGTCCAGCCAAGTTCACCACCAGCACTCACTGCTCCTGCTTCCTGGTGTTCCCACCAGTGCCTTGGGCCCTGAGAGAGAATCCCAGGACCATGGAAGGCTCCCTCCCCTGTTCTGGCTCCAAACCGGACGGAGCAGAGGGAGTGAAGGCCTGCATGACAGGTGCTTCAGGCCAGGGCTTCAGGAAGTCGGGCCCCTCACCGCCTGAGGGGTGGCTGTGGCCATGGCACACACTTCATGCTCACGGGCTGAAGTCATGAGCAAGCCATTCAACCCGCCATTCCGTCTCTCTGTCTATATATGAGGACAAGCATCACTGCCCTGTAGGGCCACATGGACCCAGGCAAGTGCCTGGGACCCACAGCAACTATCAACAATGACAGCACCCACTCCTCAGGGAGCGTGTGGGCCTTAACGATCCATTTCAATTGTATTTGCATGGAGCTGTACTCTCAAGTGTTATTTTATTTACAGCCCCTGACAAGTCTCAGCTGAACAGATGGTATTGTCTGGGCTCAGGTAATCGTGGGGGTAATGACCAGGCCTCTGTGCAAGGAGGGCATCCAAGGACCAGTTCTCAGGACCACGGCCGCTGGGTCAGCAGCTCCAAGTGAACCGACCAACACACACTTGAGAGGATAAAATAATTCCATCTTCCAAAATTACGCTGAATCAAGGAGTCTTGGGGACAAACGCAGGCACTCCTCTACAGCCTGGAGAAGGTATCTGGCAGTAGGAGAACCAGGGGCGAGAGCAAGGTTTGCATCACAGGCAAGCAGAAGCCCGGATGAGGCCTGCACAGGCCGGGGCCGGCTCTCCACTCTGCCTTCACCTTCAGGAATCACTGAAGTGCACTTCTCTGGTTTCGTTATGAAGCTTCAGTAAAGATCATTTGCAAGAAGTGAAAGTTGCAGGTGAAAATATATAAACACACACACAGCACACACAGGACAGGAAACGAGACGAGAACTATGAGAAAAGGCGAGCGGGCTATATGTCATAGGTGGGCTAAAGAGTCAGGGGGTCATTTCCCTACATCTGACACTGAACTTCAAAATCTTCAAAAGCCGTACAGCCACCAGGAAACAAAGAGAAAGGCTGGTTTGTCACACATCACTTCCAAGGTGACCATGAAAATGTATAATTCCCAAACTTGTAGAGAAAAAAACTAAAAAGGCAAAATAGGAAAAAGAGAAGCAAGTCAAGTGTGACAGTGTGACAGAACTAAGTGTTTCTTAAGTACAGGAGTGAGAGGACTAAGAAACAGCTGGAAGACAGGGTATGCCAGCCTGGAGGGAAAACGCATCTGCCCAGCTCAGAATGAGCAAGGGACGTCCAAAACTTAACAACCCAGAAAGATTTCGAGACGACAGAAAAGATAATAAACAGCAAGCACAGAGCCCCGGACACAACCAGGGAGGAAGCAGCCACCCCTGCAGAGCAGAGGCTCCCTTCAGGAGGCGGGAGGACGCCCTGGAGTCAAGAGCAAACCCTGATACAATGACGGAACAGACGCTAGAGCACCCTGCAAGAGCTGACGGGCCACGGACATCAGCCCAGCAAACATCAGAACACAGGAGACTAGGACACAGTAGCCAGTCTGACCAACGAGCACACACAGCACCCCAGCCAGTCATCACCCAGTGCCCTTGCTTTCCAAGGACACGGGGCAAGCAGTCATGAAAACTGTCCACCAAGGCCCACAGAGCAAGTCTAACAAACCTGAAAGGACCGACCTCTTAACACCAGAGCGCAGCATAGTGGGGTGGGGAGACCACTGACACTTTAAGCCTGAGAACTAAGAACAAGGAGCAGAGAGAGAGGAAACTACACTGGGAAAAAGTCTTTAAAACCGGGGGTAACAAAATGCTAGTTAACTGGGAGACACCGATAACAGTGATTCTTAGAGGAAAAAGTGTTTACTTCTAAAAAATATCTCAATAAAGAGGCTTTTCAAATCAGAATATATCTAACAGCGTAGAAGAAACGTGATGATAGTAGTAACACAAAACCAATAAAAAACGGCCATGTAACAGAGCATGACAGTCACAAGAGGACTCCACTCCAATGACCCATAAAACAGGCAACTGAAAGGCACAGCCAAGGCACTAGCGCAGAAGGGCAGAGGCAGAGCAGGGCTTGGTGGGCGGCGCGGGGACTGTGTCAGGGAAAGGCCGGGGGCAGGCGGATGCTGGACCCTGCACCCTGGAGGCCTCTCCACAGTCCCACAGTAGGCGAGACAGAGCTCGATGACACACAGGCAGCAATCACCGACTGTGAAGACAGGACCGTAAAATTAATAAAGACATATTATATACTCGTCAGCCAGGGTTCCATGAGAAACACAGATATGCATATTAAGAGGTTTATTGCAAGGAATCGGCTCCCAGGGCGTGAGTGCAGCCCTAAGTACGAGCCTTTCCCCAGATGCAATCAGGCCACTCCTTCACCCCAGCCGCTGACCACTGACGGCAGGGCTGTCCACACAGCTGCTCATATTCCACAGCAGTACCGGGACCAGTGCAGGAACACCTGGACCCTACAGCCTTACACACACAACACATGCATTGCTCGTTTGCTGTTGTTCAGTTGCTCAGTTCAGTTCAGTTCAGTCGCTCAGTCGTGTTCAACTCTGTGACCCCACGAATCGCAGCACACCAGGCCTCCCTGTCCATCACCAACTCCTGGAGTTAACTAACTAAGACTCACGTCCATCGAGTCAGTGATGCCATCCAGCCATCTCATCCTCGATCGTCCCCTTCTCCTCCTGCCCCCAATTCCTCCCAGCATCAGAGTCTTTTCCAATGAGTCAGCTCTTCGTATGAGGTGGCCAAAGTACTAGAGTTTCAGCTTCAGCATCATTCCTTCCAAAGAACACCCAGGGCTGATCTCCTTCAGAATGGACTGGTTGGATCTCCTTGCAGTCCAAGGGACTCTCAAGAGTCTTCTCCAACACCACAGTTCAAAAGCATCAATTCTTCGGTGCTCAGCCTTCTTCACAGTCCAACTCTCACATCCATACATGACCACTGGAAAAACCATAGCCTTGACTAGACGGACCTTAGTCGGCAAAGTAATGTCTCTGCTTTTGATTGGTCATAACTTTTCTTCCAAGGAGTAAGCGTCTTCTAATTTCATGGCTGCAGTCACCATCTGCAGTGATTTTGGAGCCCAAAAAAATAAAGTCTGATACTGTTTTCCCATCTATTTCCCATGAAGTGACGGGACCAGATGCCATGATCTTCGTTTTCTGAATGTTGAGGTTTAAGCTAACATTTTCACTCTCCTCTTTCACTTTCATCAAGAGGCTTTTTAGTTCCTCTTCACTTTCTGCCATAAGGGTGGTGTCATCTGCATATCTGAGGTTATTGCTATTCCAGAAAAACATCTATTTCTGCTTTATTGACTATGCCAAAGCCTTTGACTGTGTGGATCACAATAAACTGTGGAAAATTCTGAACGAGATGGGAATACCAGACCACCTAACCTGCCTCTTGAGAAATCTGTATGCAGGTCANCACTGTTTCCCCATCTATTTCCCATGAAGTGATGGGACCGGATGCCATGATCTTCATTTTCTGAATGTGCCATATTTAGAATTACATTTTCATTATAGCAAAATTATATAAGTTAGAAGCAACCAATGTTCTACCACATAGGGCTGAGTATGGGAAGGCTGCAAACGTGAAGTTTCCGTGTCCTCAGGGATGTGTTACCCCTGCTGGCATCAGTGTGTAGCAAAATGCAGAGTATTATTACTAATCCAGGAAGGTAACCTGTGCTTTGGTACCCAGAGCTTTTTGTTGGTGCTTGATAACATACTGCCACATAGCTGATCTTTAGTTTCCAGTCCATTAAAGCTCAGAACTGATACAGACTGTCCCAGATTCATCCATCAGAAAGCACTTTGTTAAGCTGATGGGTGGTCAAGCCCCCAAGCAAACAAAGTCAGTCCTATGAAGCGGGATATCCAGGGGTCTAAAGATCACCTCCCAGTTGCTGAACGCAGAAGCCAGAACTTTCTTTGGATAACTCTTCACTGCACATCATTCACCTTGTTGGTGTTTAGTCACCAAGTTCTGTCCAACACTTTGGGGCCCCACAGACGGTAGCCCACCAGGCTTCTCTGTACATGGGATTTCCCAGGCAAGAATACTGGAATGAGTTGCCCTTCCCTCCTCCAGGGGATCTTCCCACCCCAGGGATCAAAGCTGGATCACCTGCACTGGAGGCAGATTCTTTACTGCTATAGATAGACATTTGGAGCGTCATCAGTTTGGGGCTGTTAACAATAATGATACATGAAACAACATAACTGAATCATAAAAATGTTAGGCCAAATGAAAGAAGCATATACTTATGATTTCATTTACAGGAAACCATACAAAGGGCAAATCTAATTTATGGTGATGGTAGGATAGGCTACAGCTACATAGTCTGTGGGGCTTAGTGCATTTTATTGTGTGCAAGTTATACCTCAATCAAGTTGATACTTGATACCACTCCCATTTACTTTGCTATTGCTATCATTTTGCTAAGCATTTTATGACATTACAACTTTTATGGCCAGATAACACTGTAAGGTCAGAGAAGGCAATGGCACCCCACTCCAGTACTCTTGCCTGGAAAATCCCATGGACGGAGGAGCTTGGTAAGCTGCAGTCCATGGGATCGCTAAGAGTCGGACACGACTGAGCAACTTCACTTTCACTTTTCACTTTCATGCACTGGAGAAGGAAATGGCAACCCACTCCAGTGTTCTTGCCTGGAGAATCCCAGGGATGGGGGAGCCTGGTGGGCTGCTGTCTGTAGGGTTGCAGAGAGTCAGACACGACTGAAGCGACCTAGCAGCGGCAGTAGCAACACTGTAAGGTGGGATTATGAACCTTACTTTTAAGATGGAGAAACTGAGACTTAAAGCACTCACCCAAGTTCTCATCTGATGAGTGACAGAATCTGAATTTTAACCCAGGCCTGTCAGTCACCAAAATCAATGNACTGAAGCGACCTAGCAGCGGCAGTAGCAACACTGTAAGGTGGGATTATGAACCTTACTTTTAAGATGGAGAAACTGAGACTTAAAGCACTCACCCAAGTTCTCATCTGATGAGTGACAGAATCTGAATTTTAACCCAGGCCTGTCAGTCACCAAAATCAATGAACCACTGTCTGCCAGCACCGCGCTCTCTGCTCAGCACATCCCGAGGCTGTTTGGGGTGTCATTTGTGTTTCCCTGGGCTTTCTGTTCTCTATAAGTCCTCAAGAATAGAGCTGGCACCGGCATCGAAGGGAAGGATACACTGTGGGGTACACTTGTGCATCTCTTTTCAGACTTCTTCATATGCAGATATCTTCAGATCTAGGTGTATCGAATTTTGTGTTTTTTTTAAAATAAGATTGTGATCTTCTATACAACCGTATCATGATTTTTTTCACTTAATAATGTTTAATGAGTTATTATTTCCTCAATGTTTAGAGAGTGTTCTTCAGCTGGTTCTTTCAGAGCAAAGAGGGAGAATGAGAAAGTTTCCGTTTTCTCCAGTGTCAAAGGCACACTCTTTACTGTAGATGATCATGCTGCAGGAGCAGCCACACAAGGTCTCATTGCAATTTAGATGGTTGTATCCTATACACGCCTAGGGGCTCAGATGTTAAACAGTCTGCCTGTAATGCAGGAGACCCAGGTTCTATCCCTGGGTCGGGAAGATCCCCTGGAGAAGGGAATGGCAACCCACTCTAGAATTCCATGGAGAAAGGAACCTGGCAGCCCATAGTCCATGGGATCCCAAAAAGTTGGGCAGGACTAACACTTTCTTTCACTTCACCCTAACATGCAGACAGTAATGAAGATCAACAACTTAGAGAAAAAAAATCTTTTTATCAAATTCGTTTTATTTTCTTAAGGACAATTTTAAAGGGTAAAATATGAAATGTTTCACACTAGTTTTATGCACAGTACATGCTAATTTCTATCTGTATATCTATCATCTGTCTATCTATCCATCTACCTACCTTTCTATCATCATCATCAACTTAATATCCCCAAGAACGTCTTTAAGGCTGCACGTATCGTAGGATGTAGATGTGCAAAAACTAACCAAATTCACGTGAAATTTTTCAGAAAAAGACTAAGAATGTACAGGTTCCTGGGAAGGAGCTTGGGGGAGGTATTCTCAAGGTAAGTAGGTAGCATCTGAGTTCATTGAGAATGGAAGTGTCTTGAGCACATGCGCAGATATGGTCAAAGGCTCACAGAGAAAGGATATGTACTCTAAGCCCAGGTGCAAGTTGGTATTTTGCACCATCCAGTCCCGCGGGTAGATGGGGGTCTCACTGTGATGCTGTTGACCTAAGAAAGAGGGAAAATCTGCCACTGCAAACAGATCACAGAGTTGCATGAAATTTCACAGTTGTTTTCATTTTCCCTCAGGCAACAGTTTGTAATATTGTCTGTGTGGCGAAAAATGGAATAAATGAGTGACTTCCCAATTCTCTTTGGACTCAGACATCAGTGAGTGGATTTGAGTTTAACCTCGACCACAAAGGTAAACTGTACAACGAGATCCTGGCCACTTTCAGAGTTCGCGGGCGACAGGGGTGACCCATGGGGAGGAGCACAGGGCTACCCACCTTTTCCTCCACCCCTTCTCTTCCCCTGCCCTGCTCCCGGGTGTAGCAGGTGCTGCGAATGCTTAGCCAGAATTCCCTCTGGTTCCCACCATGGGTGAGACTGTGCTTCCAACAGCTGGCTCCCCTGACTCTTCCCTCAGGCAGTTTCTGAGGCCTCATTTACCCTCCAGAGCTCTTATGCACCACTTGCCTAAGACTTTGCCTCAGCCTGTTTGTCTTAGTCAGCACGGGCTGATGTAACAAAAACAGCAGAGCCTGGTGGTTCAAGCAACAGTTATTTCTCCCTGTTCTGGAGGCGGGAAGCTCAAGGTCAAGATGCTAGCGTGGTAGGTTCTGACAAGAGCTTGTAGGTGGCCACTTCCTTGCTGTGCCCTCTTGTGATGGAGACAGAGAGAGAAGCAAGCTCTTTGGTCTCTTCCCGCGCTCAGGTGCTCAGTCATGTCCTACTCTTAATGTAACAAAAACAGCAGAGCCTGGTGGTTCAAGCAACAGTTATTTCTCCCTGTTCTGGAGGCGGGAAGCTCAAGGTCAAGATGCTAGCGTGGTAGGTTCTGACAAGAGCTTGTAGGTGGCCACTTCCTTGCTGTGCCCTCTTGTGATGGAGACAGAGAGAGAAGCAAGCTCTTTGGTCTCTTCCCGCGCTCAGGTGCTCAGTCATGTCCTACTCTTTGTACCCACCAGGCTCCTCTGTCCATGGGACTCTTCAGGCAAGAATACTGGAGTGGGTTGCATGCTCTCTTCCAGGGGATTTTCCTGGCCCAGGGATCGAACCCACATCCCCTTTGTCTCCTGCGTTGCAGGCCGATTCTTTACCCACTGAGCCACCTGGGAAGCCCCTGGTCTCCCTATAAGGGCACTAATACCATTACCAGGGCCCTGCCCTTATGATCTTTTCTAATCCTAGTTAACTGCTAAAGACCTCCCCCTACCCCACCACCAATAACCATCACATTGGGGGTTAGGACCTTGACATAGGAATTTTGAGGGGGGTTGGAGGACATAGTTAGGACACAGCAGTGCTTTTGTAGGACACAGCCATTCTTGCCCCACCCCTTGCTCATTTCTCCAAGGAACACTTTTCCTAATAAACCACTTTCACACAGGTGGTCTGAGCTGGCTTCTGGAGAACCTGACCTAAGGGATTCTGCTTATGGAAAGTGAACTAGAAAAGGTAAAGAGCTTCACAACGCTTAAGCCAAGGGCCACAGGATGACGGACATAAAGGCCCTGTTGCTCAGCCTTCTGAAGAACACTCGGTATTGTGATTCTGCTTTTGTTCTTGTTTTGCTTTTGTTTCTCCAGCAGATAGAGAATCAAACAGCAACGAAGCTGGCTTAGGGACTTCCCTTGGTGGTCCATTGGCTAAGATTCCGTGTTCCCAATGCAGGGGCCCCACGTTCCATTCCTGGTCAGGAAACTAGATCTCGCATGCCTCAACTAAAGATTCCATGTGCTGCAACTAAGATCCGGCACAGCCAAATAAATAAACACCTTTTCAAAAGTTGGGCTAGCGCAAGACCCAGAAAGAACTTGCTAGGCCTTGGAACAGTCCACTCTTGGGAGGATTGAATCTGCAGTGTAATCATGCTTACCAAGGCTGCTGGATCATTCTGGACCAGGTGAAGAGGGAGAGAGAAAGAAGCTAAACTCCTTGCCTTCAGTATCTTTTTTAGATAAGTTGCATCCAGGAGGAAAATGTGGGTCAAAACCTCCCACCCCCACCCCAACCAGGTAACTCATTCCCTTTCTGTGGAGAGGGGAAATGTTAGGACTAGAGGCTATGGACATTTAAGAAGTGGATCTTTCTTCTTAAAGAAAACATCAGGATTGGAGAAGAAACATTTTTCTTCCAGCCAGTATGAAATGGCATCTCATTGTTTTTAGTTCCATTTCTCGATTATGACTGGAGTTGAACAACTTTTTATGAATTTATTGGCCACTGAAGCTTTCTTCCCTTGGAATTGCATCTTCCTATTCTTGTGCATTTTCCCATGGTGCTGTCTGTCTTTATCTTATAGGTTTGTAGGCATTTATTTATATATTTTGAATTCTAAATTTTGTTGGCAATACACATTGCTGCTGTATTCTCCCAGTCTTTGAGTGGCATTTTCACTTATTTATGATGAAGTAGAAGTACCTAAAAGCTGAAGTTTTTGTTTCAATATGCTTTAATCCTTTATCAATTCCTCCTTTTAAAGTTTATGGGTTTTTTGTATCTTGTTAAAGAAATCCCTTGCTTCCTTTTACTGTCTAGGAGTAACAGGAGTTTCAGACTGTGTATGTGCAAGCCTACTTTGACTCAGGTGCTCAGTCATGTCCTACTCTTTGTACCCACCAGGCTCCTCTGTCCATGGGACTCTTCAGGCAAGAATACTGGAGTGGGTTGCATGCTCTCTTCCAGGGGATTTTCCTGGCCCAGGGATCGAACCCACATCCCCTTTGTCTCCTGCGTTGCAGGCCGATTCTTTACCCACTGAGCCACCTGGGAAGCCCCTGGTCTCCCTATAAGGGCACTAATACCATTACCAGGGCCCTGCCCTTATGATCTTTTCTAATCCTAGTTAACTGCTAAAGACCTCCCCCTACCCCACCACCAATAACCATCACATTGGGGGTTAGGACCTTGACATAGGAATTTTGAGGGGGGTTGGAGGACATAGTTAGGACACAGCAGTGCTTTTGTAGGACACAGCCATTCTTGCCCCACCCCTTGCTCATTTCTCCAAGGAACACTTTTCCTAATAAACCACTTTCACACAGGTGGTCTGAGCTGGCTTCTGGAGAACCTGACCTAAGGGATTCTGCTTATGGAAAGTGAACTAGAAAAGGTAAAGAGCTTCACAACGCTTAAGCCAAGGGCCACAGGATGACGGACATAAAGGCCCTGTTGCTCAGCCTTCTGAAGAACACTCGGTATTGTGATTCTGCTTTTGTTCTTGTTTTGCTTTTGTTTCTCCAGCAGATAGAGAATCAAACAGCAACGAAGCTGGCTTAGGGACTTCCCTTGGTGGTCCATTGGCTAAGATTCCGTGTTCCCAATGCAGGGGCCCCACGTTCCATTCCTGGTCAGGAAACTAGATCTCGCATGCCTCAACTAAAGATTCCATGTGCTGCAACTAAGATCCGGCACAGCCAAATAAATAAACACCTTTTCAAAAGTTGGGCTAGCGCAAGACCCAGAAAGAACTTGCTAGGCCTTGGAACAGTCCACTCTTGGGAGGATTGAATCTGCAGTGTAATCATGCTTACCAAGGCTGCTGGATCATTCTGGACCAGGTGAAGAGGGAGAGAGAAAGAAGCTAAACTCCTTGCCTTCAGTATCTTTTTTAGATAAGTTGCATCCAGGAGGAAAATGTGGGTCAAAACCTCCCACCCCCACCCCAACCAGGTAACTCATTCCCTTTCTGTGGAGAGGGGAAATGTTAGGACTAGAGGCTATGGACATTTAAGAAGTGGATCTTTCTTCTTAAAGAAAACATCAGGATTGGAGAAGAAACATTTTTCTTCCAGCCAGTATGAAATGGCATCTCATTGTTTTTAGTTCCATTTCTCGATTATGACTGGAGTTGAACAACTTTTTATGAATTTATTGGCCACTGAAGCTTTCTTCCCTTGGAATTGCATCTTCCTATTCTTGTGCATTTTCCCATGGTGCTGTCTGTCTTTATCTTATAGGTTTGTAGGCATTTATTTATATATTTTGAATTCTAAATTTTGTTGGCAATACACATTGCTGCTGTATTCTCCCAGTCTTTGAGTGGCATTTTCACTTATTTATGATGAAGTAGAAGTACCTAAAAGCTGAAGTTTTTCTTTCAATATGCTTTAATCCTTTATCAATTCCTCCTTTTAAAGTTTATGGGTTTTTTGTATCTTGTTAAAGAAATCCCTTGCTTCCTTTTACTGTCTAGGAGTAACAAGAGTTTCAGACTGTGTATGTGCAAGCCTACTTTGGCCACATCCCAAGGATGGGAGGTGAAAGCCTTCAGCTCTCAGGACCAACCTGGTGAAGAGGAAAGGCATGGAGAGGAAGAAGAAAGCGAGCTGGAGGATTGTCAGCCTCCCCGCACTGAGCTAGTCCTGAACAGCACAATCTCCTAGAGTTCCACCGGGCTCAGGTCCCCAGGGTAATGCAGCTCCTCTGGCCGTAGCAACTAATATGCCTGAAAAGACTTCTGTCCTTGGACAGTGGGAGGCCCCCAAGTCCAAAAACCGAAGGGTCGCGTGGAGGATGGTGCAGACCACTCACAGGTCTGGGCATGATGAAAGCATCTCTGAATCTTTGTTCAGGGTGGAGCTTAACTTTTGAGGACAGAGCTGGTCCCACCCACACTGGGAATTGTCTGCCCATGGTCCACCTCAGAGAGGACTGGGGAAGGGAGCCGCTGAGTCTTGACAGGCTCTATGTCCATCCAGGTAAGAAGGGGTCCCAGGGTCCCTGAGTGGGCTAGTGAACCCAGAGCTGATGAGACAGGATGGCTGCAGGGTGGAGCCAGCTCCTGGAACGAGATGGACAGGGAGCACAGTGCTCAGTTTACCTCCAGAGGGCCATTTCCTCCAAATCATCACCTGTGCTCACACACCTCCTCAGGTGCCTCGAGTGAAATCTTTCCTCTCTCCTCTGCAGTTTCTGTGTCCTGAAGCCATCATCTCCCCCTTGCCACCACCAGGTGAGCTTAACCAGTGGCTGAGCTGACTCGAAACTTCAGGCTCCAAGAGGTGTCCCATATGATCCTCTTCACCCAGCACGGAGCAGCCGCCCCTCTAGGGACATTTCTCCAGTGTTTTATAGCCTTTCCTAACAGCCTCGTCTGCTGTACTTCCACTGTCGAAGCTTAATAGGTTTTCTCTTCCCAGCCTCTCTTCTTCACCAAACTCTAAGGTACATCACAGTCCAAATGGCTTTCTGCTGCAGTTAGCAGATTGCTGGTGTCATTGCTTCCCAGGGAGTCAACAAGTTTACCTCTCACTTGCTCCCAGCCCCCACCTGGCTGAGACCCTGCTTCCCCAGAGTCCTTGTTTCTGCTCAGTGAGCCCAACTCATCTGAGACCCACAGGGGATATTAATGTTCTGTGAATTCTGATGCGTTTCCCAAAAGCTATAGGAGTTGAATGGAAATTTCCCTGATGTGATAAAAAGGAATTTTGAAAACATTTTACTATAATGAAAGCATATTTGTGTGGCGTGTACTTGTGCCAATTACTTGCCTGGCTGTGCTCTGCCTTGCTCATCTTCTTTCTCCCAGCTTCATCCTGTAGTATGTCATGGCAACAAGTGGGTGGTTGCAGTTTTACACACATGAACATACACGTGTGTATGCACACACATATACATGCACACACACACTCTCTCCGAGCTATTGCATTTGCCAAAAATAAATGAATGTTTGGATGAGCGAATGACCAAACAAATGAATAAGTGAGTAAATGAATGAATTAGGGCAGAGGAGAGGGGTACTGACAGAAGATATGTATATATCCCAACTGTTCAGAAAGTCAAGGAAACAGGCCATGGGAGCCAGAAACATGTATCATTTCGGTGCAGAAGTAGAGTGGCTGAAAAACAAACAAAAAAGAAAGTAAAAGAATGGGGGCAGCAAAAGGTTAAAAAGAAAGGACAAGATAAAGAAAGAGGGAAAGAGAAGAGTAGATTATATAGTGAATTCCAAGACAGGCTGTACATGAATAGGTATTAATGTTGACTTAGATTGAAATATTTCCTATTCCCCCTACATTCCAGGCGCTGAACAAAACACACATCCACACACGTGGACTCACTGAATACTCACACCAGCCCTGGGAGGAGGCACTATTCTATTCACTCTACAGATAATTAAATCAGATCTGTGAGAAATGGAGACTTGCCTGATCTCATAGTTTTGTGCCTGAGGAAGGTGTTTCAGAGCTTCAAGGGATGCTAAGGGGGCACAAAGACAAGCTCTTCATCTCTTCCCTCGGGGAGTTTCAGGCTAGTTCAGGCAACAGAGATGACAGCCATGAATTGAAAAGACAGACTAGACAGAAAATAGAATCGGGGTTGAAAGGGGGTGACTCAGACACTACATGCCACATGAATTCAGAGAAAGATGGACCCACGAGAGACTGATCACTCAAGGCAACATTCATGGCAAAGGTAAGGGATACCTTAAGGAGTAGATGGTGGAAGAAAGGGGTCCCAGGTGAGAAGAACCAACTAGATGAAGGCAAGGATGAGCCTGGTGTTCAGGATACAACAGAGACGTTATCCCAACCGGGATGGAAAGGGCCTGGGTGAGTGGAAATAAATTGGGTAAAAAAAATAGGGCTGGATTCCAAAGGATCATGACAGCCAGACAGAGGGTTTCCAGGGAAACCTGGATGTCAGTCGCCTACATAACTTTCCCAACTTCCCATTAAAATATTGAAGATGCGACATTAGTACTCACTAAAAATTAGGCCCAACAGCCCATCTGTCCCCAGTTACTAACTACAACATTTATAAAACTGGACTGAGAAGCCCAATCAAAGGCAGATGTGAGGATGTCGGTCTCAACACAGAGAGAGGGCCCCTCATGCATTCCCCCGCTGCCTGACCTTGAGTCCAAGATACAAGATCAATATGGACCAGAAAACCAGGCAGTCAGACCACAGAGCAGCTACTTTCAGAAGGAGGCGAAGAGTCCTGTTCCTTCTTCCCCTGTCCACCATTAGCCCTTTTCTCTTTATTGTTTTTAATGTTTAATAAAATATTTATATTTTTGCAATTTGTCTTAGTTGCAGCACTCAAGATCCTTAGCTGCGCATGAAAACGCTTAGTTGAGGCATGTAGAATCTAGTTCCCTGACCAGGGATCAAACCTGAACTCCCTGCATTGGAAGCTCAGAGTCTTAGCCACTGGGCCACCAGGGAAGTCCCAGCCCTTTGCTCTTTATGTATCTGTTTATAGATTTCCACTTCCTAATCTAATGGAGCAGGCAGTGAAAAGGGTAAGGAAAAATGGGAATGCCTGTCAAGAAGAGCCCCCATAGCAGTCATCTCTGAAGACTACTCCATTGTGCACAGTCTGAGGTCAGGTAAGAGGAGCTGAGAAGAAGCATTTTGGTCCAGTGTAATGGAGGAGAACATGGCACCACTGACATAAGAATTGGGCTGAGAGCTCTGCCCCCTGACTTATTGCCCAGAGATGAATCTGGAAAGGAAATCTGACAAAAAGAGAAGTAACAAATAGATGCTACAATGAGTCACACACTCCTCTGTAGACATACACAATGTCTGGGTAGGTCCTTGCTACTTTGAGGAGGAAATAAAGCAAAAGCCAAGACAGGACCTATGGAAATGGACCAAGGACCATGGGAAAGCATCCATCCTCCTTAAGACTCAGAGAATGCCAAGATCTCTGGACATGGTTTCCCGCACACGCCACAAGGAAAACTGAGAAATAGTACTTGGCATTCTCTAAGGGATAAGAAAAGATATGGCCTTCATAAAGCAGTGCAAAGAGAAAAAGATTTGAGATGAAAAGATGGCAGATATTATTATATGAAGGGGAAGATAAGGAACTATTGCAGATAAATTAAATAATATGTGGTAGAGGAATTAAAATTCATGTTTCTTCCAAACATCACCCCACATACCACTTGCTAATCTCAAAAGGGAAATATATCAGCTTGTTCTTACCTTAACAACATGATCAAACTTAGCATCATGAATGATAGGTTATTGGGCCATATAAAGAGTATAATGTTGCTATGAATTTCCTTGACAAAAATGTTTAGGCAGACTCAGTCACACCTGCTGCAAGTTTCCACTTTGCAGCAAATACCAAAATTGAGGAACAATCTAAGTTCACCAAGAGAAAATAATCAGACAATCCAGAAGGTAGGAGAAGGTACAAGTTCATATGGAGGAAAAGTATGCTCAGAGAAGGGGAAACTCTTCTAAATCAAGAGGCTAAAGGGGCAAAACAACAGAAAGCAATGTATTAAGTTTGGTTACACGCTGACCTGGGGAAGGGAGCTTGTGGGGGACATTTGAAGAAGTTCGAATATGCACCAGATATTGGATATTAGAGAATTATTGCAAGTTTTTAAAATATGATAACATATTGAGATTATAGAGGAGAATGTCCTTACTTTTTTAAAAAAATTTATTTAATTGGTGAGATGGTTAGATAGCATCACCAACTCAACGGACAGGAGCAAACTCCGGGATATAGTGAAGGACGCGAAAGCCTAGTGTGCTGCAGTCCCAGGGGGCCCAAAGAGTCGGACACCACTTAACAACTCAGCAACAACAACAGAGTTGATTTACAATGTTGTTTTAATTTCCGCTGTACAGCACAACGATTTGGTTATACACGCATATATTCTGTTTCATATTCTTTTCCACTATGGCTTATCACAGGGTATTGATTATAGTCCCTGGGTCATGCAGTAGGACCTTGTTGTTTATCCATCCTATGCATAATGGTTTGCATCTTCTAAACTCCCAATCTGTCCCTCCCCCATCATCCCTCCCTCTTGCCAATCACGTCTGTTCTCTATGGCTGTGAGCCTGTTTCTGTTTCATAGATAAGTTCACATTCGGATTCCACACAAGGTGATGTCATATGTTACTTGCCTTTCTCACTTCACGTAGCATGATGATCTCTATATCCATTCACGTTGTAGAATGTCCTCACTTTTAATGCAGGCCAAAGTACTTAAAGGGGATATGTTATATTATTTGCTATTTATATTCAAATGGATCAGCATTTTAAATACACATACATTACAAATAAACAAAATGTTAACGATGATTGAAGCTATGTGATGATCATTAAATTATTCTTTCAATTTTTTCATTTGGCAATTTTTCATTAAAAGTTAAAAGCTGCAAAAAGTTGCAGGAAGTCACAACGTGTCAATAAAGAGCAGAACTCACTCTGATCTGCTCAGTCAGTCATGTGACCACAATCTTGAGAAGCACTCCCAGAAAGCAGAAGAAAAGACAAAGGCATGAAGACTATGAGAAAGATGATAACAAGTATGTAGATGAGGCTGGTGGCGGTGGGTGGAGGGGGGCTCCCAGGTGGCTCAGTGGTAAAAAGAATCTGCCTGCCAAGCAGGAGACACAGGTTCAATCCCTGGAGCTGGAAGATCCCCTGGAGAAGGAAATGGCAACCCACGCCAGTATTCTTGCCTGGAAAATCCCATGGACAGAAGAGCCTGGTGGGCTACAGTCCGTGGGGTGGCAGAGCCAGACATGGCTGAGTGGCTGAACAGCAACAGCAGAGTGCGAGAGCGCCTGAGGGGGTGTGAGTGAGAAAAAAAGGAAGATATCTTATTTTCCGAGCAGCAGAAATGAAAGAGAATGGGGACTCAACATAGGAATAATAAATGTTCCCGAAGAAGACATTAGAACAAGCAGAAGAAATCATCAAAGACATACTTTATAAACAAGTTACAGAATTGATAAGTTGCCTGAAAGTACAAAAGCATAGTCTGGATGCCAGGTACAATTAATTATCTGACCCATTTCTAAAAATCTTTTGGAAATAGTTTTTATTTACAAGGCATGTAAGAAAGTAATTTAACTATCCAGAGAATGGAAAGTTTTTGTTTGCATTATAAGCAAAGGAATGGATTTTATGTTGTAGACTTCTTAGCAAAGCTAAATATTTTTTAAGTTATATCCAGAGCATTTTGAGTGAAGAAAGTAAGATATTACAGAAAACCCTAAAAGAACCTATTGGCCAACTCAATAAAGATTTGAGAATTTTACTCCCATCCAAACTGTTTGTGATATATGGAAGTAGCAGAAAAATAGTCATATGCTCATGGAAAATACAACTTCTGTGAAAAAAAATTACACAAACTTATGTTCCACTTGACTGAAAGCTAAATTTCAGAGCACGACTGGTAAAATCACATATAAACGTATTTATGTGTCCCTTCTCACTGAATTTGAATCCCCATCTGTCTGACTATTCGTCTCCCTGGGGCAAGGCCTGACCATGCAGAATCCCCTCATTTCCTTCCCGCCTTCTGCTTCCACAGCTTTTCTAGCGCCCGGAGGTGTGGTTTCAGCCATATGTATCACTCCATCCTTGGGACTGTATCTCCCGCCAGGCTTGATAGGAACAAAACAATAACTGTCCAGCAGTTATGAACTGCTATAAATGATTCACATGGTAGAAGACTGTGCCAGGAGAAACGCTGAACAAAGAACCTCTTTTTGCCTTCCATTAAAAATTTTTTAATATGGCCACATAATAATAAGGAACTTCAATAGTGATTTTTCCTCATTGTGAGTGGTACAAGATTTTTGGTTGTATTTTTGATGTTTAAAAAGAAATACAACACCAAGAAGCAAATATGAGGTCATCAGTCTCTGTTCACATCATCTGTTGTCATCTAAGACATATGAATATTCTTGTGTTGATTACTCTTTAAAGAAATATATGTAGCGGGATCTTGGCTGTGTCACTTATACACACACAAAAGGCATATATATAAAGAGAAATTGGAAGAACATGAATGAGAAAGTGAGACAAAAATGAATCCTATTTCCCAAGCTGCAGAAACACTCCCTATGGAAATATTTGCTGATGTTAGAAGTTTCCCTTAGTGAGCCTTAGGGTGGATGGAACTATGTACATGCATGTGCACACATGTACACAGGTGGGCGCATTACATCTGCTTACATTTTCCAACCATGAGATTTCTGCTTTGCCAAGTAGGGGATACAAATGATGTGGTAATTGAATTGTTCCCAAATCCAGAAAGAACTGAAGGAAACTAGGAGAATACAGCTTGTTATGTGCAAAAAAATAAAATAAAATAAGCATTTTTTTCAAGTACTAACAACTCTGTGAGGTAGGTGCTATTCCCCACTATACAGATGAGGAAACTGAGGTTCAGGGAAACTAAGTGACTCATCCAAGGTCCGAGAGCTAGTAAGCAGCAGAACTTGGGTCTCAAACCAAACAATTTTGAAGACTTCCCTGGTGGTCCAGTGGCTAAGATTCCATGCTCCAAAGCAGGGGGCCTGGGTTCGATCCCTGGTGGGGAAATTAGATCCCACATGCTGCAACTAAGAGGAAGATCAGTCTAATAAACAAATAAATAAAACCAAGCAAGTCTGGCAGCAGGAGCCGTGTTCATTGCTTTCCACTCTTCTTCACCGCCTGGGAAAGAGACCAGTAGGAGAAAAAGGAATTTAAATAAGCTTCTGCTGGATAAAATGTGATGTGAATTCTCTTCCTTGTGTTTCAACAAAGTGTTTTACAAAATAGTCCTCCATAATGTGTGATAAAGTTGAACTTGTGTTTTGAGATACAATGAAATACCAAGTATGGTGTGGGTGTGGGTGTGGGTGTGTGTGGGTGTGTATGAGAAGACTAAGAATGTAGAAGAGGGACTTCCCTGACAGACCAGTGGTTAAGTTATCATGCTTCCAATGCAGGGGGCAAGAGTGTGATCCCTAGTCAGGGAACGAAGTTCCCACATGCCAAGCAGCCCAGCTAAAACATAAAAAGAATGTAGAAGAATCTGGGTAATTCTTTTCTTTATATTTTCATTTCTGTAACATTTCACTGTAAATGAGTACACTTTTATAGTCAGGAAAAAGAGATTATTTCTTAAAAATCAATTTATGTAATTTTGTATTTGCCCTATGATGTTGCATTTAAAATATTCATAGCAAATATGCTTGGAAAGAAACTCATTTAAATGTTAGCAATGGTTATAACTTGGCGGAAGAACTTTGAGTAATCTCTTTTCCTTCCTTCCTTTCTACAATAACCATTCTTCCATTCTTTCTACAATAACCAGGTGTCAATTTTGAAATGGAAAAAATTGTTCTAAGTAAAATCAAGAATGATACTTTTAGATGCAACAAGCAGTGGAGGAGGACATGAAGACAGAGGGTTTAAGGAAAGTCTGCCTGACTGTATCTCGAGTTGATTGGATCAAGGCCATAGAGATACAGAGGGTCCTGAAGTCCAGTCTTGCCAGCTCTCCAGCCACGATGAGATCAATCCTCTCAGCTGACTGATGCACCTACAGATGCTTACTGAATGCCAGCCGTGATCCAATCATGGGCCTAGAAATGATCAGGAAAGCCTCAGATGGGAGACACAATGGACGAGGAGTTCAGATGATAAATTAAGTGTATGGGGAGCTCCTACAGTAAACAAGCAAACCGATGAATACACAGCTAGTTGCAGATAGTCAAGGAGGCGTGTGGAGGAAATAAACAAGATACTGATCAAAAACTAAGAGGGAGACGGTGAGGAAGGATCTCTGCTTTAGACAAGGGGAGCGGGGAAGGACTCAAAGGTGTCGTGGTTGGGTTTTGACCTGAAGGCTGAGCAGGAGCTGCCCTGGGAAGGTGTTCCAGGCAGGGGTACTACAGGGACAAAGGCTGGAAGGAGGGCAGGAAGGACAGCCCTGGGCAAGGCAGAGGGGCAGCAGCTGAGCTAGAAGGAAGCAGGCCGGTCACCCTGGGCCTCCCTGGCCATAGAGGTGAGTCTCACTGGACTCTAAGTACAAGCAGAAGCCACTGGAAGTTTTTAATGACCCATGAATTATGTCTCAAAAGGTCACTCTCACTACTCATGGAGAGTGAACAGGAGCAAATGGACTGCCAAGAGGGGTCACCAGGTCAGGGCCACCCCTGGTGGAAGATGCTGGGCTTGACATGGTACTGTGGCAAACATGACTCGGCTGGCGGTCTTCCAAGAATCCACTCACCTGTGCTTCCCATGAGGCTTTCACTGATCCTTCTCGGGTAGGCTCATGACCCCCTCGCCTCCCCTACAGATATCTTTGGCTGCAACTGTAGCCCATGATTGACTTGCCGTGTGCATGTCCATCTCATTCTTATAGAAGGTCAGCCTCATTCACTCTTAACTGATGCCACACACAGCAACTGGCAGGTAGCAGTTGAACACCTACAAACCACCAGCCTCCTGCTCAGCAATGTACAGGACATGTATAATTTTAATTTTGACAACAGCCTGATAAGGGAGGTATTATGCCAAAGAATGCTCAAACTACGGCACAGTTGCACTCATCTCACACGCTAGTAAAGTAATGCTCAAAATTCTCCAAGCCAGGCTTCAGCAATATGTGAACCGTGAACTCCCTGATGTTCAAGCTGGTTTTAGAACAGGCAGAGGAACCAGAGATCAAATTGCCAACATCCGCTGGATCATGGAAAAAGCAAGAGAGTTCCAGAAAAACATCTATTTCTGCTTTATTGACTATGCCAAAGCCTTTGACTGTGTGGATCACAATCAACTGTGGAAAATTCTGAAAGAGATGGGAATACCAGACCACCTAACCTGCCTCTTGAGAAATCTGTATGCAGGTCAGGAAGCAACAGTTAGAACTGCACATGGAACAACAGACTGGTTCCAAATAGGAAAAGGAGTACGTCAAGGCTGTATATTGTCTCCCTGCTTATTTAACTTATATGCAGAGTACATCATGAGAAACGCTGGACTGGAAGAAACACAAGCTGGAATCAAGATTGC
>SJYX01018667.1:143473-154873 GCA_006410675.1 Oreotragus oreotragus
TGAGAGTCCCTTGGACTGCAAGGAGATCCAACCAGTCCATTCTGAAGGAGATCAACCCTGGGATTTCTTTGGAAGGAATGATGCTAAAGCTGAAACTCCAGTACTTTGGCCACCTCATGCGAAGAGTTGACTCATTGGAAAAGACTCTGATGCTGGGAGGGACTGGGGGCAGGAGGAGAAGGGGACGACCGAGGATGAGATGGCTGGATGGCATCACGGACTCGATGGATGTGAGTCTGAGTGAACTCCGGGAGATGGTGATGGACAGGGAGGCCTGGCGTGCTGCGATTCATGGGGTCGCAAGGAGTCGGACACGACTGAGTGACGGAACTGACTGACTGAACTGATTGTTCCCACTTTACAGATTAGAAACTGAGGTTCAGAGAGACTGAGAAATGCATCCAAGGTCACATAACTGGGAAATAGGACAGCAGGGCTTTGAATGCTGGGCTAGGAGGCTCCCCAGCCCACACCGTATTGAGTAGAGGTTCACTAAACATGTGTTGAATGAATGGACGAAGAGATGAGATCCTGGACGAGGGCAAGTGTTGATGAGACTAGACATAAAGAACTGGTTGCAAGAGAAATCTCAAAAGAGAGGGAAAAATCTGAGTGAACATCGGTGCCTATTCACTGAGGGAGGAAGCAATCATTCGAGATAGCCTCAGCATGGTGCAGCCGGGTGACTGGAAGCACAGAGGGACAGTCAGGTCATGGAAGTGGCCAGGAGTAAAGAGCTGTCCTAAAAGAGAAGATGGTATTTCTGGTCTAACATGAGGACCTATTCAAACAGATCAGAGGTGACTCGGATGTGTCACAGAAACAAAAGGGGAAGACAGCTTGGAGCAGATGGCTCTCAACAAGATCAAACTGCTGCTTCGAGTTCAAATGCATTAAAAACAAAATTTGCCACCTTTTGAGGAACCAAAATTGCAATACCACCTAGGAAAATTTTGCAACTTGATATGGAGAAGAGAATCAAACTGGGTCAAATAAGGTCATGAAGTTCATGTCCACCCACACACATCCTCTACCCCAGATGCTCAGCAGGCACGAAGGAGGAAGACAGAACACAGCCATGAAGCTTTTGGTCACGGTGGGCAGATTTCTCCCCAGACCCAGATAACGGAAGACTCCTGAGTTTCCTGGCAGCTCACCCAAAAAGAGAGGCTCCCTCCAACCCACAGCAGGAACACAGCGCTCCAGCTGTGCCTGCCATTGTCCTGTAGGGAGCCACATTTTAACCTTATGACTGCTCTTTGGGCATTAGTAGAAATGTGTGATATAGGGTCTCCCCGGGCCCTCCTCGAGATTTTCAGAGATGTGTTCTTTTTTAAGAAAATAATTTGTATTGGAATATAGTTGCTTTACAATGTTGTGTTAATTTCTGCTGTACAGCAAATATACGTGAATCAGCTACACGTATACATACAGCCCCTCCCTTTTGGATTTCCTTCCCTTTTAGGTCACCACAGAGCACCGAGTAGAGGTTCCTGGGCTATACAGTAGGTTCTCACTAGTTATCTGCTTTATACATAGTATCAAGTGTATACATCAGAGACCTGTTCTTTGATAGAAATGCAGCAAGGAGTTTACAGACAATAAAGTTGGAGAAAAAGAAAATAATTCATGCTCTTGGCGTAAACAGAAGAGGATGGAAACTCACTTTCTTGTATCTCACTTTCTTATAATTGGTGTTGCCAGGCAGCAGAAAGGAACATTGCTAGAAGTGCCTGCACCCTTGCCAATACACACCTCCCTCTGGCCCACGCCCCTCTCTCTCACTCCCCTTTGCCAACTAACCAGGAAATCTGCAACAGGCACAATCCAGCAAAGAGGTCTTAGCAGCCCTGCAGCTATGCCTGAATCTGAGATCTCAGATACGCAAGCATGCATCCCAGGAGATGAACTGCTCACTGTAACTGCTTGGCATTTGCTAACTAACAAATTAAAAGGATTCCACCTTGGCTGGGACTCAGGAGGAGGAAGAGGTAGGGAGAGTAGAAACAAGAGGATCCAGGAAGAGACAGTCGGACTCTACCTAGGATCAAGGGAGGAGGAGTTTGACTGCTTAAGGGCAGTGCTCAGCTGCTCAGTCGTGTCTGACTCTTTGTGATCCCATGGACTGTAGCCCACCAGGCTCCTCTGTCCATGGAATTCTCCAAGCAAGAATACTGGAGTGAATGACTGCTCTTTGGGCATTAGTAGAAATGTGTGATATAGGGTCTCCCCGGGCCCTCCTCGAGATTTTCAGAGATGTGTTCTTTTTTAAGAAAATAATTTGTATTGGAATATAGTTGCTTTACAATGTTGTGTTAATTTCTGCTGTACAGCAAATATACGTGAATCAGCTACACGTATACATACAGCCCCTCCCTTTTGGATTTCCTTCCCTTTTAGGTCACCACAGAGCACCGAGTAGAGGTTCCTGGGCTATACAGTAGGTTCTCACTAGTTATCTGCTTTATACATAGTATCAAGTGTATACATCAGAGACCTGTTCTTTGATAGAAATGCAGCAAGGAGTTTACAGACAATAAAGTTGGAGAAAAAGAAAATAATTCATGCTCTTGGCGTAAACAGAAGAGGATGGAAACTCACTTTCTTGTATCTCACTTTCTTATAATTGGTGTTGCCAGGCAGCAGAAAGGAACATTGCTAGAAGTGCCTGCACCCTTGCCAATACACACCTCCCTCTGGCCCACGCCCCTCTCTCTCACTCCCCTTTGCCAACTAACCAGGAAATCTGCAACAGGCACAATCCAGCAAAGAGGTCTTAGCAGCCCTGCAGCTATGCCTGAATCTGAGATCTCAGATACGCAAGCATGCATCCCAGGAGATGAACTGCTCACTGTAACTGCTTGGCATTTGCTAACTAACAAATTAAAAGGATTCCACCTTGGCTGGGACTCAGGAGGAGGAAGAGGTAGGGAGAGTAGAAACAAGAGGATCCAGGAAGAGACAGTCGGACTCTACCTAGGATCAAGGGAGGAGGAGTTTGACTGCTTAAGGGCAGTGCTCAGCTGCTCAGTCGTGTCTGACTCTTTGTGATCCCATGGACTGTAGCCCACCAGGCTCCTCTGTCCATGGAATTCTCCAAGCAAGAATACTGGAGTGGGTTGCCATGCCCTCCTCCAGGGGATCTTCCCAACTCAGGGATTGAACCCACATCTCTTTCGTCTGCTGCTTTTGCAGGTGGATTCTTCTATTTCTAGCACCACCTGGGAAGCCCTGCTCAAGGACCAGGGTCTCCAACCTCTGGCGTCTAATGCCTGATGATCCGAGGTGGAGCTGATGTAATAATAATAGAAATAAAGTGTGCAATAACGTAATGTGCTTGAATCATCCTGAAGCACCCCCTTTCCCCCAGTCCATAGAAGAATTGTCTTCCACAAAACTGGTCCCTAGTGTCAAAAAGGTTGGGGAATGCTAATCTAAAGGAGAGAGGTGAACCCTCACAAGTGTCTTGGAAACGAAAAAGCTTTGCATTGGTGAAAGGAGAAAAGTGAAGTGGGGAAAAGGAGGAGGAGAAGGAAGCAATTAAGATCCAGTGAGGGACATTTCCAAAAGAACAGAAAGCTCAAATCCAGCACTAGACCAGAGGGATAATGTCAGCTCACCTTAGCAGAGTTTCTTTTCCTAACCTAGAGTACTAGCCAAAGAACTCTTCTGAAGTTCAGTTGTAGAGCTGCGGTTACACAACCTCTGTTGTATTCCTGAGCCCTCCAACTGTTTCAGGCCCTCAAATAATTGGCCATCCTGAAGAGCTATACAATAACCCCACCAAGGGGCTTTCAGAAGCTTTTTACAGCTCAGATCTCTGAAACCATCAGTAGACAGGGCCATCGCAGCAGCCCCTTCATGGGTTCCTTTTCAGTGGTACGTGGACAACTGGCTCTAGAGAGGGGACAACCACGATCACCCGTAAGGATCTCTCCAGGGCTTGCAAATTACCTGCCCTGGCAATGGCCTCATAGAACTCCACAGCCCCAAACTGCCATAGAGAAAGCCAGCTTCCTGCATTCCCAAAGCCTGGTCCCCTTCAGGCATAATAAGGTGACGTGGGTTTTTGCCGTTCATCACTTCACCCCTTTGGCCAACATTTATTGAGCACCCACTATGTGTCATGGCTGGAAAAAGGGGCCAGGGACATAAAGGTGAAGATAAGGAAACTCTGCAAAGAGAGCTGCCTTCTTGCTGCTCACAGCCTAGCTGAGTGATGAACGAGGAAATTGGACTCAAGGGGAAAAAGTGTCACCGATGACAAGATGGCAAATGATGGCAGCACAGGGTGGAAGAAAGCTTCTATTTGAGCCAAATTTGTCAGGTAGCAGAGTGAGGGAGAGTTTGTTGAATCTAAGCGAGGGGCCACAGGGGCATGGGACTTATTTTAAAGGCTACTCTCAATAACCAACTTGATGCTGAAGTCCTCAATGATCTGCTGTGTTTGGTTTCTATCACTGCATAACTAATTAACACCAACTCAGTGGCTTAAAATAACACCATGTACTACCTTACAGTTTCTATGGGTCAGAAGTTCAAGCATGGTAGAGTCCAATCTTATGGATTCATAATCCAGTGACATAGCTGGGTTCTCCACGTGGAGTCTAACAAGACTGAAATCAAGGCATCAGCTGGGCTATGTTCCTTTCTGGAGCTTGGGGTTGTGACTGTAGGATGGAAACGCTTGTTCTCTTTCTTGCTGAATGTCCAGGGATCACTCTCAGCTCCTAGAGGCTGCCCTTAGACCCTAGCCATGTGGTCCCCTCCATAAGGCTATTTACAACAGACTGTTTGCTGCTTCAAGGGCATCAGGTGAATCGCTCAACAGCTGCTAAGATGGAGACGTCTATAACAAAACCTAATCAGGAAGGAGTCACAGGTCTCAGCCAGACTCGAGAGGAGAGGAGTACATAGGTGGGTGCACCAGGGTCTGAGAGTCTTGGAGACCACCTCAGAGCTCTGCCTGTGCTAAGTCGCTCAGTTGTGTCCAACTCTTTTTTGACCCCATGGACTGTAGCCCACCAGGCTCCTCGGTCCATGGGATTTCCCAGGCAACAATACTAGAGTGGGTTGCCATTTCCTTCTCCAGGGGATCTTCCCAACCCGGGGATGGAACCTGTGTCTCCTGCATTGTCAGGCAGATTCTTTACCACTGCACCACAAGGGAAGGCCAGAATTCCGCCTAAACATTCACAAGTTGTCAGTGCAATGGGAAGATGCTGCTCTTTTTGGTATGTGATTTCTAGAATAGTTAACATTTCCATGCTTGACATTCATACAACTCTCTTGGTTCCTCGCTTTCTCGATTTTCCTCCTATTTTTCTTTTCACTTTCTTTGTTTCTTCCTGTATCTCGTTCACAATTACTTAACGTGAAAGACAACATACACACATAAAAGTGTATGAAGCATAGCAGCCCATTGCAGGGAAGTATCTGCTTGTATCTTTTGTCCATTTTCTTTTGTCTTCTTACTGATTTTCAGGATGTCTTTATATGATCTGAATATTTGCCCTTTGGCAGTTATATGTGTTGCAAACATCTCCAGTTTTGTTTCCTATCTTTTTCAGTCTTTTCATAATGTCTTTTGATGAACAGAGGTCTTGTTTTAATGCAGTTAAATTTGTCAGTCTTTTATGAACTTATTCTCTTTCTTGGACCTTGACTTTGCCTGTCCTCTAGACAGTTTTTCACCTATGATTTCAACTATCACTTCTATCCTGATGCCTCTCACCTCTGTCTCCAGAGAGAAGTTTCTTCTATTCTTTGGATATAAGACTTGAACTGCCTGCTGGATGGCTCCACCTACACATCCCATAGACAACTCATACCAGTTTATCCCAAACTGAACTTGCCCCTCCAAGTCCACCGATGAACACCCTCCCACCCTAACCCTGTATTTCCTAGCTCTGTGACTAGCACAGCCCTGGTGGTGGTGGTGGTTTAGTTGCTAAGTCATGTCTAACTTTTGCAACCTCACGAATTGTAGCCTGCCAGGCTCTTCTGTCCATGGGATTCTCCAGGCAAGAATACCTAACCAATCACAAAGCTAGGATCTTGTGAAATTACCCTGACATCTCTTTCTTTCACAGGAAGCATGTTTTGCTGACTCCATAATCTAAATCTGTCTTCTTTACATCTCCAGGGCAGAACATTGGTTCTACAAGACCAGGAACCTTGTCTAGCTTTTGCGTTACCATCTTATCAGTATATGATAATGGTTAAGAGCATGGATTTTTAAGTCCAGTTACCTGAGTTCAGATCCTAGCTTTGTCATTTACTAGCTGTGTAAGCAAGTGTAAGTTATATGACCTCTTCTCTTTCAGTTTCCCCGTTTGCAAAATGGGAATGATAATTGTCCTAATTCATAGGATTGTGGTGAGGATAAAATCAGTTAGTGCCTGTGCAGTGCTCTGAATAGAGCAGGGCATTAGCACCCAATAAACATTGGTTATTATCAATATCATATCCTACCACCAACATAGTGCTTGGTTCATAAATGCAAAAAAATTATTGGCTGAAGTGGATGAATGCCACTGCTTTAATTTACACTCCTATTATCTTTGCTTGGACAACAGCAATAGCCACCCGGCTGGGGTTATTTCTGAGAGACACTCCCCCATCCATTCTACACACTGATGTTAGGGTTTTAAGTCTAACAGACAAATATGAAGGTATGGTGTCACTCCATTGCTTAACACCATCCAGTGATCCCGTCTCCACAGGTAGCCAGGCAAAACCCAAACTCTTTAGCATAGCCCACATGATGGACTCCTGTGATCTGGCCCCCACCCCCTCACTCCAGTTACACCATCCAGTGACAGTTCTCCAAAGAAGCCACCTTCCTTATCCCCTCTGTTCTTCTGCAGGCTGTTCCCCCGGCCTGGAATGACCTCTCCCTGCTCTATCTGTCTGACAAAATTGTCATTATCGTCAGTTGCAGCAATGACATCAGGTCCTGGATGCAGGCATTTTAGGCAGAGGAGGAGAAAGGGACAACAGAGGATGAGATGGCTGGATGGCCATCTCACGGACACGAGTCTGAGTGAACTCTGGGAGTTGGTGATGGACAGGGAGGCCTGGCGTGCTGTGATTCATGGGGTCACAAAGAGTTGGACACGACTGAGCGACTGAACTGAACTGAACCGAAGTGAAGGTACACATGTTACTGTAGCATTTATTAAATTATACTATAACCATTTGTTTGCACATCCACCCTACCCACTGGGCTGTGAGTTCCTTGATGCTGAAAGCCAGATCTTATTCAGATTTGTATTCCTGGCCAGAAGCACAGGGTCTATAGTAGAAGCTTAATATATGGTTGCTGAATGGATGGTTAGTTTAAGAAGTACCTAATAAACCTTGGAATTTGTATTTCCCTGAATCTTGTTTTGGTTGTTACCTTTTTAATAGAAATAGTCACTAATGCTTAGGTTTACAAGTTTATTGAGTTCTAATTTTGTCCTTTAAAATGAACAATGCCAATATCATTCATTCATCCGTTAACCACCAATAAATGTTTATCTGGAGACATTTGTCAAATACTGGATTTGAAGTGTACATATCAGACAAGCCTCTTCTCCTTATAAGGTTCACAAATTATTAAGTCTATTAAGTATTAAAGGGATAGCATGGAAAATGATATTCACTATCTTGTGACAAATTATAATAGAAAAGAATGTATATAAAAAGGATGTATGTGTGTGTGTGTGTGTATGCTGTGCTGTGCTTAGTCACTCAGTTGTCTCCAGCTCTTTGCAACCCCATGGACTGTAGCCCGCCAGGCTCCTCTGTCCATGAGGATTCTCTAAGCAAGAATACTGGAGTGGGTTGCAATGCCCTCCTCCAGAGGATCTTCTTGACCCAGGAATTCAACCCAGGTCTCCCACATTGCAGGCAGATTCTTTACCCTCTGAACCACCAGGGAAGCCCAAGAATACTGGGTGGGTAGCCTACCCCTTCTCCAGGGGATCTTCCCAGACCCAGGAATTGAACTGGGGTCTCCTGCATTGTAGGTGGACTCTTTATCATCTGAGCTACCAGGGAAGCCCATATATTTGTGTACCTATATGTACACATATATATATGTATGAAACTGGATCACTTTGCTGTACAGCAGTAATTAACACAACATTGTAAATCAGTAAAATGTCAATAAATTTTTTAAAAAAGTGTTAAGGGGAGAATGTACCAGTAAACACAATAAACACAATGGGTATATAAAATTACAAACTGGGGGGAGACTTGTGAAGAAAAAGAACAGGAGACGAGGAGAAAGAATTACAGGAGGAGCATCCTTTAGATAGAGGGGATGGGAACTTCTCCTTGAAGAGGGGCCATTTGAGGGGACACCGAAGGATGGACAGGAGTGAACTGTGCAAAGTCGTGGGGAAGGGACCTCACAGGCAGAAAAAGCAGAGTATGTAAGGAGCCTACGCAAGTGAAAGGCAATTGGTGAGGCTGGAGTCTGGGAGGTGAGGGTTAGGGAAGTGAGCTTGCAGAAGCTGTCAGGGCTTTGGTCTGCAAACTGGATACTAATCTCAGTGAATAGGGAACTAACTGAAAGTTAATCGGGGGAGTGACAAAAACCGCTAAGAGGGCTGTGGCTGTGAGCACCCTGTGTACCACTCTGGAATTTAATGGACAAAAAGCAAGTAAGAGCCCTCAGTCCTGATTAAATCAGCAAAGACTTTGATCACCTTTCCCTCCCCTGGCATACTGGGGAGAGATGGCCTTCAAAGGACACATGTGAGAAGATCCTAAGCTGTCCTGGCCAATCAGGTGAAAGTTGTCATCTCCCTCAAATGACCCCATCTGTCGAAAGACACAGTCAGGTAGTCGGGACCTAAGGGTCCTTTCAGGCCTGACATGAGTCCCCTGAAGCCAGGTGGATGGAGACAGTATCCAAGCCGGGTGCCAGCCTAAGGAGAGGGCTTCATTGTCCCTGGGGAGACCTCACAGCCTGGAACATTCTCCCTCCTCCCCTATCTATCCCCAGCACCCTTGCTCCTGCGATTTGCCAGGTCCCCCGCTGGCCTTGCAGTTCCACCAGGACAAAGCAGGGTAAATGTGCTGTGAACCAAGCTCTTCCACGTGCTCTCGGTTCCAAGAACAAAAAAAAAAAAAGAGAGAGAGACTGACCCCCACCACCAGCAAGGCTCCGTTTCCGATCAGGTTTGGCGGCTGGGGCTCCCAGCTCTCAGCCCTCACTGGATGTTCTTGCAGACCGCACCTCCCACCCATTCCTGGCAGTCCGAGTGTGAGCGCGCCTCCCTCTCCGCAGCCCCACAGGGGGTTAGGGTTGAGCAGGAAGGCGGCTCCATCGCTCTGCACAGCGGCCTTCAGACCTACTTGAGACAACCTGTCACTCACACTTAAGGCTGCCAGTCAAGGACGGGAGCCGGAAAGACTCTACGAAGAGATCCTTGCGCTGAAATTTAAGTGCCAGGGTTTTACACGGATCTTTCACACCTTGCCGATCCTATCACCCAGTTCCCCGGTGAGTAGAAGTCAGCTGTCCTGATTACACCCGAGCTCCCCTCGTTAGTGGGGGTTTGGGACTCAACAACCCGCGCAGTTTGTGCACCCACCCCCACACTCCCCCCACCCTAGTCCTGCTCAAGACAGGGCCACGTCTGTCCCCCAGACTGGGTTTCCTCCCGCAGAGCCACTCCACCACTTTCTGATCAGCACCTCTCCTTAACCGTTTAGTTGCACGGGCCTCTGGGGAGCCGGTTCTAGCCCCAGAGGAGGTGGGGGTAAAGAAGAGAGAAGGATCACTGCTCTCATAGGACAGAAGGGCTCTGTCTTCTCCTGGGTTCTTCAGACAACCCCGGGCTTCCTTCCTCAAATCACGCCAGCTCCTAGTTGGCATTCGCTGGCTGAAATGTATCAAAATGTTCCGCTTTTAGCCCGAGGTTCGGCTCCATAGAAGGAGCACTGCAGCTGGAGTCAGAGGGCATGGTCTTGCCAGCTTCTGACTGTGTCTCCGAACCACTTCTCCAGTTCCTCGGGCATGAGCTCCTCCCCTGTGCGATGGGAAGAGAAAGGGAAGCGAAAGCTGCCCTGGAGGATCTCGAGGGACATTCTGGGAGTCTACAGAGGTGGCAGCTCTGCGGGTCTCCCAGCCCTGGACGCCCGCAGCCCTTATAGATGGCCCCTCTCCCTGGATCCAGGGCGCCCCACGCACCCAGCATCCGCGTCCCTCCCTCCCGACCCCCCAAGTCCTTGGCTCCGCTATATTCTTCCTCGTCGAACGGACACTTTCGCCTGTCCCCGCAGCCACACGGTCTGCGGAACACATCCGAGGAGCCTCAAGATTCGAGCAGGAGGGCCGCTCACCAGAGAGAAAGAACAAAGAGGTTACCTGGACTGAGGGGGCGGGGCCGGACCGGGGGCGGGGCCTGAGCCGGCCTGGCGGGCGGGGCCTGTCCGGGGGCGGGGCCGGCGAGTCTTCCGGGGCCCCCGCGTGGGGCTCAGCTTCTGCGACTGCGAAGAGCGAGCCGAGGTGTGCGAAGCGCGGGCAGACTTCTGCGGAGGTGAGAGCTCTGCCGCAGACGAGGGCAGGTCAGGGGTACTGGCCCCCGGCAGGGACGGGGCGGGGGCCTGGAGCCCCCAGGGGGGCGGGGAGCCAGCCACTTGTGACCACCGGGCGCCTCTTCCACTGGCCGAGGTGTTGTCCTGCGTTGTTTGCAGCTCTCCTCCTGCGCCCCCGGGCGCCCATTCCCTGGACCCATTCCCTGGACCTCGCTCTTGTCTTCTCGAGGGGCATCCCTGGGGGGAGGAAGGGGGAGCACGTGGATACCTTGCCAGCGGGACTCTGGAAACTTTGACTGTGAGGAAGTCACTTGCACCTCCACCTTGGAACAGTGCTATCAGACTTTCTCCTTTTCACTTTCGTCCCCACCCTGAGAAGGGCAGGTGGCTTCACTATCTTCCTTAGAAAAGGGAAATAGCCACCTTCAGAAGGACCACTGGAAATCCCAGAAAGTTACTGAGCTGCTCAACAAAAGGCCTTGAACCCCCACATCTCCACCCCCATAACACCAGGTAGCCTGGCAGAGACTCTGAGGTAAATAGTTTAAAATGAAAAATCTGCTTGTGAAGATAAGAGCATAGTGGCAACACTCCTGGGAAACCACAAATGGAATGATATATTTTTAAGGGATGAGGACAGAGTTAGTGGATTGTCGTGGGGTAAGGGGTGTTGTCCCAGGAAGTCCGCTGAGGCCGTGTTGGGTGGGAATTGATGGAGGGGGCTTTCCCTTGCAGTGGGCTAGCTGTGTAATCACCTGGTGTTTCGAACACCTGGCCAGCACCTGGACCCAGAAGCAAGCAGGTAATCCCAGTGTCCTTCAGACAAGTGCCCTTGCTCGGCAATGACCCAGAGCATATGATGTC